>CM064510.1:38720195-39281981 GCA_032716605.1 Paralithodes platypus | reverse complement strand
CTGGACACCAAAGAGTCTCTCATATCACCAAACTGACAGAGGCTATGAAACCATAGTAGATATGTTGCAAACAATTCCGAAGAATGCAACAGCCACTTTCAGCACATGGTGTGAACGGCGAAAAAGCTGAAAGTCCTCAGTTCATGTACTGGCATACGAGTCTAGAGGCTGGAACTTCTCTTGTTCAACATTTGTGCGATCACTACGTACTGGTGACTTGGATTTGTATGTGGATACATTGAAGATAAATTGACGCCTTGGTTCTTCAGTCTAAACCACACCCACTACGCAAGTTGGATGTCCGTACATGTGCGTGACATGAGCAGTCTATCTCCCACTCATCCAGATGTTGCCAAAGAATTTCAGCAAGGCAAGTTTGTTGTGGGCAAAATCCCAGAAGAAAATTCTCCCTCATTGCTGTCGATCAATGCCATGACCAAAAACAATGGAGTAATGAAGGATATGAAGGAGAAATCAATCGGGCTTCCCCAGGAGTGCACAACTACATCTTGAGAGGGGCAGTGGCAGGAAAAGAACTTGGTCAGGAGTAATTTCTGAGTTTGAAGCGAAACCATGGTAGGGAAACAACAAAGTTCTGGGCAAAGCAAAAACATCATGAACAAAAACCCGGGTAAACCCGCGAGTGGTTTGCTGGGCAGGTTCAGGCAGGTAGTTAGTGTAATGGAGGACATGGGGAGCCCAAATTTTTTTTGAGGAGGAAGGGCAGGACCTTCTCAGACTCAATCACAAAGGACATCATGAATGAGGCAGTCAGTCGAAGTGTATAAAACACTCTCGCATCAAAGGGTCAGGAGCAGTATGCAAAATTTGTGGTAAAAAAAGGGGTGGGGGGAGCGGCTCAGAAACAAATACTAAGCCAATCACAGCAAACAGTAACAGGAACAAGGTGGTACTGTTCAATGTCCAAGGCAAACGATCAAACAAATCAGGGGACAAAGTCAGTCTCCTCAAAAGTTAATCTTCGCTGTTTGCAAGTCTGTATGTTGCATGTCAGACAAGGAACGGTGACTTGAACAAATTTCTTCAAATCATGAAAACTACCCATTTCCGCCATCTCTGTCTGCCTCTATGGGCAGCTACGTCCAGGGAAGAAGTCTGATCTCATAGAATGTCTTGAAAAGAAAGTAGGGTCATCAAATGATGTGACACCAGAGACTGGAAGTGCCGAATCATGGATGGTGCGCGCACTTGTTCACTTTCTCTAGACGGAGGGCGGCAAGGACATTTGGAGACCTATGCTGCCAAGGTCTTTCTTCCATACATAAACAATTGCTCAAAGTCAGGCTCTGAGAGTGGATGTTGTCTGGGACCAGTACTTCGATAACAGCCTCAAGTCACAGACAAGAGACCAAACGTGTCACTGGTCCTAGTCAGCGCAGGACGAGGTTGGGGCGTCTAGCCCAACACAAAAGAAACTGGCAGCAGTTCCTTCGCTTGGCCAACAACAAGGGACAGACCTGTTTACATTCCTGAACAAGGAACTGCTGGAAAATGCATCAGGAGCCCAGACTCTCATTGTTACTGATGGTGCCAATGTGCTATTGCTTACCTACACGAGACACCAGCAACATTGCTCCCTGCAACCATGAGGAGGCAGACTCGGGTATCATGGTGCATGTCAGTGATGCTGGTTATGCCGGGCTTCCACAAGATCCCTGTTCGAACTGTGGACACTGACGTGTGGTAGTATTGGCAGTGGCAGTCGCGTACAGCAGCTGGCTCAGAGACAGCAGATAGAAACTCTGGATTGCCTTTGGGGTGGAAAGGACTTTAGGTAAATCCCAGCTCATGAAATATGTGCTTCACTTGGCACAGAGAAAGATCCTTGGCACTGCCTGTGTTCAATGCTTATACAGGTTGTGATACCGTGTCCCATCTGGTCCAGGTGGGAAAGAAGACTGCATGGAAAAGGGTGGGAGGCACATGATGAATTTACTGCGACATTCTAAGAGCTGCACAATGCATCTGAACAAATTGGTGAAGCGACTGAGGCTTCTCTGGAGTGACTTCACGAACCATTCGGACTCTATGACAGGACAGCAACTTCTCGTACCATCAATGAATGTCAGAAAGAATCTGTTTCATCCACAACGGACGTCAGATATCATGTCTACCTCCAACAAAGGCCGGCTCTACAGCAACACATGAAGAGGGCAGTACTACAAGGTGGGCACCACTTGGGGCTGCACCACGGTGCCAGAACGACAGTTGCCCTCTCCAGGTGCGTGGGGATGGGAATTGCCCAGAAAAGTGGAGGCCTCTGTGGTCTAACTTGCCCGAAGGCCAGTGCGACGTGCCCAGAGCTACTGAAGTGTTCTTGCCGAGGAGGATGCACAGACTGCAAATGTGTTGATGAGCATCTAAAATGCACAGCCTACGGCAAATGCAAAAGTGACTGTGGACAAACAGTTGTCTGAAGCTTTCGCAGTGGCATTTTATTAGCATGACATTGCCCTAAATTGGATTTTATGCCACATAATTCTTGTATAGGATCTCCAAATGCAATGCTACATGTTTTGAGAACAAAAGGGAGTTGAGGAAAAAACCATAGCACCTCACGAGTTTTCCAGAACACTGCACGTTGTTGCTGGTTGCTAAGGAAAATGATTTGCCTAGCAAAACGTTGCTATGCAACACTGACATCTCGGTTGGGCTCCGGCCCTGAAATTGGAAACTAGGTCTTTGGGAACTATTGTGGAAAGTTTTATGCTTGTATCACCTTGTGAGCAATTCTTGTCCTATTGTAGTTCCAGCCTCAAGGAAATGGTTGCAAGAATTGCTCTCAAGGTGATATTAACATGAAACTTCCCGGAAAATGAATGTCACAAGGACCTACTTTACAATTTCAGAGCAGGAGTCACCGAGATTCGTGTATTGCATAGCAACGGTTGCTAGGCAAAGCATGTTCCTTAGCAACCGGCAGCAACGAGGCAGTTTCTGAACTACTATGGAAGTGTTATGAACTTTGTACTTTTATTTATTTTCCTACTTCACTCCTAAAACTGGTTCAAAAGATGGATACAAAGCATATATATCTATATAATAGAGTGAATTTCAGCACACAACCAGGTCACACTGGTGACAATCACTGCTGTGTAACTCAGGCATGGGGTGCAGTGCCAAGCTGATCTAGATATACTAGTACTTAATTAAGTACTAGTATATCTAGATTCAGTGTCCCAAATGCTATCTAACAGGCCCAAATCTATTTCTAGCTACAAAACTGTAGTTTGTAGTTGGTAGATGTAGTTAGATAGCCGCGCCTGAATTGACAGGATGTGTCCAGCGCGGGAGAGCCGAGCCAAGGGTAACGGGGCTTAAGAATTACTCGGAAGGTGTACAGATAGCCACGGGACTTAAATGGCACTGGCCATGAACGATCGGGCTAAGGTGTAGGGAAACTGAACCTAGTTGTAATCCCATAAAGGAATGTGTGCAACAGATGTATTTGATAAAGGTGTGGTTAAAAGGAAAAAACCCTCGGCCTGAATCATATTTTGTTTCCAGTTTCAGCAAGTTGAATTTATTTGATCTGCGCACAGTGATAGTCAAGACGCACTGAATATTCACAGAAATGGCCAGTGCCTCATCTTCATCTGTTAAAGCAAACTGATTGGACTATCTGTGTTTTTTGTCAACTGGACAACCAAAGAGGTCTCTCATATCACCACCTACCAGACAGAGGCTATGAAAAAACCATAGTAGACAACCATCACATCAGTTTAGTAACCTTGAATCAATGCCAATCAAAATCAATCTGGCACGACTTGACCATGGGAAGGGTATTCAATTAAACATAAAGAAACAACAGGAATGCAAAGTGGCACAAATCTTGTTATCAGAAGTTTTCACATACCAAATTGGAAACAGCGCAAAAAAACGAAAAAGCACAAGTCTGAGGAAGATGGGACTGCTTCAAAACGAAATTTTCACACGTAGCACTAGGAACAAGGTGGGTACTGTTCAATGTACAAGGCAAAACGATCAAAACAAATCAGGGGACAAAGTCAGTCTCCTCAAACGTTAATCTTCGCTGTTTTGCAAGTCTGGTATGTTGCATGTCAGACAAGGAGGAAAGGTGACTTGAAACATTTCTTCAAATCATGAAACCCTCCCATTTCCTCCATCTCTGTCTGCCTAATGGGCAGGCTACGTCCAGTGCAGAAGTCTCGATATCATAGAAATGTCTTGAAAAGAAGAAGGAGGGTCATCAAATGATGTGACAACAGAGGACTGAAGTGCGAATCAGGGATGGTGCGGCACTTGGTTCACTTTCTTAGGACCTGAGGGCTGCAAGAAATTTGGAGGACTATTGCTGCCAAGGTCGTTTCTTCCATACCTAAACAATTGCTCAAAGTAAGGCTCTGAGAGTGGATGTTGTCTGGACCCACTACTTCGATAAACAAGCCTCAAGTCATAGACAAGAGAAAAAATGTAACTGGTCCTATCCAGTGAAGACGAGTTGGGGCGTATAGGCCCAACACCAAAGAACTGGCAAGCAGTTCCTTCGCTTGGCCAACAACACGACAGAATGTTTACATTCCTGAACAAGGAACGGCTTGGGGAAATGCATCCGGAGACCAAGACTCTCATTGTTTACTGCTGGTGAAATGTGCTATGCTTACCTACACGAGGGACACCAAGCAACATTGCTCCCTGCAAAACCATGAGGAGGCAGACTCGAGGATCATGGTGCATGTCAGTGATGCTGTTATGCAGGGCTTCCACAAGATCCTTGTTCGAAACTGTGGACAATGACGTGGTAGTATTGGCAGTGGCAGTCGTACAGCAGCTGGATCAGAGACAGCAGATTAGAACTATGGATTGCCTTTGGTTGTGGAAAGGACTTTAGGTACATACCAGCTCATGAAATATGTGCCACTTCACTTGGCACAGTAAGATCCTTGGCACTGCCGGTGATCCATGCTTATAAAGGTTGTGATACCGTGTCCCCATCTGGGTCCAGGTGGGAAAGAAGGATGCATTGGAAGTGTGGGAGGCACATGATGAATTTACTGCGGACATTCTATGAGCTGCACAATGCACCTGAACAAAATTGTGAAGCGACTGAGGCTTCTCTGGAGTTACTTCACCATTCGCCTCTATGACAGGACCGCAACTTCTCGTTCCATCAATGAAGTCAGAAGAAATCTGTTCATCCACAAAGGACGTCAGATATCATGTTCTACCTCTAAACAAAGGCTGCTCTACAGCCAAAACACATGAAGAGGGAAAGTTCTACAAGGTGGGGCACCACTTGGGGCTGCACCACGGTGCCAGAACGACAGTTGCCCTCTCCAAGTGAGTGGGGGAGGGACGTGCCCAGAAAAAAGTGGAGGCCTCTGTGGTCTAAACTTGCCCGAAGCCAGTGCAACCTGCCCAGAACTACTGAAAGTGTTCTTGCCGAGGAGGATGCACAGACTGAAAATGTAGTTGATGCGCATCTAAAATGCACAGCCCTCTGCAAATGCAAAAGTGGACTGTTTGACAACAGTGTCTGAAGCTTTAGCAGTGGCATTTTTATAGCCTGACTTGCCCTAAAAATGGCTTTTATGCCACATATTTCTTGTATATGATCTCCAAATTGCAATGCTACATGTTTTTTTAGAACAAGGAGTTGAGAAAAAACCCATAGCACCTCACAGTTTTCCAGAAACTTGCATTGTTGCTGCGGTTTGATAAGGAGAATGATTTGCCTAGCAACCGTTGCTATGCAACACTGAAATCTCGGTGGTCCCTGCCCTGAAAATGTAAAAATAGGTCTTTGTGAACTATTGTTGACAGTTTTATGCTTGTATCACCTTGTGAGCAATTCTTGTCCTATTTATTACCGATTGCCCTCAATTAGTTTTCTGCCCACAGATAACTCAAAGGACAACTGCCAGAGGTACTCCTAAAGGTAATTTTAAGGTATCGGTGACACAAATACATCATTTGATACCTTTAGTGTCAATCTGGAAAAACCCTGGCCTGCTTTAGATCTATAGGACATTGTGTATAGAGACTTCTTAGGGAACGTTATCTTGCAACCGGACTGTCCGAGATACTAATGTTAGGGAAACATTGTGATGACTAGACTATTTCAGTTATCTGAAGATTGTAGCAGCTTGAGGATTGTACGGTAGTTTCTACAAAGGTCATTTTTGCAATGGTTAACCTAAAAATATGTTTTGGAATAATCATTAGAAAGTGTCTTGTTCTTGGTGGGGTGAAGTTAGGTTAGGGTCAAACAAGTCGACAGGAAGATAATTTTTGTTTGGCTGGGTCAGTGTTCACCAAACATAATTATACTGAGGTTAACTAAATTGAGAGCGGGTTACTCATAATGAATATCACAAAAATATTCTCACAAACGTATTGGCCAAAAATCAAAAACTAGCCAAAAGTATTTTAGTTCAGTATGAGACAAAATACCATTGTATACCCAACAAAAGTAGCTCTATTAACAGAGAAATACAGTTGTGTAAAACATGATTTCCCAAGTAAAATCTATCCAGTCTGACATGTGGTCAATTGTTCCCTAACAACATACCAAAGGAGTCCAATGGAGCTTCCGACCAGGCAGGTTCCCCTACGAATATAAAATAAAATTTTTGTTCCATTAGATGTCCAGTTCCCGACATAGTGCTTTTACGACTATGCAGTTGAAAAGAACTCTGAAAGTAGGTTATACCATGTTATTGTTGTGAAGGAAAGAGTATAAACAGTACCGGACTAAAAGCCAACAAAAATCACCCATGACAAATGTGCTGTCCGGCTCCGGACAGAGATCGGTTCTATTATAACTAGATACAAGCTTTACGGACAAAGACCCCGCTAATTCTTGCCTATGGCGGTTTTGAAAAAAAAAGTGAGCGGGCATGATTGTATGGAAGCTTTGTCTATTATGGAATTTTATTACAGAAATGAATTTGCAGTTATTTTACCCCTTGTATCAGATTGTTAGGTTCGAACACCATCAGAAATGGAGTTGTTGTTGTTGTTTTTCCCCAAGCTGCCTGGCCGAACAGCCCCAAGGCCATGAGCAAGTCCAAGGCCACAACCGAGCACCCCCACAGAACCATCCCGCCGACCACAAAAAGCCTGGGTGACCGAAGCCACTCCATGGCGGGGAGCTGAGGAGGGTGGGAGGAGCAAACGCCCGGGGAAACCAAGCCCCACCAGGCCCTGTGCCCCTCAGCCCAATTATGAAGAGAAAGTTGAGGGGCAAAGGAAAGATGTGACGCTTTGGATTCCAAATCTTGGTAGTTAGGAGGTCAAATCCACGCAAGAGACGCCGTCACTTGAGATCTAGAAGAAAAATATATAGGTAAAAGGAAACAGTCAGAGAGAAGCATGGTATGGCAGAGATCGCTAGTTCTCACTCTGATAGACCAGCCCATCACCACATGACTTAGAAACCAATCTCTCAGCATCAGATAGGAAAGGCCTTAGAAAAAGCCGCCTTGGCGGGGGATGCCCAATATTTAAACCCTTTTCGGGGTTGGGCACCGCCCCCCCAAGTTATATGGGATTGATCATTTCTTAACTGCAGTGGTGACTTTCAGTGGCCGATCGTTGTTGAATCACTGACTTTTTTGTTTGTAATGTATTTGTCCATAAAAACACATTTATAATGAAACTGCCGCAAGGAAACTTGGGGGGAAATGTAGTATATGGTCGACAACCATATCCTATAATCAAGTTTAAAAAGGACCAATTTGAAGATGTTTTAGGACCCTACCCAATATTTGGTGACTAGAGGCAAAATTCTGGCGGGGGCAGACGGTCTTGTTGACCTAGTATACCCTTCATAGATATCCCGAGCGTCCCCGGGGTCCCTGTTTTACGCTAGAGATGATTGGCTAGCGCAAGCTGATAGAGCCAGGGTGTCCACAATATTCACCCCTGTTTTTGGTGTCCTAAAAAAAAAAACGGACATCGGGGAAAGTGGGTTAAAAAATGGGACGCAAGTTGGGCTCAGTAAGCCAATCTGGAACGACCATGTCCCCTAAAGAATTTTCAAACCCCCATATGAACCCCTAGGATGGTGTCTAAACAGGGAATGGAGTGTTCGGACCACCTGAGTAGGCAAAGATCTATACCCATGCAAAAAAAAGCGTGAACAAGCCAGCTCAATTATTTGCCTAAGACAAATTGGGCATGTCTTGTGAGAAGGGTGACCACTCTCAATACTCCAACTATCGTCCAATTGCTCTCATCTCTTGTATCTCTAAACAGTGTTGTTAAAACTATTCTTGCATCCAAATTTC
The DNA here is from genome assembly GCA_032716605.1 of Paralithodes platypus. Lineage (NCBI taxonomy): Eukaryota > Metazoa > Arthropoda > Malacostraca > Decapoda > Lithodidae > Paralithodes > Paralithodes platypus. The sequence goes on along the minus strand of CM064510.1, from coordinate 39,273,708 downwards.
TTAAAGGAATTTCTCTTTCTCATAATCTGTTCTCAGCTCGCCAGTAGTAGGCTGTCCTTAAGGTTCCGCTCTACTGGTGATCCTTCTTTCATATCTTACTAACTCTTGGTCATCCTCCTTTCCCTGAACTTCAGTGAGACCTTTTCTACTGCACTAGACATATTGAAGGCCCTTCGATAGAGTCTGTGGCACAAATCTTTAATTTTCTAAACTACCCTCCTTCGGTTTCTATCCCTTCATTCTGTGCCTTTGTCTCGAATTTCCTTTCCGGCCGTTCCATAGCTGCGGTGGTGGACGGCCATTGCTCACTTTTCCTACATCCTATCAACATCCCGGTGTTTCCTCAGGGCTCTGTCCTAAAAAATAAAATCTCCCAATTCTCTTTATAATTTTTCATAAATTATCCTTCTTTCAAACCCCTCTACCTCCCGTTCCCATGCATGCATCATACGCAGGACGACTCTACCTTACACTACTCAATTAGTTTCCATGAACGACCCAGCCGCAATCCCTTAAAAAAAATAAAAGTAATGAAGCCAGTTGCCAAACACTTATCTTCTGATCAAACATACTATTTTACCAATTGGGCCAGAGAAAACCTGGTTACCATTTAATGCTTCCAAAACCCAATTTTCTTCATCTTAACATCTATTCTTAGGAACTTGCCAGAGAGACTATCCCTTACACTTCAACAAGACAAAAATCAATCCCCATTCATCTTCTCTCATAATTTTCGGCGGTCTCTTTTCTCTTCTGCTTTCACTTGGAAGGACCATATTACCAGTCTTGTGCTAAGGCAACCTCCCAGAAAAGCTGGGGTGTGGCTCCCACTGCCTCAAGGGGTTAACTTTACCCATGCACAACTTCTGGCTCTGTACAGGGGCACAGTACGTCCTTTGTAGTTGAGTATAGTTCCACATGTGTGGGGAGGTTCCTCTCAACACCGCCTCTCCTAGACAAGTTGAATAGCAAGGCCTTCCGTATCAATTACTCCCGTTCCCACCTCACCAACTCTCTGCAATCTCTCTCGCTATTTCTATCGCTAACTATAATAATCAGTGTTCCCAGAGAGCTTCCCCAGTGGTTATACCACCTCCTTTATTGGTAGGGCACGTGATTTTGTATATTATATATATTATATACAACCGAGGACTGAGAACAAAACAAAACCATTTCCTTCTGTAGACATTGCTATCACTAGAAATAACTTTAGTTTTGATACATCTGTATACAGAAAGGATACAATTTCACTGGGTTAGGACTCAATTTCTATATCATTTATCCCCATAATATACAAAATAAACAAGGAATTTACTGTATCCCCTCAACGTTAACTGTTTCCTAAGGATAAATCAGATATATTTAGTCTCCCGTTGTATGGTCATTCAAGTTTACACCATTAAAAATAAACTCACAAAAATCCCAAATCAGGCGGTACCCGCAAATTTCGTTTAGAGTTGTTTTCAACAATTGCATGTTACTATTGGTTAATTTTTGTCGTGTAAGGATAGGAATCCCCAAGCTTCTGTGTTCGAACATCGTTTATTATATTCATTTTGAATGTTCTAGCTGTGAAGCTGATACATTGAGGAGTTTTTCCATAAGGAATCTCAAGATAAGAGTGTTTTCGAACATAGAGGCTTGTCCTTATAGGAACTTCTTTGCCCCTTTCAAAGCCAACTAATGTCAGAAATACGAAATCACTGTGTAATGAAAAAGAAACATGCATGTGGCTTGAATGACTAGTATTTTGGATAAAAATGCACCGATAGGAATAGCCTTCGTATTTTGAGAATCTATTTACATTCATAAACTTGAAGCCATCTTTAAATAACTATGAAACTTCAACTAATTATTATATACGTTAAAATAGCCATTCTTGGCTTTTAATTTGCTACGATGTTTCATATAATCAGTGATTCCATTGATCTGTTTGTAGTTTATTAGTATTTTCGTATATTTTCTGGAAAGGTTTACTACTACTTCATTTAATAGATGGATAGTTTTTGTAATAAAAAAAAATCTTTTTCAACCTAAATATAGTTTATTTACGATGTACTGAAGATTAGCTTTTTTATAAGAAACATAAGAACATAGAGAAAATGAGAGTCTGCAGAAAGCCGATTGGCCTAAGCAAGGCAGATCCCTTGTCCCACACAACCCCAATTCCCAATTGCAATGCCCCATTTATATGGATCATCTTACCAAAACGGTTTAGAGGATTACCGCAGGATTATGGGGGTCCGCAGAGCGCTGATTTGGCCCACCCGCGATGATCCCCTTTCAAACCCAACCCCTTCCTCGTCCCCATATGCTTATACCAAAGTTTATCTTAAATTTGTATCATTAAGTTTAAGTTTTTAATGTCGTTGGTCATTTGCTCAAATAAATATTTTGTGAATTGTGGATTCATTTTTCAAAATCACTAAGTTAATTTGTTTATAAATGTTCTCGTTTAATAGGTCTGATTGATGGGAAATATTCCCGAAACTAGGCACCAATAAAGATGATGAAGTGGAATATATTAAGTGTTCTTTATCCTGCAGCTGGCTCTACACTGTACGTTAACCCCGTGGGTACCTATATTGTGAACTATATATATAATAATATATATATATTCTGCCATACGGAGCCCTGTATGTTAATTTAAGAGTTAGAATTAGAGTTGAAGGAGTTCAAAACTACCCAAACGGCGAAAGCAGACTAGCGAGCGAACTAGTGAGTGGGAAACCAGCTCGCCCCGGCATACCAGCATCAACAAGCCTTCACACCTGCGTGCTGTCATAGGGGACCCTGCAAACTACTTCGATGACCCGACGCTATGACGGATGATCGACGCCAGGAGCTGTGATTGGACCAGGCACCTGTTATGCCACTCGAGGAGCTATGAAGGAGCGCGCACCATCACTCGCCTCCTGATTCGTTCCTACACCATCATTGTTTAGTATATAAGACCCGAGTTGTGGGCATTCAAATCAGTCTCATTTGGAGTTGGGGAAGGTGAACTTGCAGCTGGAGGAAGACGGGGTGAAGTATTATAATGGGATTGTGACTGTCAGTCAGATTATATATGTGTGTGTTAAGTGTGTTCCGTGTAACCACTTACGTTATGTTGGTTAGTGAGATATGACATTGTGATTGGGACGTTAACGCTACTATTGTGTACTTAACTATTTGATTGGGAATTAACGTTAACCTACCATTTATGTACTATTTTGATTGGGAATTAACGTTAACGCTACTATTTATGTACTTGACTATTTGATGAGAATTAACGTTAACGCTATTATGTACTTAACTATTTTAGTTGACTAACTTGTGGACTAAAGCAACTCTTTAAGTAATTGGGTTATGATGAAAGTAATACTATTGTTTTATTAATACTTACGAGTTCTTTTCCATTTTCTTTTAATTAAGCTTACATTGTTTACCCGGAGGCTCGGGAATCTTAAGAGTCCCCCAGGCGCACTGCGGGGAGACTCTTAAGAGGCAGAGAAAAAAAAATTTTTGACATCGAAAAAAAAAAGATTTTATTTTTTTTTTTTTTTTTTTGGCCCTGGCCATGCAAAATCTCAGTCCTCTACCTACTCCTTCCCCACTTTCCTCCTCTCTTCCGTTATCACCTATTTCCGTTTATTCCCTATCTGAGGTATATTTTCGTGCTAACTTAGAAATCCGAATGTGTGGTCATCACTGATAGCAACGAGTGCAAGAGAAGAGAAGAGTAATGTCTTTGGCCTTTTTGGGGGAAAGCAGATTGCCTCACCATACATTATCTATATCTCCGATTTTGACCATCCAAACGCTGTTTTCACTAGTTTGTTGTTTCTATACCTTTATATCAACCATAATAGGCGCATATGTGCTATTAATGCTATAAGGCACAATGAATATTTTATGGACGGAAACACCTCTACGTCAGCACAGGGGACGTTTCCAATTAATTCAGAGGTTAACGGTGCTTAGTACGGTGATGCCATGGTCTCATATTAGTAATATCGCCTTAGACTAACATGGCTGTGTTAATATTACTTCTAGTGATTTCCTAAGCTGAAGAAAATTCTTTTAGCTTCAAAATATTATTTTTGCTTTTCATATTATTTGAGTGAGATCTGAATCGAATCTATGAAGCGATCCTGTAACTTAATTTACTCATAATCAAACCTCAATGTTACGTGGTTAAGAAATACATTTAACTAATTATTAAATATATATCTAACTTTTTATGTGACTTTGATATAAATCCTGATGATAATAATAATATAATACTGTTAACGTAAGACAAGAACCAAGAATAATTACATTAAATATAAATAAAAGGACATATAAGAAAACCATCTATTCATTTCAAAAAGGGTAAGAGACAGAAATATTCTTACTTTAATATTTATCTTTCAAGACTTTTTATTGAATTAATAGTCCTTCAGATATAACTTTTTCGGTTCAAAACCATAGCCTACTAAGCTTCGGTTAAATAATTATTCTTTATAAATACTACACGACTTTAATTAGTTTCAGTATTTTTCATAATTAAAAGAGTATCAGTCAATAAAGGATACCAAGTCCTAAGATCCAAAAGGAAAGGAAGCAACAACAGGAAATAATTTTATTAGATTTTACTTTTGTTTTGCCTTCAGCTGACTGATACCTAATATATATCTCTGTGCTATCTAGATTCATCAAGTTAACCACTTGAGGATCAAGATACGTAACAATATATATATATATATATATATATATATATATATATATATATATATATATATATATATATATATATATATTAACACGAGTCAAGTACACACATTATAAGCAAATTGTAACTAACGTCTGGATATTCATTCTAAAGTAATCGGCTTTGTGCGTTGCTTGCTTGTTCAAAATGTTAGCCCTATTGCGTTCACTACCATTATATATTTGACAGGTCAGTTAGAAATAATAAACACGAACATTAAATATCAACTTTATGTTTTGAAACTTAAACAAGGTAAACAAATACTGCATACATTATTGTTGTCTTCAGTAAATTATCTATCTATCCACCTGTATATATACTCTGGCACATACCCTATTTAATTGTTATATATAATTTCACACACATATATACTGTAGGTTGTCCAGGAGAAGACCAAAAGACCCAGGCCCATTTGGAGTCCCCAGCAAAATATTCCCAGGTCCAAGACCTTCTGGAGATGTTCCGATCTCAGCAGGCAGACATGCAGCGAAGACTCACCACCACAAGCCCGCCCACAACGCATCCAGGTGTACCCTTCATATATATTCAGTAAACTATATAAACTTCGATTACAACTCAATATGGTATAATCCTGTGTAGCGGGGAGACCTGTACTTATATCTCAATAATTTGGTAATGTTACAATATATTTTTACATTTTACATTAATAAATAGTCTACTAATATACTAGATTACGTTAGGTTCGGTTTTGGTTAGAACATAAGAACATAAGAAAATGGGAGTCTGCAAAAAGCCGATTGGCCTAAGCAAGGCAGATCCCTGTCCCACACAACCCCAATTCAATTACAAAGCCCAATTATAGGCTTCACACTCCAATACCCTGAGGATCATCTTACCAAAACGGTTAGAGATTAACGCAGGATTATGGGGGTCTGCAGAGCGCTGATTGGCCCAACCCGGCTGATCCCCCTTCACACCCAACCCTTCTCGTCCATATGCTTATCCAATTTTATCTTAAAGCTCCCTACAGTTTTAGATCCCACTATAGCACTTGGTAGTCCATTCCACCCATCTACAACTCTGTTACCAAACCAATATTTGCCTATATCTTTTCTGAAACGAAATTTATCTAATTTGAAACCATTGGTACGAGTTCTTTCGCTATCACTGAGCTTTAGTACATTTGTCATGTCCCCTTTGTTAATCCCACTAACCCACTTGAACACCTCTATCATATCCCCTCTAACTCTGCGTCTCTCTAACGAATGTAAACCTAATTTTTTCAACCTTTCTTCATACGAAAGATTTCTAATATTATGGATCATTTTTGTCATTCTACGCTGTACTCTCTCCAATGAATCTATGTCCATTCTGTAATAAGGACACCAAAATTGGACAGCATAATCCATATGGGGTCTCACTAATGACAAGTAAAGTTTTAAGATAACATCAGCAGTTCTGTTACTCACACTCCTAGAGATGAACCCGAGAATCCTGTTTGCCTTATTACGAACGCTTATACACTGTTTTCTAGGCTTCAAATCATTGCTAACAAACACACCTAGATCTAGTGTCGTGAGGTTAGGGTAAAGATATTGTTCAATGTTTCTCAGTAAATAGACATCTGAAAAACAGTTCTACCCGCTACACAGGAGCTTACCCTCAATTTTAAGCAGCGTATACTAAGGTGAGGGTTTGCTCCACATTCGTAGAAAGTATTCGAACTTTCCCTTCAGCTGTGTTTGCTCGTCTTGGTTGACCATCGCTGCCAGGAGCCTGCCAAGAGTGGTAAAAATCCATGATATATACATTTAACAGATACACATATACAATAAATATACAGCTACCAAGACCTGTCCCAGAGACAAAGGCTGTGGACAGCTAGCTGTAATCTACTTTATCAAAATATTGAATAAGATTTATAAGAAAAATCCACTTCAAGTGGCATTATTGCTAAAATATAAAGAAGTCCTAAGTTGTCCTTTAAGCTATAATGCAGGGTGTTCCTTAAGTTAGTAAAGGAAAAACAAAACGAAGACAGACTTTTCGTGTTTTTCTTTTCCGATATGGTCCCTTACGGCCAGTTTGTGTTTCGTCATATTTAACTCCATGTTCACCATAATGGAAAGGGATATGGGAACCAATAAGTAGTGTATTTTGAAGAATGTGATTAATACTAGTTAGTTAGCTAAACTAGAACTCAGAGGCTATCAACCCTATTGGATTATTAAACCAGCTGTAAGTCAAGAATAATGTCAGGACTGGAGCCTATCTGCGAGAACTCCAGTCCCTTATGTCAATACTAGACTTTAAATAGACCCCAAACAAACCTTCGCAGGTTTTATCATCTTCTTGAGCCGCATAATCATCGTAGGCCTACATTTAAAGGGGTAGTACTCGCCTTTTATGTATCCCCTTTTCCCTCATGTTTATCATATTAGTTTTGAGGGTTTCAGACGGTCATTCTGTTAGTTTGGCGATTTTGAGACCTTTCACTTTTTTGTTTTTGTCAATATTCAGACCTTTCGTGCCCTTTAGGTGTCGATTTTTTCCTGGCGAGCGTAAGCGAGCCTTAAATTTTAGAAGAAACCGGCCTTCGGCCGGAACATTTATATACACAATAGTGATGACAATAATTAGAAGTAATAATAACAATAAGGCGGTATAATATACAATACTCAAGCCTGCAAACACACACAAACACACACACTTACTCACACACGGAAGGGAGAAGGGGAGAATGTATTTGTGTTATGTACAGTTGGTCAAGGATGAAAGTATACAGTTTTTCGTCTGCTATAGCCACATATGGTTTGTCATGTTGGCAGCCATGACAGCCTTTCCACTAGCCCAAACCATCCCAACACACATGGAGTTTATTATATTGATACATTAATTAATATACGGAGTGCTTCGAAAAAGCGTTTCCATAAATATCAAAAGTTAGAGAATTATTCATAAACCTTCAGGGTGACTAAATACTGTTATGGAGATAGCAAAACAAAGCTGGGGGCATACGCTGGAACAGCGCGTAGCCGCGGCGCTCGCCTCCGTTTCATTGCCCTTTGGATCACATATAATCCAGTCTTGGGGATGAAAGTGAAATATCAATATTTACCTACTTATTAATTAACAAGTATTATTAGATTCCTCTTTCTACTCATTATTTATTATGAATGTTATAATGTTAAGTGTATATCGTAATATCTTTTATAGCCACTCCATATTCGTCTACTTTAGATACACAAACATCTAATTCCTAAACGTGGACGTAAGGAAGCCTGTGTGTTCAATAGGGTAATGACCCAGCAATTTTACTCATCTTGCGAGCGCCATTGCTTTATGAGTCAGTCCTCGAAGCATAATGAGGCTTTACTTGTGATTTTTATTTATTTATTTATTTATTATTATTTTTATTTTATCAGCAGAACACCTGCAAACCAACTGCAACATTGATATCACCATACCCTACATTATTAGCCACATATTACCACGTGTGAAAATGGACCTGTATTCCACTGAAATATCCTATATAGGTAGACGTTTTGATTTTCGTTTTCACTCTCGCATTTCTTGTATATCTATCAATAACATTAAGTGTTTAATATCTCCGAAGTGATATTCACGTCAAAGATTATAGAGCAATATATTCATATTTCCGTCTGACAACTAAGTCCAAGAACACGTTTTTAAACACCCTGTATAAGGTGGGCGGGCTCTGAGATATGGCTACCAGGGCTGCCAACATGACAAACTATGTGTGGCTATAGCAGACGAAAAACTGTATACTTTCATCCTTGACCAACTGTACGTACGAACGCATTCTCCCCTTTCCCCCTTCCGTGTGTGAGTAAGTGTGTGTGTGTTTGCAGGTGTTTTGAGTATTGTATATTATACCGCCTTATTGTTATTATTATTTCTAACTATTGTTATCTTTATTATGCATAAAACAGGTTAATAATAGTATCTACATATTGTGTTCCGTCGTTAGCCCATAACAATGTGTGTATTTGTGCATACTGCTGTATACTACCCACTACCCATACCCCCCCCCCCTTTACTCCTTCTCCCTCCGTGTCCTACCTACCCCCCTCACCCTATTTTCCGCCTCCCCCACTTGTCATGACGGCTACTTAAGGCGCCCAAGGACCTAGTGCCTGTTAGTGACCTGAAGAAGCTATCTGCGAAACGTTGTCAATAAAGTGCTCCTCCTCATATGGTGTTTATATTCATAAGTTTGATTTCTCTATCTAACAAAATAAATAAATAAATAAATGGATCATGAAGTGATTTTAATTTCACTGCATCGTTCATCAAGAGGTTCTTTACTGCAGTCCAGTCAATCTACTAGAAAAACGGGCTGAACGTGGCACAAATTGAAACACTAATGATTTCATCTGTAATGACTTGTGGAAACCCATAAATATAACATATCAAAAGTCCTTAAAAATCCGGATAGTGGAAAGTCCTCAAAATAGCATAATTATGTTAATTAGTCCAATCAAAATGTAACTGGACCTGGAAATAATGGCAACAGAATTTATTTCACCAGTATTGGCTTCAGGAAACCCCCAAATACAACATATAAAAAGTCTTAATAAATCCGGATAAGAGAAAGTCTTCAAAATTGCATAATGATGTTAATTGATATCGCCATGAGCCGAAATTGAAAACCAATATAACTTTACAACCAAGTGTCCTAACATAATATATGTTGTGTCTATACCTATGTTTTCATTCTCTAGAGCTTCTAGATCTTGTATATTTTCAACTTACTTCAGAAAACATGCAAACAATTTCGGCCCATCTAGTCTTCGCCCATAATTTTGATTACATACATACATACATACATAACATTTTAAGACTGAGTGCTCCACACATATGTGCAATTTCAGTCGCTTGTCCTAATGGCGGCGTTCCAGGCTGCTTCACTTGTCAAGGGTTTGGATTTGAGATCGGCGCGTATAGTCCGATCTCAGGTTTTCCTCGGTCCACCCCTTGGTGCAGCTCCCTCCACAATCACAGACCTTCATTTTTCACCCAATTTTGTTCATCCATTCTCTCCACATGTCCATACCATGCAAATAACAAAGTAATCCCCAACCAAGGAAAGAGTGCCCCACTGTACGTGGCCACCACAGTGCCAGGGCATGTTCGTCATCATAACTTTATGATTTTTACATCTACAGAGTCTCAATGCGATGGATACCTAGGATTTGATCTGTTAACAGTACCTACGACCACCATCAACTGCACCAAACGGATCCTTACTTTCGACCCCAAGCCTCCGGAAATAATTTTCACCTCTCCAGTAGCTGCATCAATTACTCACACCGTCCAGACTTTCTAAGCTGTGGTAACCAAGAACATCACTCTACCACCACACCATGAGCATTGAGTGCCTATCCATCTCACTCAGGCAGGCGATTTAATTCTAACTCCAACTCTATAGAGCCGTTTTGACCAGGAATGTCTAGCGGCACCGCCGCACCAGCACTTATCTCTGACGACTACCATTATGTGAGGATCGCCAACATATCCGACAAGCCTCTAACATTGCCCCGAGACCTCACAATAAGGGAACTGGAACCCTATGACGAAGCCGATTCACCCTCACTTTCAAATGGACCCCAGTTGCCTCCATCGCTACCACAGATTCCGCCAGACCTCACAGCACAACAACAAGGAGACTTGTGTCAACTTCTCATGTCATTCCAGGACCTCTTCGCTACTTCTGACCGGGATGTAGGACTCACACATATTGGAGCACAACATCAACACCACAGGACCTCCAATCCGTCAACCCATCTGGCAGAAGAACCCTTTACAATGGAAAGCAGAGGACGCCCAAGTACAAAACATGTTGGATACTGGAATAGTCCGACCCTCTACCAGCCCATGGTCATCTCCCGTCGTCCTGGTCCGGAAGAGAGATAGTACAAATCGTTTTTGCATTGATTACCGCCAGTTGAATGATGTTACCATCAAAGACGCCACCCCACTCCCTAGGATCGACGACTTATTAGACTCTCTATTAGGAACTAAATGGTTTTCCACCTTGGACTTTCAGTCAGGATATTGGCAGGTCCCTGTCAAGCCAGAACATAGAGAAAACAGCATTTTCCACCAGTCAGGGTCATCTTTACGAATTCACCGTCCTGCCCTTCGAATTATGTAATTGACCTGCCACCTTCTCCAGACTCGTGGAACCCGTTCTCCAGGACCTCACTTGGGAAAAGTGCCTCGCCTATCTCAACGACATCATTGTGTTTGGGAAAACTTGGGCTGAACATCTCCAACGTCTTGCTCAAGTCTTCCGGCGCATATGAAATGCGGGGTTAAAACTTAAGTCTACAAAATGCACCATGGCCCGAAGAGAGGTCCACTTCCTAGGATACATCGTATCCGAGGCTGGGATATCACCTGACCCCGCCAAACGGGATGCCATCAGCAAGATCTTGCCACCAAACGTCAAGGGAGTACGCGCCTTCATCGGTCATGCATCCTACTATCGCAGGTTCGTTAAATATTTTGCAACAATAGCGAAACCCTTGCACGACCTCACCCGAAAAGATGAACCATTCGTGTGGACTCCTGATCAACTCCAAGCCTTCCGCACCCTCAAGGACCTACTTGTCGCCGCAACCATTGTCTCCTTCCCGGATTATAACCTACCATTCTGCCTCTACACAGACGTTTCACAGCTCGGAATTGACAACGTACTAGCTCAGACCTGGGACGAAAAGGTGCACATCATTGCCTGTGCCAGTTGAACCCTTAACCCAACCGAGATAACCTACCCAGTCACCAAAAGAGAATGCCTTGGCATTATCTGGGCATTGCAGCACTACAAAGCTTATCTCGCCGGTGTAATGGTAACTATCATCACCGACCACCAGGCCCTGTAATGGTTGCAGAAGTCAGACACAAGAAATGCTTTAACTGTCAGATGGAGGGAGCTCCTGGAAGAGTTTGATTTCGAGATTGCCTACCATCCCGGAAAACTTCACACAAATGCTGATGCGCTCTCAAGACTGCCACTAACCATGCCCACTAAGCCTGAACAATTATGAGCCATATAACACCACCTACAAAATGACTACCTCCTGAAGATGTTCCTCGTTAGAAACCGTTCCTCTTGGATTCCCAGCAGCCTCAGCCGGAAGAGCGACATCCTCTACAGCACCGAGGGAAATATTGTACTTTACCCTCTCGTTGCCCAAAATATCATGGAGTCCCTTCATTTCCATAACGGCATCGGTGCATACTGTAGTGTGAACAATTTGAGACGAGTGACTATAGGTATTGGGAAAGGCAAGCTGTTCAATCTGTATGTTGGCAGCCCTAACTGAGACCGAACCACCGAGACACAAAGTAACACACCGAAATTAGGAAACAAACACACTGATTGTCAGCCATATGGCAACACCTAGTGCAGGGGGTGGGGGTTTATGACGATACACTTACGAACCTTCCCGACATATCAGTGTCCACGTATCGTTTCAGAGGTCATCAATCACACCCTGTGCCGATAATTTTTGGTGCGAGTGTACATGTAATTATCAACTTCATCATAATACCATGTTAGAACTATATTATTATTATATTGTGTAACTCTTACCTTAATCTACTCAGTGAGAGTTGTAATCAATGCATCACAGACCTGTGGATATATCCGACTGATTGTTTGCTTGCAAATTATGAACGTGCAGCCGAGGCTGCTGTACGAGTCATCTGACGCCAGAAACCGCAATATCACAGCAAGGCGGTCTGTTGCCGACATTGGCTGAGTAAAGTTTGTGTCATGTTTACATTAATGGGTGCCAATCATGCACAACAAATTATCGAAATCAGATCTGGATATCCGAAAGAAATTATGGAACACTCTTTTTCTGGTACTGTAGGTGGCAAGAGACAGGCATCATCTGTTAAGCGGGGCACTATCCTTTTATGAAATAAGTACGGTCTTGCCTAGACTCTACATCGGCGTCTACTCCGATGCCCACACAAAATAACTACCGTAGCAGCGGCCGCCAAGGCTTCCTCATTCGCCGACATGACCTACACGTCTACACAGACCAAGTGTGGACAGACTCACCAAGTCGACTCTTGTTGCCAACATATTACCAATATTCTTACAAGCACAGTTACATACAATGTAGATATGTATGCAGTTTGGAGGATTCTGGTGCCATTTCCTCCCTCTCCACCCCCCTCTCTCCTACTTATGCTTAGCATCATAAACTCTTCCAAGGATGTACTTGCCACCCATTATGGGCTTAATACTAAGAAGGCGTACGGACCGGATGGTGTTCTTCCTGTTGTACTAAAAAACTGTACTTCCGTGCCGACTCCCTGTCTAGATAAACTCTTCCGTCTCTGACTCTCCTCTAACATCTTCCTTCCTTGCTGGAAGTTCGCTCTCATTCAAACTGTCCCAAAGAAGGGTGGCTGCTTTCAACCCTCCAACTATCGTCCAATTGCTCTCATTTCTTGCATCTCTAAAGTGTTTAAAACTATTCTTACCTCAAACATTTCTTAAGCATTTATCTTCCCATAACCTACTATCAGACCGCCAGTATGGCTTCTTAAGGGCTCTACTTCCGATCTTCTTTCTCATATTACTAACTCTTGATCATCCTCCATTCGGGACTTCGGCGAGACTTTTTCTGTTGGGCTAGACCTTCGATAGAGTCTGGCACAAATCCCTCATTTCCAAACTACCCTCCTTCGGTTTCTATCCCTCCTACTGTTCCTTTGTCTTTAATATAATTTCCGGCCATTCCATAGCTGCGGTTGTGGACGGCCACCGTTCACTACCTTGACCTATCAACTCCGGTATTCCTCAGGGCTCTGTCCTATCTCCAATTATCTTCCTATTATTATTAACGACCTTCTCAACTGCACCTCCAGCCCGATTCACTCATATGCTGACAAATCTACATTCAACTAGCCTTCAACAAAATCATTCTCAGCAGGAACTCCAAAACACACGTAAGGAGGCCACAAAGTAACTATCTTCTGATCTCTCTACTATATCTAATTGGGACAGAGAAAACTTTGTTACTTTCAATGCTTCCAAAACTCAATTTTTCCATCTGTCTACTCATCGCCACCTTCCAAAAAAACGTTGACGTACTCTTCAACAACATACAAATTAACCCTTCACCTTCTCTTAATATCCTAGCTGTCTCTTTTTCTTCTGATCTCTCTTGGAAAGATCATATTACCACTCTAGCTAAAACAGCTTCCCAGAAGCTGGGTGTGCTCAACCACCACCTGTACCCCTGCGCAACTTGTTCCTCTGTACAGGGGCACAGTGCGTCCATGTATTGAGTATTGTTCACACATGTGGGGAGGATCCTCTCACGCAGCACTTCTAGACAACTTAGAAAAGAAAACCTTCCATCTCATTAATTCACGTCCACTCACCGATTATTTGCAGTTTCTCTCTTCGCCACAATGTTGCATCTCTCACACTATTCTACCACTATTAAAATAATCAGTATTCCTCCGAGCTCTCTCAGTGTATTGTTACGCTGGCCAGCTTGCCAGAATGTACTCGTGACTCGCTAGCACTCGCCACGGCAGTGAAATGGGCTATAATAATCGTAGAACGATATTCTTTCTTTCTTAGTATTCGTGTTGTCACAGACAGATCAGTGTTTGCCTTTATTCTTGTCTGTGAAACTTAGAAGTATTTTATATCCATAGTTGTGATTATAACATGCAGCGCGTGAGAGAGAGAGAGAGAGTTGGAGAGGAGAGCGAGGAGGCAGTGTGTGTGCGTATGCACGTGTGCATTCTTCGCTCGGTGGGCCCACCCACTCGCTATTGGATGGCGGGCCTGGCGTGGCATATGACGTCTGCTTGTCATGTGACGTAGCGGCCTGTGATTGGTTGCAGAGCCATCTGGTGGCCAGACTCAGTACTTCTCTCCTTCCCTCTCCTCAGAACATGGCATTGTGCGCTCGGTCCTACAAGTCCCTCGCATCCTGTCTCACATCTAACCCCCTTTACTGCTTTGCCTCTCTCTGAACTCCTTCTTTCCAATACTTCTTATCTATCTATCTATTGCCTGACGCCGTGATCCCCGAAGGGGTGGCCACGAACGAACCGCCCCCATGCACCTCTGTCCCCAGTCAGTCGACGCCCCTCCCCCCAACCAGCACCGCCTTCGTTCATGTAGTTCCTCACTCCATCCTTCCACCTCATATTCGGTCTACCTCTCCCCCTCTGTCCCTCCACCTCGCTCTCGTACACCCTCTTAGTCATTCTCTCGCTTTCCATACGTTCCATATGGCCGAACCATCTCAAGTTGTTCCTTTTCACACTTTCCAGCACATCTACCTCCACACCACACCTCCTTCATACTTCCCTCATTAGTCTGTCTATCCCTCCATGTAACTCTGCACGCACTTCTTAAGTAATTCATTTCCACTGCGCTCACTCTTGGTCCGAGTCCTCTCAAACAACGTCCATGCTTCGCTTCCGTAAGTCAGTGTCGGGATTACCACACTGTCATGCAAGGACTTCTTCACTTCCATACTGACCACCCTATTTCTGTTACTGGCTTTTAGCGTTCCTACAACCCTCTTCCCCTGTTGTACTCTCTCCCGCACCTCTTCATCCATAGTCCCCATCTTTACTCAACACACTGCCCAGATACTTAAAAGAGTTGACGATCTCCATAGCCTGACCGTTCAGCTTCACCTCACACTCTGTGACTTCATCCCTTTCGAAGACCATAACCTTGCTCTTCCCCGTATTTACCTTCAAATTCCGTTTTTTCGCACACTGTTAAAAACTCATTTACCAGACCCTGCAACTCCCATTCATTATCACTCATCAGACTGTATCATCCGCAAACAGCAGTATAGGTAGCTTCCACTCAATTCCCCTCCCCTTTTCAGCGATACACCAACATCCACTGCTCTTGATAGTATTTCTTTCATAAACTCCATCCATATATACAGTAAACAACCACGGGGACATCACACACCCCTGTTTCCAAAGCAACATTCAGGTCAAAGAACTCGCTCTGCTCACTCTCCACACGTACTGCCGCCTTTGAACCCTCATACATGCTCTTCACTGCTTTCAGCAAACTTGCCCTCTACCTACTCCGTATATTCTAAGTACTTTCCACAAACCTTCTCTATCCACTCTGTCATAGGCCTTCTCCAAGTCCATAAAGGCAACATACACCTTTTGTTTCTTCTTCTCCAGATACTTCTCCACAACACAATTCAGGGTAAAATCTGATCTACACATCCTCTTCCCTTCCTAAAACCTCCCTGCTCGTCCGCCTATCCATTTCTCCGTTCTCACTCTCACTCTCTCAATCACTACCCTACTGTATACCTTCCCTACTACGCTTAGAAGACATATTCCTCGGTGGTTACCACACACTCCTCTTTCCCCTTGCCCTTATATAGGGGACTATTATGCCAGTCTTCCAGTCATCGGGTGCACTCCCCTTCTCCCATGCTAGTTTGCACATTTTCCATACCCATTCTATCACCATCATACCTCAACATTTCCCCACACACTCCATCTGTTCCTGGTGCTTTCCCCAACTTCACTCTTTTCATGGCTTCCCACACTTCTGACCTCCTGATCCCCACCTCCTCCTCCACTACTTCTCTTCTTCTCCCTCCCATCCCATATCCAGCTATGTTTGCTGCTCTTCATTCCTTTTCATTTAGCAACTCACTCACTGAAGTACTCCCTCCATCTTTCGACTCTCTCTTGCTTCTCGGCTAGCATTCTCCCATTCTTATCTTTCACACCCTTACTGTTTCCCTTGCTACCTTCCCTAACTTTCTTGACTTCTTTCCAGAACAGTTTCTTACTCTCCCTCCATTTTACACTCAGATTCCTTCTAAATTCCTCATCTACTCTTCTCTTACTTTCCTTTCACTACTCTCTTCACCACCCTCTTACTCTCCACGTACCTCGCTCGTTTCTGTCTCTCGGAATCTTCATTCCCTCTACTACTACCCAACCACTCTCTATATGCTTTCTTCTTTTTCTTCCACAGCTATTCTTACCTCTTCTGTCCACCATGCTGTACCTTTCACTCCCCTCCCTCTTCTCCTCACTCCACACACCTCCTCACATGCTGCACAGATCTCATCCTTAAACACCTTGCTCATCTCCTCCACTTCCTCCATAACTTCCAGGTCGAACCCACCTAGTCGTCTTTCCACTGCTCTCTTGTACTCCTCCCAGACTTCCTCCTCCTGCAACCTCTCCACCCTCCTCACCCTTCCACCCTCCTCTCGCCTCCCTCCCGCTCTCCTCACCCCCTTCTTTTGTATCCTAACCTTAGCTACCACTACATAATGATCAGACAGACCCCCTCCAATACCCCTATACACCCTAGCATCCATCACAGATTTCTTCATTCGTTCATCCACACATACATAATCAATCAATGACTTTCGTTCCACCACTGTCTTATCCTTCATCGTCAACATCCGTTTCCACGTGTACCTGTGGATCATTCTGTGTCGGAAGAAGGTGTTGGCTATCCACAGCCTCCTCCCCACACATACGTCCACAAGTGCACTACCATTCCCATTCACCTCTGATGGTACCCCCCACCCTCCCACCACTCCCTCAACTTTCCTATCACCCACCTTACCATTCATATCCCCAATCAGAAATATTCTTTCGTTCTTGTCAAACTTCTCCAGGCACGCCTCCACATTCATCCAGAACTCCTCTTTCTTTCTTCCAAGTATATCCTCTGTCGGGGCATACATGCATACAATCACCCACGTTTGTATTCCTACTTTCATTCTCACCCACACAATCCTTGAACCCACAGACCCATACTCTCTTACACATTCCTTCCATTTGCTACTTACAAACAAACATGCACCTTCTCTCGCTGTTCCTTCACTCACTCCAGCACACACACCCATTCCACATTCCCATTCTCTCACATCTGAACCTTTCCATTTGGTCTCTGTCATTCCACATACATCCAGCCTGGCATTCACTAACACTTCCAGAACCTCTCTCTCTTTTGTGCCATCATTCATGCCACTAACATTCCACGTAGCCATTCTCAGAATGTCCGAAGGCATGTCCTTAGTCGGTCGTGGTTCGTCAACGTTGGTTCCGTCCGCATCCGAGGCTGTTCGTTCGTTTTTCTTTGCTTAGATATTTTTTCCAGGTGGGGGTCGCAAGCCCACCGACCCAACCTCTTTAGTCGCCTCTTACGACACGCAGAAGGCACGTGGGGCATATTCTATTCCCTAACCCCCAGGGGGGGTTATGCAATTACCCATCCCTTCTGGTTCTCGCATACGACTTCCATAGTCGGCCAGTCGTATTACCAGCGCCTGTTCTCACATAAATGTTTTGCACTAGCTTTAGAGGTTATTAGAATCATAGTCACATGGATTCATATTGTTGGGTGCTTCTAATTATTTGGTTGTTCTTTATTACTATTTAATGCTAGACAGTGGAGGGTATCTTTGGTCATTGTCTGTGTTATGTATATGGCAAGTCAGAGCATGTACGACTTCGACGGAGCTAGGTAGCCTGTAGTACACCCTTGTGCATATTTTCCTTTGCGAGTTTAGCAGTATACAAGCGAAGGGCTTTTGCCTACTCTTGCTTGTATACTTGCTAACTCATTTTGTTGACCTTTGAGGAGCGCCAGGGTAAGACCAGATACTTGAGATCTGGACTTACCAAGAGAGCCTCCTAGTCACTTAACGTAAGATAAGGAAAATCTGTTCAGGGGAGACAGTAGGCTGCGAGCATGCTTGAGCTCTGCCTAGGCTCCCTGTACCTTTATGCTGCTGCTAGACTTTATTAGTAAGAAAGACAGCATTTTTGTTTATTAACTTTAACTGCGTATGTTTTAGCAATTATTCACATATTGTTTTAGCCTAGGTTGATGCATAGTGCACAACCCAATATGGCTGTTACTTTGGCTAAGGAAGTACTGTTTTTGAGTTGCTGTTGTTAGTGCTGTCACAGAGTTGTTGCACTCTTGTTCCCATATATATGTATCCTACTTGTTGGTGTATTTAAGATACACGCTTTGGTGTCCTGCCCCCCCTGCATTATTCTTGTTCTATATTCGACGAGCATCTTAGAGCATCAGACGTTTTCAGAAGATTCCATATCTGTTTGCTGTAGGACTAGACTTCAAGAGTTTTCATAGAGCATTGAAGAGTTTTAGTGTTGAGTCCAGACTCACACTAAAGATAACTTAAGCATATAACCTTTTATTAAATCTTGTCAGTTTATTTTAGCATGGTTATTACTCGAGAGCTTTTTATTAACGTAATTACTCTTGTTGTGAGTAGGCTTTGCCGTCACCGGAAAGCCTTTGTAGAAGTACACTTAACCCAGTTAATTAATACCCCGTTATCCAGTAGATTAACTCTGGAGGGTTTAAGTGTTTTTGTTCACCGGCTTAACAGTTCGAGGGTTTGGAATTAGCGTACCGTTGTTGCAGATCTAGCCTATCTTGTAGTCCAATATTAAGTGCCCTTGTTTATTTCGTTGTGCCGGTCGTAACAGTATACCATCCCTTCTTCGTAGAGCATATAGCACCCATCTTGCAACATCCCACCCCTAATCTGTGCAACTCTCCAACCCACAAGTGAAACTTTATTCTTAACCTTTCTTCTATTCAACAGCTGAGCTCTGGAACACTCTCCGAATCAGTCTTTCCCTAATCCTATGACTTAAATTGCTTCAAACCCTGTATGTCCAGGCATTTTGGCTCGAATGTCCCTTGATTTTGGCCCCGTCACTCTTTCAACTCTGAGGGAGGCACTCGTCACAGGCAGTTCTGCCTTTTGTCTCCCTCACTCACATAGGAAAACAAACAAAAAAATAAGTCGACGGCGGTGTTTACGACAGTGTTTTCAACTTGTCTGGATACCAAATGTCGCCAGTGTGGAGGCACCTTTATATTGCACCAAGTCAATGAGTTCAGTGTCATAAAATAGTTTGTCAGTGTTCTTTTTCGCCATGGTCAGAGCATCATCAATGTGATATCTCCGCATATTTACAGTCTAAACACTTTAGTCTAACCAATTATTACCGTGTCTAACCTACTAGTACATCAAATATTATTGAACTGAAGATAATGATATACTGTAAATAACAATCATAAGATGCTATAAAGATAAGAGTTACCTATAGAAGGTAATGACGCCCTATCGGCACCTATTACTGTTAAGCACTGTATGTGTTTTATGTTCCAGCTCTACCTTTGGACAAAGGCTTGCAGCCTATAGAAGGTAATGACGCCCTATTGGCACCTATTACTGTTAAGCACTGTATGTGTTTTATGTTCCAGCTCTACCTTTGGACAAAGGTTTGCAGCCTATAGAAGGTAATGACACCCTATCGGCACCTATTACTGTTAAGCACTATGTGTTTTATGTTCCAGCTCTACCTTTGGACAAAGGCTTGCAGCCTATAGATTCAACCGTTCAACACGGTGAAGTCAGGAGGCCTTATTCCAGATAGCGAGCGAGACATCAAGATAGTTTGAATGTTTGAACCAGTTACACTAATCGGTGTATATATTTATTAGTTTTATCCTATGCATAGCAATAATGAATAATAAGGTTAGGATTGGCTTGGTTAGGCTAAGGTGAATAAGCTACCTCATTATGCTGAGATATAGGCTGTAACGTGATTTTAACCATGGCGAAAAAGTCCGGGGAAGAACATTTTTCTACACTGGGACCGAGGACTTTCTCCTTCACCATATGCCTACTGTCAATTATATTCGGGATATGAAGCGCCTCACCCAGTCATAGGGTGAATTGATTTACTCAATTTGTTTCACAGGTTCGTACTAAGCTAACTTATGGAGATGCGACAGGGGAACGAAATGCCAACCATTCCCCTCCAACACCAAACCACAACCAACACCATCTCAGCCCCTTCGTTATGCATGGCTTGCATAGCAACCCAGAGCGATGTGGAGCGGCGCCCCCCATCTACTCAACATCATCGAGGCGGAGTATCACAAAGCTATGAAAAACAAGTGCAAAGTGAAAATGGGTAACTCTAGTAAAACAATAATTGTCAAAGAAAACCGAGTCCCCCAGTGTTCATAGAAAACAAGGTTAATGGGAGAGACTATTCTAGCCACCTTGATAAACATGTGGCCAACAGTGTAAATAGTAAAAATGCAAATCAAGGTTCTCAAAGCATCCCTATAATGATGAATGATCCAAACTGTGTTAGAGTGAAGAAGTCTATTCAGCATTCCTCCCAAGTAAATCCTCTCCTCAACTATAGCATAAATACTCATGATCAAGACAATGTCATGATAGTCCCTAACCAAATAAATAATCTGTGTGTCACAAATACCTGTACTACCCCCAATTCATTATCAAAGACTTCCTCTCTCATCTACACACAAGGTAGAACAATTAAGCAACGTTAGTGTGACCGACTCTCGAAAAACAAACATTAATAGAGGCTCACTCATGCCCCTCTTACTCCAGAGTCCGGTCTCCTTGATGCTGACCAAATCCGAGTCACTATCCGCGTCAGGAATTAAGAAAGTAAGCCTTCGGCCCTCAGGTTCAAATACCATTTCGGGTTTGGAAATCAAAGGTAAAAGCCAAGGTGAGGAACTTCATTCCTTAGTTACTGTATTGCATCCGTGTATTAGGAGCTCAGTAAATAGTTCTCTTGCAAATGACGTTCTAAGCTAGTTTGCAAAAGAAACCCTTGCCTTCTCACAGACCAGCCTCTCAAGTCCTTCTCAAGACTATGTTTATGCGTAGTGCTGACACTGATTTATTGGTTGGGACGTCCTTTGAACAGAGCATATTATAGGACTCGAGTACTTTCGATGCAAGCGTAGATAACCTTCATCAGACTACAACTGCCTCACTGTACTCTTTCGAAGTTTCAAATAGTTTGCCTTTGTCTTATCCGCCTATGCCTGTTAACACCTTCAGTATTCCAAGTGTAGGGGATTCTTTATCCTCCATTAGACTCAACGCGGATTATGACTAAGGTTGTGTCGCCGGGGAAAGAAAGAAAGAGAGACGAGCGTGCCCTACAGCTGTTTGGGCCAGAACCTACCTGCGGCGTGTGAAGCCGAGGGCCCTATAGAGAAACGTGTCTGGATAATTACAGGGCATCTCTCTCTACATAAATCATTTAAGAGTTTTCTTATATTTGTATTAGGTAACGATGATTATTATGAGGGTCTAGACCAAG
Organism: Paralithodes platypus; assembly: GCA_032716605.1. Taxonomy (NCBI): domain Eukaryota; kingdom Metazoa; phylum Arthropoda; class Malacostraca; order Decapoda; family Lithodidae; genus Paralithodes; species Paralithodes platypus. Next base: position 39,251,783 of record CM064510.1, on the reverse strand, counting down.
GTATTTTTTTTTTCTATGTGAATGAGGGAGACAAAAGGCATAACTGCCTGCAGCGAGTGCCTCTCCCAGATTTCAAAGAGTGACAGGGCCGAAATCAAGGGACGTTCGAGCTGAAATGCCTGGATACACTGAGTTTGAAGCAATTTAAGTCATAGGAAGAGGGATAGACTGATTCTGGGAGAGAGTTCCAGAGCTCAGCAGTTGAATAGAAGAAAGTCTGAGAATAGAGTTTTATTCTTGGTTTGGAGAGTTGCACAGAGTAAGGGTGGGATTGTGTTGCAAGGCAGGTACCACGTACCCTATGTAAAGGAGGTGGTATACACTGGGAAAGCTCCGAGGAACACTGATTATTGTAGAAGCGATAGAAGAGTGAGAGAGATGCAACATTGCGGTGAAGAGAAAGAGATTGCAGAGAATTGGTGAGTGGACGGGAGTTAATGATACGAAAAGCTTTCCTTTCTACTTTATCTAGGAGTGCGGTATGATAAGGTTCACTAAATACGTAACGATAGAAGATTTTCCATTCTTCCCTCTTTTCCCTTACTACCCATTGCTCCATTGTGGGAGAATATTTACACAGCTTTCAGGTGGAAGACATTTATATACTTCTACGAGTATAGGCTCCTATGTTCACCAGAGTATAAATATACAAACATTATCCGGGGAATAAATACACACGTAAACTTGAACGCTTGCTCAGACCTTCGTGTGTATACGCTAGGTCTCATCAGGGTACATGTCCAATAGAAATTAGTTCAAGTCGCGAGTAATTTACTCCTCCGTCATATTTTTATTACCATTATATTCATTACAAGTTTATGAGTTTCTAATTCATATTTAGGACTCTTTGAGTTTATTCCATTTAATTACCAGTTCAAGCCACTTAGACTTATTGTTGTTCAATTAGAAGTTAAATACTGTCTTATTGTCCATACTTATCAGTGCTACGTTATTTACCTAGCAGTAACTATTGTCTTTACTCTTGCAAAGCCATATTTGAGAGCTTGTATATTTATATCAGGACTTTATTTATTGTGATTTGAGACCATTAGTCTCTTTATGTTATTCATTGTAGGTTCAATTGTAACGTTATTATTCTATTTATATAAATGTTATGATTATTATTCCAGAGATATACATACATACAAGTTTAAAGACCGTTTGTCCACAGAGAATGTGGTTACAGTTTCACGTCCTAAATGGCAGCATTCCAGGCGGCTCTGTCAAGGGCTGCCTCTGTTGTCAAGTTCTTTATTTTGAGATCGGACCGGAGTACCCGAGCCCACATCATTCTAGGTCCACCCCTACACGCAGCTCCCCCCCACGTTCACAGTCCGGCATTTCCTCACCCAGTTCTGATCATCCATTCTCTCCACATGTCCAAATCAACCAAGTTGGCTCGTGTGCATCACTTCACTGACACTCCTAATGCCCAGACGCCTTCTCAATTCCTCGCTCGATAACCTGTCCCTAAGATTAACCCCACACATCCATCTCACCATTCTCTTCTCATTCTGTTCCATTCTATTGACATCCTCCGCTTTAACTGGCTACGTCTCCGACACATAGGTCATCGCGCTCCTAACACACAAGGTATACGCCTTCGGCGTATCACCAAGCGGCTCGCTTGGTGTAGTGACTAGCGTCTCGGACTTCCACCCAGAAGGCCCGGGTTCGCGCCCACGCTCGGCGCATTAAAGATTTTTCACAAGCACTGAGTCGTTACCATCCCTAATGAGCAAAGGGATGGGGTAGTAGTACAGGATCCCAATGGAAATACACCTAATCGGCCTTATTGAGCTATCCTTAGCTAGCTTAGCATGCGCTAGCTTAGCATGCGCTAGCTTTAAGAACTATTATTATTATTATTATTACTTCCCTTTAAGGTGGGGTGGGAGCCCTCTCATGGTCAGGAGTGGCAATAGCTCTCTAAACTTTCCCCAGCCATTTCTGTATCTAGCAATGGAGCTAGCTTCAGCGCCACCTCCAGCGGAAACCGTATCGCCCAGGTAGCAGAACTTATTCTCACAATCCAGCATTACACTGTCGAAATCAACACGGACAGGCAGGTCATTTAATAAAAGATCTCCCTTGCACACTGCACATTCAAAGTCTATGATTCTTGTCAAAGGTCCTCTAGCTCCATTACATCTCTTGTGTACCCAGTCACTACAGACGCAGCATTGAATTGAATTAGTCTTCCCACCCCTTCACACATACTGCGCATGGATAGTCGCCACTTCTTTCCATAGTTCCACACCATACTCTAATAATCATGACCTTTGTTTTATCTATGTTAACTCTTATACCCTTATTTGCCATATACTTCCCTCCATCTTTTGAACTTCGCCTCTGCTTCCTGTGCACTATCTGCGATAAGAACTCGATCATCTGCATACAACATCTCCCAAGGGAGTCTTGTCCTAAATTCCCTTTGACAGAGCCTCCAGGACTAAAAAAAACAGTAATGGGCTCAGAACAGAACCTTGGTGAACTCCAACCTTCACTGGGAACATATTGAGATTGTACCCTAGTTATTAACCCGGGAACTGCGGGGAGACTCTTATGAGTGAGTGAAAAAAAAATCAACTTTTGACATCGAATTTTTTTGTTATTTTTTTTTTTATTTGGCCCCTGGGCCATGCAAAATCTCAGTCCTCTACCTTCCCTCCTTCCCCACTTTCCTCCTCTCCTTCAGTTATCACCTATTTTCCCTGTTATTCCCTTATTCTGAGGTATATTTTCGTGCTAACATTAGCGAGTTGCAAGCAGGGTGTTGTCATCACTGATGGCAAGCGAGTGCAAGAGAGAGAGAGAGAGTATCGATCGACTGTGTCTCAGTGGCCTTGGGGGAAATTGGCGGGAAAGCAGGTTGCCTCACTCATACATTATACAACTCGCGGGCTATATCTCCGATTTTGACCATCCAAACGCTGTTTTCACTCGTTTTATTGTTGTTTCAGGTTAATACCTTTATAATCAACCCATAATAGGCACATATGGATAAGTATTAATGCTATTAATGGCACAATGAATATTTTAGTGACGGAAACACCTCAAATACGTCAGCACAGGGGGACGTTTCCAATTACCCCCATGCGCACTTCAGAGGTTAAGGAATAAAAAGAGTAAAACCGCTTGTGTGTATTCTGTGTCCATTGCTAGTTACTGTAGTATTGTATATAGAACTCAAGTTACTCCTGGCCCAGTTTGGAGATAATTCAGTTGACGATTAGCGCAGATTCCTAAGGTGGAAATCGCAATCAGTCTATATCACGTTTTCTTATGAACGTGGCATAACACATATATTGCCATATTCTTATTTTCAAAAATTGTACTATGAATGAAGAAAGGGAAACACGAACATTTGTTCACACATTTACACTGGACTGTTATGTATGCGCAACATTACCAAATAACATTTCAGCCCTTCACATTCAAAAGGAGACATAGAAGTATACTACTATTCTCTTATAATCAGGTTAGGAATAACCTCTCGTCATTGAGTAAATTGAGGTCCAGGATTTACCAACTTGATGTGAAAGATTCTTACTAATCTCAGTTAAATTGTCTAATATTTTCGTAAATACATCGCAATCGTAATGTGATTCAAGAAACTAATACGATAAATATTTAAAGGCGCACACGCTCACAAATGATTGCACTTTCAAAAACTTTACCTAACTAATTACCTCGGTTTTAAAGAAAGCACATATGGGAAATTTATGTATTAACAAAGTATAAAATTACCTTTCCTTCAATTCAATAAGAGAGGATTCGGTGTGGTCATCCCCTCTAGCACGTCTCATGTTGGAAAGTATGGCGTATGAACGGATAAAGCCCATAATTTCTTCCATCGTGATGTCTTTCTCCAAATCAAACATGCCCATATTTGATCTGCAAGAAACATATAATTATCAATTTGAAAGAATTTTAAAATGACTTGCAGGAAATTAAATATAATATTTTGTTAATATAAATCATGATAATCTATCGACACTATATTCCCATACTGCAGATCTAGGCGAAATATTTGTCAGTTAGATCTGAATGGTAAATTTGTATTGCTTAGCTTATTTGACATACAGTTGTAGACAGATGAATTAGAGACAAGTGTTGGTGCAATTTACCTTTACTTAGCCACTAGCAAACCACCACAATGCCCGTCCACCTTACTTCCATGCTTGACCCTTCACAACATAGACTGGCTCCCCAGGCCAAACGCCTAATGGACTATTATCTAGTCCAACTGACACCCGACCCCCTCTCCCTACGACCATGTTATCACTCATCTATTCACAAGCATTCTTCATGCATTCCTATTCATTACCACTTCTCTTGCCTGTTCTCCCGTCATCTCTCTACCTTCCAATGCTTGTATTACACCATCTCTCTATTTCAACCAAGGTCTTCCTCTTTCCTCTATTTCCCCTTGTTCCTGACTTATATATTCTATTTGTAAGCCTTTAATCTCCCATTCGTTCAACATGTCCATACCAGCATAGCACCCTTCTATCCACTCTGGCTGATAAAGGTTCCTGTATGTACCTCTTCATTCCTTAATCTGTCTCTACACATCACTCCACACATATGCTAAACCTCATGCAGCTCATCTCCATCACATACAACTTTCTTCTCTTTTGTGCCTTCAGAGCCCTTGTTTCAGCCCCATACATCAATGTCGTTACAACTATCCCTTGATACATTTAACTTTTAGCTTTCATTCCGAGATTTCAAACCTTCCACATACTTCCCATTGCTCTGAAAACTCTCCTTCCTTCACATTTTCTCTACCTTACCTTCATTTCCACACCTGCGTCCCTGATTATCATTCCTCCTAGATATTTAAAACCCTCCACATGCTCCATTATATCCCGAACTAGTCGTGCATTTAGATTTACCCTGCGAGCATCTCTATTACACACCATCACTTACCTTATATTGATATTCGCCCACAGCTTCCTCCTCCCACATACCACACCAAGCTCTTTTACTACTCGCTGTAGCTTCTCCTCAGAATCCGCCACCAACGCCGTGTCATCAGCCTACATCAACTGATTCAACTCCCAATCACCACCATTCTTTCCTACTAAACCCACTCCTCTATCCATAGTTCTCATTATTACCTCCCTCACCACACCATTCATATATACATTACACAACCCTGTCGCAGATCTACATACACCTCAAACTATTCACTCAACTAATTTCCTACTTTAACTCACGCTCTGCTCTCTTCATAACAAATTGATCAAATTAGCAACTTTGCTCCAATTTTATAAACCCTTAGCACTTTCCACATTGTTTCTCGATCCACACGATGATACGCTTTTTCCAAATCCATAAAAGCCCAAAATATCTAATTTTTCTCTAAATACTTATCATACAGCTGTTTTACTGCAAAGATCTGATCCACACTCCCTCTTCTCTTCCAAAACTGCACTGCTTTTCTCATATGACCCTTTTTATCTTCTCTATCAACACCCAACCATATACAGCTTTCTAACACCTGATATTAAACTAATACCTCTTTAACCTAACCACTCCTGTCTGTCTCCCTTCCCCTTGTACAAAGGCACAATACATGTACTCCTCTAGTCTAGATAACAAAACAAACATTGAATAGTCTCAGCAGCCAATCCATAAAGGGAGAAGGCATTATATGAGTCACTTACATATATTAATTTTCTTTTTCTTCTTCTTGGCGTAGATAGGGTGACAAAGATGTCAGTTGTATTTAATTATGAATAACTTTCGATGCAGCAAGATCATTTATTCTAGAACTACACCTAACAGCCAGATGGGATTGACTAGCACATGTATATTTTTTGTTTTCTATGTGCATGAAGGATACAAAAGGCAAAGTTGCCTGTAACAAATATCTACCCCAAAGTTGAAAGAGAGACTGAGCCCAATTCAAGGTACGTTAGAGTCAAAATGTCTGGACACACGGAGCTTGAAGCAGTTTAAGTCATAGGATAAGGGGAAGAAAGATTGAGGGATAGAGTTCCAAAGCTTACTTGTGGACTAGAAGAAAGAATGGGAATATCAGTCAGGTCTTGAATTAGAGAGCTGGACAGAATAGGGGTGAGAGTGTGTTGAAAGGTATGTGCGCCCAAATCTCTGTGAGGGAGGAGATATTTGTTTTGTTTTGTTTTTTTCTATGTGGATGAGGGAGACAAAAGGAAGAATTGCCTGTGACGAGTGCCTACCCCGAGTGTTAAAAAGTGACAGGGCCAAAATAAAGGAATGTTCGAGCCAAAATGCCTGGATACACAGAGTTTGAAGCAATTAAAGTAATAGGATGAGGGAGAGATGGATTCAGAGAGGCAGTTCCAGAGCTCAGCTGTTGAATAGAAGAAAGATTGGGAATATCGCATAGACACACATCCTCTCACACAGCACTTCTTGACAAAGTAGGAAATGGAAGTCTATGGAATATCGTTTCATTCTAGGGTTTGAGAGTTGCACAGAGTAGGGCTGGGATTGTGTTGCAAGACGGGTGCTACGTACTCTATGTAGAGGAGGTCGTATACATTGAGAGAGCTCTGAGGAACACTGATTATTGTAAGAGCGGTAGCATAACGAGAGATGCAACATTGCGGCGAAGAGAGAGAGAATTCAAAGATTCAGTGAGTGGACGTGAGTTAATGAGACGAAAGACTTTCTTTCCTACTTTGTCAAGAAGTGCTGTGTGAGAGGAACCTCCCCACACATGTGAACAATACTCAATGCATGGACGCACTGTGCCCCTTTACAAAGCAAGAAATTGTGCAGGGGTAAAGAACCCCAGAGGCGGTTGAGCACACCCAGCTTCTGGGAGGCTGTTTTAGCAAGGGTGGTAGTATGGTCTTTCCAAATGAGATCAAAAGAAAGGGAGACACCGAGAATACTAAGAAGATGAAGAATTGATTTGGATATTATTGGAGTATAGAGGAAAGTCCTGTGGGAGTTCTTGATGGGTGGATAGATGGAGAAATTGGATTTTGGAAGCACTGAAAGCAACAAGATTTTCTCTGCGGACCTTTCTCTCTGACCTTTCAACCATTTCCCAAACGGAAATGGTTGAAAGGTCAGAAAATAAGTGTTCTAAGGCATCATCACATGATTTTTTGAGTGATTGCTTGCTGGGGGGTTCTGAAAAGCTACTTGATTAGTGTAAGTTAGGGTCGTCAGCATATGAATGGATAGGACTGGAGGTACAGTTGAGAAGATCATTAATGAAAATTAGAAAGATAATTGGAGATGAACAGAACACTGAGGAACACCGGAGTTGATAGGTTGAGGAAGTGATCGATGGCCCTCCATAACCGCAGCTATGGAACGGCCAGAAAGGAAATTAGAGATAAAGGCACAGTTAGAGGGATAGAAACCGTAGCAGGGTACTGTAGTTTAGAAATTGGAGATTTGTGCCAGACTCTATCAAATATGTCTTTGATATGTCTAGCGCAATAGAAAAAGTTTCACTGAAGTTCCGAAAGGAGGGTGACCAAGAGTTAGTAAAATATGAAAGAAGATCACCAGTAGAGCAACCCCTCAGGAATCCATACTGGCGATCTAAGAGTAGATTATAGGACGAGAAATACTTAAGCCTTGCATGCACAGGACACGATTTGTACCTTTTCTGGGAAACTTAAAACTTTGTGACCATCAGTGGTGTTTAGAAACCTTTAGTTTAGTTATTTCAACCTCTGCAGTTGTCTTTGAGCGAGCTGTGGGCAGAAAACTACTTTTGGAGAGGTAATTATGATATTAAGAAAATTCCATTTCTGAATGCTAAATGGCAACCCCTGAGTCCACAGGATAGCAAAAGGGTTAAAAATGTTGAGGTAAGAATAGTTTTAAAATATTTGGAGATGCACGAAATGAGAGCAATTGGACGATAGTTGGAGGGTAGAGAACAATCACCCTTCTTTGGGACAGGTTGAATGAGAGTAAACTTCCAGGAAGAAAGGAAGAAGTTAGAGAAGAGACAAAGACGAGAAGAGACAGAGACGGAAGAGTTTGTCTAGGCAGGAAGTCAGCACGGAATCATAGATTTTGAGTACAACAGGAGGAACACCATTCTGTCCTTATGCCTTCTTAATATCAAGCCCAGAGAGGGCAGGAAATACATCCTTAAAAGAGATGATGATATTAGACATAACTAAGAGGTTGGAGCCGTAGGAAAAGTACCGGAATCATCCAAGGTGGAGTTTCAAGTAAAGGTTTGAGCAAAGAGTCCAGCTTTTTTAGAAATAGACGTAACAGCGGTGCCGTCAGAGTGTAGAATGGGAGGGAAAGACTAGGAAGAAAAATTGTTGGATAGGGGTTTGGCTAGATGTAGAAAATTTGTGAAGAACTCGAGTTAGAAAGTTCAGAGTATTTATTATTGATGAATGAGTTTTTAGCGAGTCTAAGATTAGATTTGGATTGATTCCAGACAGAAACATAGAAAGTATGAGATCATTGAGCTTGAAGGTGACTGTACTATTTGAATGCTTCCTCCTTATTGCAGACAGCAGTAGAACATGTGCGAGTTAACCAAGACGTTTTTTGCATTAAACCGAGAGAAAGAATAAGGAATGTATGTCTCCATGCTCGAGATGATCATCTCTGTAATGTGCTCAGCGCACTCCGAGGGTCCCCGACCATTAAAGCAAAATCTATTCCATGGGGAATCAAAGAAGTACTGCCAAAAAGCCTCTCACTCGGCATTACCAAAAGTGCCACAAGCGCCGCTCGCTGGGATGATCGGATGGCTATACTGAAGAGATAGGACAGGTAACACAGATAAGGTTATGATCGGAGGTGCCCAACGGAGAGAAAAGGTTTACAGCATAAGCAGAAGGATTAGGGGTTAGAAATAAGACAAAGATGCATTCAGGAACATTAGTTGGGTGCTGGAATAACTGTTCTAGGTCATTTAGGATAGAAAAGATGTAGGCTTGTTCACCAGGTCAGTCAGTGAAATAAGATTGGAGATCGATAGGATGTGTTCCACTCAAAGAATTAAGGGAAGTCAGTAGAGTTAGGGGATAGACTGCACAAATATATTTATTATGAGAGTGACAGAAAAGTTTGAGCCATAAGGTTGAGAATTCAGAACAGAAAAGTCGAAAACACAAGACCAAGTAAGTTTCTTGTGCACACACAAACACACATACACAATGTCCATCTTTTGCTTGGAAACTAGGATAGAGAATTTAGGAAGATACAGAGAATTGGCTGCTGGCAGTTGCTTCAGACACCTGAGTCTCAGTGAGGAATAGAAGATCAGGTTTTTTGCAAGAGAGGTAGTGTTCGACAGAGGGAAAGTTAGAGGAAAGTCTATGAAATCAATGTAAGAGTGACAGGCTATTGTCCAAAGAATGTTTATCAGTCGTCAGGAAAGGACGATTGAGTATGGGGGCATTTATAGTCCCTCCCCCTAGGAACTCGAGGAAGGTATATTTGTCGACATTTTATGAACAGAATTTTGGTGCAATTGGAAATGCGCTTGGTAAGTTTGTTAAGTGTAGTGAAAGATATAGGAAGAGGAGAAGTTAGTGAGAGCCAGCTGGATGCCCTCTGTGTAGGTCAAACACAAACATTTATATGACAATATGTTTTAATGACAATGTTCGCTGACCTTAACTCAAGAGAAAAATCTCCCTGTGATCAATAAAATAGCAAGTGTAATTACATTTATAAATCATGATTGATTGAATGCACTAATGTATAAATGCTAGTTTGGTTTGGTAAAGAGAACGTAAGGTTAGTATTTGAGATTCCAATATTGTTATAGACAAATAAATTCATCTATACTTGTTTGTATATATGTTGCTTAACATTTACATACATTATTAACTATTGACCAAATTTACTGCACTATTAACCTCTAAGCTGCAACGCTACTCTTGGAATGCTTTACTTGGTGAATGTGACGTGCCTTCTGGAAGATGACAATAAAAAGAAAATGCCCCAGAGCCCGTGAAATAGAAGCAAATATGTGATTTGGTGGCAGACCTCCTTACCATCACCTCCTGTCTACCCCCTACATGTGTCTCACCCCCCTCCCTCCTTTCTCCCTCAACTTTCTCCCCTCCTCCTATATTCTACATTTTCCCTCCCCCACTCCCTATAAATCCTGAATACGTTCAGTCACCCCCCTCTACATCTTAAGTACCATCCCCCTCCTCCTACATGCACACGACCACAGTTACAGCCATTAGTGTGGCTCAAACCTCCATAGAGAGCACACCTATGTCGCTCTCCCTCGTATGCATTAGTCACCCTCGTGTCACAATGCATACTTTTTTTTTACTGGACATTTGCTCCTTGCACCTATTTTCTGGTTCAGCAATGTTCAAATGTTCATTATACAAGTATAATATGCACATATGGAGCAGTAATATTGCTTTGTATGGTAAATAGATATAATTTTGTCCGAATTGAGCTTCAAAGGTCCCAACTGGTAGACCTTTCAAAACATGATCAACACATTCCCCAGAATAATATCTAATAATTATCTTAACAACAGGCGACTTACCGGACCATGACCTGTGCATCATATAGGTCTGGAAGTGTGGTGTACTCTTCATGAATATATTTATAAGGTGCAGGCCAAAACTCTCGCCAAGAATCAAGCGTCTGGAACAAATAAACTATTGATTTGCAATTGCAGATACAAAATTATATGTTTTCCTGAATTTGAATTTGTTAACTGCCTTGATGGTGTAATGATGGTTAGAGTGTTTAAAATCTGTATGTGGTAACCCAGGTTCGAACCCAGGTTCGAATCCCGGTGAAACACATGCTTGTTTTCATTAATTTCACTGGGTGTTTGGTGATGGAGAGACATTAATAAAAATAGAATACCTAAAGAAGAGTATTTATATTTGTGTGTAGGACCAATGGCATATATGAAAAACACTGATGGTAAAAAAAACATAAAACTTGATGGGTAATACTTCGGGTATCAATGTTTGACTACTGGCGAATTGTAGGTGATGTAGCATTAATTGATGTGATTCAAATCAAGTAAAATATTGTAGATTGTATTCATAGGCTACTGGATAACTTAATACTATTATCTTTTACGAGCGAGGTACGTGGAGAGTAAGAGGGTGGTGAAGAGAGTAGTGAAGGAAAGTAAGAGAAGAATAGATGAGGAATTTGGAAGGAATCTGAGTGTAAAATGGAGGGAGAGTAAGAAACTGTTCTGGAAAGAAGTCAAGAAAGTTAGGGAAGGTAGCAAGGGAAACCGTAAGGGTGTGAAACATAAGAATGGGAGAATGCTAGCCGAGAAGCAAGAGAGAGTCGAAAGATGGAGGGAGCACTTCAATGAGTTGCTAAATGTAAGGAATGAAGAGCCAGCAAACATAGCTGGAGAAGTAGTGGAGGGGGAGGTGGGGATCAGGAGGTCAGAAGTGTGTGAAGCCATGAAAAGAGTGAAGTTGGGGAAAGCACCAGGAACAGATGGAGTGTGTGGGGAAATGTTGAGGTATGGTGGTGAGATAGTGATCGAATGGGTATGGAAAATGTGCAAACTAGCATGGGAGAAGGGGAGTGCACCCGATGACTGGAAGACTGGCATAATAGTCCCCCTATATAAGGGCAAAGGGAAAAGAGGAGTGTGTGGTATCCACCGAGGAATATGTCTTCTAAGCGTAGTAGGGAAGCTATACAGTAGGGTAGTGATCGAGAGAGTGAGAGTGAGAACGGAGAAATGGATAGGCGACGAACAGGGAATTTTTAGGAAGGGAAGAGGATGTGTAGATCAGATTTTTACCCTGAATTGTGTTGTGGAGAAATATCTGGAGAAGAAACAAAAGGTGTATGTTGCCTTTATGGACTTGAAGAAGGCCTATGACAGAGTGGATAGAGAAGGTTTGTGGAAAGTACTTGGGAATATACGGAGTAGATGGCAAGGTGCTGAAAGTAGTGAAGAGCATGTATGAGGGTGCAAAGGCGGCAGTACGTGTGGAGAGTGAGCAGAGCGAGTTCTTTGACCTGAATATTGGTTTGAAACAGGGGTGTGTGATGTCCCCGTGGTTGTTTACTGTATATATGGATGGAGTCATGAAAGAAATACTATCAAGAGCAGTGGATTTTTTTTTTTTTTTTTTTTTTTTTTTTTTTTTTTAACGTTTACGAACACATTTATTGTCAAAACATTTATTGTCATGAACACATCAAATTTTACAAATACAAAAATATATACAGTATTATGTCCTCCAATAGTTTGCAGATTTTGATATGTTTCACCCCATAAGTTTGGCGACAATAAGAAACTTCCCCTATGCAATTTTTTTTTTTTTCTGGACGAGCGATAGCTAGGCTGTAAAGCCGGTGTTACACGAGCACTTTTTCAGTTTGTTCAGTTTGGGTCATAGGGAAGACAGCAGCTTAAATAATGATTCTACTATTTTCCTTGTCGATTTTTACACATTATATTTGTGACGAACCCGAGAAAGTTTTGAGTCCAGACGAAAGTTCACCCACACTGATGCCCACATCCACATCCACACCCACACACTGACACCCACACCACAGACACCTACATCCACACCCACACACGGACGCCCACACCACAGACACCTACATCCACACCCACACACTGACGCCCACACTATGATCGACAGTACTCACACCCACACCGTGTACCTGTGTCCTCATTTGATCCAACACCGTAACTTGTCTCGCCTACACTGTTCCTATATTATGTAAACGACACATACACACACACACAATAATCCAGGAAGTTGAGGATTTCTGGGTGTTGGTTTCAGAGACCAGATCAACACCGCTGAACTTGGTACTCCAATGCTGGTGGTGTGGCCAAGGGGATTGATCACATACTCGTAAGCACTCGTTGGAAGATTCTGGACACATACTCGTAAGCACTCGTTGGAAGATTCTGGACACATACTCGTAAGCACTCGTTGGAAGATTCTGGACACATACTCGTAAGCACTCGTTGGCAGATCCTCCTGAACTACAGGGTCTTTAGGAGTGCGGAGTTTTTTGCTTACGAGATTGATTAATTAACTAGCTCAATGAGTAATGTTATAAAGCAATGTAACAAGGTAATTTGCGCTACCCTGCAAGATAATAAGGACAAATGCTGCACCTATTTCGTTCTAGTGCAGACTACTAAGGACAAGTGCTGCATATATTTATCCATAATGCAGTTATTATTTCACAGATTTTATGCATCAGTTTTTTATGAACTTGACATAACAGCCACACTATAACACCCACACTATAACACCCACACCACAACACCCACACCATAACACCCACACTAACTTTTTTTTTATTAAGGTGACAGTTATAAAGTGGTGTACAATCTATCTTATTCTAGTTATAATAATAATAGTTCTTAAAGCTAGCGCATGCTAAGCTAGCTAAGGATAGCTCAATAAGGCCGATTAGGCGTATTTCCATTGGGGTCCTGTACTACTACCCCATCCCTTTGCTCATGAGGGATGGTAACGACTCGGTGCTTGTGAAAAATCTTTAATGCGCCGAGCGTGGGCGCGAACCCGGGCCTTCTGGGTGGAAGTCCGAGACGCTAGTCACTACACCAAGCGAGCCGCTTGTAGTTTATCTTATTGTACCAGTACCTCCCTACAATCAACCTAGTTGTTCCCCAATTCGTCCCTCCGCCACGACCATTTCAAAGTCCAAGTCTCTCACTCTTGTCCTCTGTAGCGGGGAGGACCTTGTACCCCTGAGACATAGGAGTGCAGACCTGAGAAGAGAGAAAGAGAGCCGGCATCTCATCCATGTTATGACTTGGCTTCTATGCTGGCGCAGTGGATGTTGGTGTATCGCTGAAAAGGGAGGGAATTGAGTGGAAGCTCCCTATACTGCTGTTTGCGGATGATACAGTTCTGATGAGTGATAATGAATGGGAGTTGCAGGGTCTGGTAAATGAGTTTGGAACAGTGTGCAAAAAACGGAATTTGAAGGTAAATGCGGTGAAGAGCAAGGTTATGGTCTTCGAAAGGGGTGAAGTCACAGAGTGTGAGGTGAAGCTGAACGGTCAGGCTATGGAGATCGTCAACTCTTTTAACCCTCTCACATCCGTATGACGCAGAGGTTGCCAGATTAGCAATAAGAAATAGATTTCTCTCACTCTTATAATTACCTCCCCCAAATTAGTTTTCTGCCCACAGCTAACTCAAAGACAACTGCAGAGGTTGAAGTAAATAAACTAAAGGTTTATAAATACCCCTGACGGTAACAAAGGCTTTAAAGTATCCCTAATAGGCTCAAAATTGCGTCAAGGATGTGAGAGAGTTAAGTATCTGGGCAGTGTGTTGAGTAAAGATGGGACTATGGATGACGAAGTGCGGGAGAGGGTACAGCAGGGGAAGAGGGTTGTAGGAATGCTGAAAGGAGTAACAAGAAATAGGGTGGTCAGTATGGAAGTGAAGAAGTCCTTGCATGACAGTGTGGGAATCCCGACACTGACTTATGGATGCGAAGCATGGACGTTGGTTGAGAGACTCAGACCAAGAGTGAGAGCAGTGGAATGAATTACTTAAGAAGTGCGTGCGGAGTTACATGGAGGGATAGCCAGACTAATGAGGAAGTAAGAAGGAGGTGTGGTGTGGAGGTAGATGTGCTGGAAAGTGTGAAAAGGAACAACTTGAGATGGTTCGGCCATATGGAACGTATGGAAAGCGAGAGGATGACTAAGAGGGTGTACGAGACCGAGGTGGAGGGACAGAGAGGGAGAGGTAGACCGGAAGAGAGGTGGAAGGATGGAGTGAGGAAGTATATGAACGAAGGCGGTGCTGGTTGGGGGAGGGGCGTCGACTGACTGGGGACAGACGTGCATGGGGGCTGTTCGTTCATGGCCACCCCTTCGGGGATCATGGCGTCAGGCAATAGATCGATATAGATTTTACATTGATGCTTAAACATGCCACAGGTATAAATTTTAACTTATTCAATTCATGTGTTTTCTGTAACAATGTACTGTATTGTACTTTGATACACTACTAGGAGTTTTGGATTTTGCAAAAACACTCAAATATTATAAGTTTCAGGATGGGATGAGGAGCGCCAGCTGACAGAGGACACAGGTTCATCAAGGTGATGCATTCGTGGCCACCCCTTTGAGGATCAAGGTGTCTGACAGTAGATGTATAGATTGATTAAACAAATTTGGATATAAGCACAATGTTTATATGAAAACGATAATGACGTTCAGCTAATACTTTCTTCAGGTCAATGAGAGGAGCAACTTTTGTTGTTAAAATCTTCCTCCGAAAATGGCGTTCACATCCTCCCTGTTCACTATTATAATAATGTTACCTGCAGCATTACCCGACTTGGGTTGTCAATAAAGTGTCCCTCCTTACATGTAGTTTACATCCACCCTGTCAACTATTACTGTATGGGTGAGGGCTGGTCCTATCCAAGGTAAGTGTTGGCACCCTATACCCAACCTTAGCCGTTTCTGTCTGTCTCTTTTCCTGTACTAAATTTCCTTCTGGGTGCTGGTGAAATCACCTGATTGGGTGGCACTGCAAGGGGGGTTGCCGACTGTGGGGGCATTGACCTGGAGGTGCAAGCCCGTGGGCTGATGATACCAGCCCCCATTGCCCTCTCAGAGACAGATCGCAATTCGCCCTGGCGCCGAACCGGGACAAGGGCCCAAAACCCCTCCTGAGTCTCGAACCCAGCAGCAGGTTCCTTCGCCCCTAAGACCACCACCACGAAGAGACACTGAGAATTCACAAACTCCAAGATGGACCTGTTATTCGGCAGGTTCTCGGGATTCAGTTCCACTTGACCTCACTCAGGCGAACCAGCAACCTCGTTCAGCAACCCATGCAACGATAAAACGGGATTGGCCCAAAGAGAGTTTTAGCAATCCTTTACTCTCTAGACAAATTCAACAACTCTTGTTTGTCAAACCCTTATTTATCAACCCTTGTGAGGCAACCTTTGCTTTCCATCAACCAAATTCAACAACCCTTTCTCGGCATCCAGCTCTTTCAGCTTGCAAGAATAAAATGGGATAGGCCCACAGAGAGTTCAGCAATGCTTGCTCTCCAGACGAATTCAGCAACACTTATTCGTCCCAAGAAGAGGCTAGCCGCCTGGCAGGCCTACACCTGGTGCCGACCTAAACAGAAGCAGAAGTCCAAGAAGCAGAGGTCCCCACACCATACACCCGAGAAAGAAAGCTAAATAAGATTGAACTATCCATATGACTCCGAGGAAAACTTTAAAATTACATCTCGATAGTACACAAGCAAATTGTCTTTGGTTGTCAGAGTCCCTTATTAGCCCCTTGAGCTGCAGAGAAACTTATATTAAGTTACATACCAGCTCCCTTGTTTCATCACGTTCCCAATGGATAGCAAACAAACACACAATATAGTTTATTTGTCTCTTTTACAATTTGATCATGGGTAACTTACAAAAAATCTTATTACATATAACTATGGCCGAACCTATTAAATACATTAGTAATATTCATTAAGGGCTCATAAAATACATTATCATGTTTTATAAAAGCCTAACTCATCAGACTTTGCCAAGAAAATCGAATTGTATATCAACATGTTGGCATTTTATTAATATAGAATGCAAAAATCTACTTTTACCTGATTATTCTGTGTACAAGAGTACATGGCATTGAGAATCTTAAGATTCCTTACATGGTGATTTATTTGTTGTTATCACGTAGACAATAGGTAACGTTTATGTACTTTGAGTTTAAAGTACAAACCGTACACATTAACATGTAATACCGTACGTATATATATATATATACACACACACATTAATTTTTAAGTTTCATAATGGGGAAGTTGCCCTTTGTGGAAAGATCTCATGTTAAAACTAACTGAGCAATAATTTATCTGCAGGTGCGCACCGCCGGATTGGTGGAGGGCTTGTAGGATAAGGAGCAGCCAACCAATCAGCGAAAGGCAGAGGTACACTCACAGCTACCTAGGTGAGGCTGTTATCTTTACATCCGCAACAGAGAATACAATTTGCAACATCTAATCTGGCTTGTTAATTGGTCAATCTCTGTGGAACTTGTGGTGCTCGTATTTCTTCCCGTTTTACTCCCACAATCTATATTTCTCTTTTATTTCAATTTGTCAACAACACCCGTCAGATATACTCATATGCTTTCCTATTCTCACACGGCCATTACTTATATTAAATCCCGACAGAATTTCTTCTCCAGGTGTTCTATATTGTATTGCAAATTCCTCTTGCTAGACTGTCTTCATTGATTTAATTTGATAACAAGTGCTTTTTTACTAAGTCACCTAATTGTAATCATTACATTAAGAACCTTGTAAGCACTCTACTAATTATTTATGTATTGTATTGTATTTTAACCACCATGTTCATTCTGTAAAGAAAACCTATACACCAAAGACCATGTATCTGTGCTAGTCTTAATTTCCCAGCTCATTAACCCACAGACTGCTGCAATGTTATTGAACTTGTGTCACCACTAGTGCCAGCCGATTAAGATTTTTGTTGTTGCTAAATCTATCATGTTGGATGACAAAGGAAGGATAGTGATAAAAAAGCACTCTCCAAGCCAGAAAATATGTAGACAATGTCGTATTTAGCGAGTTGAAAGTGTCAAAATAAATGCCGTAGACTTTATAGCTTTCTTATTTGATATTCTGACTGACTTCCAAGTGCTCCCACCATCTGGTTTAGATGAATGGAGATATTTCAAGTAGTGTGTGATTTAGGTATGCGGCGACTAGCCATGTGCAGTATGTGGGAAGGGGGTAGGAAGTAACTCAATCCAATGTTGCGTCTGTAGTGACTGGGTACACAAGAGATGTAGTGGAGCTCTTTGACAAGAATCATGACTTTGAATGTTCAGTGTGTAAGGGAGATCTTGTGTTAAATGCCCCACCTGTCAGTGTTGATTTCGACAGTGTAACGCTGGAGTGTGTGAATAAGTTCTGCTACCTGGGCGATACGGTTTCCTCCAGAAGTGGCGCTGAGCTGGCTCCATTGCTAGAGTCAGAAATGGCTGTTGCCACTCCTGACCATGAGAGGGCTCCCACCCCACCTTACAGGGAAAGTGAATACCTCGTGTGTTTGGAGTGCGATGACCAATGCCTCGGAAATGTGACTGGATAAAGTGGTGTGACGCTTCTGCATAGTAACCACATGCGGGCATGCGCGCGCGTCGGCTGCCCAGCCGTTTAGAAACAGGCTGGTGGTAGCCGGCCGGCAGGCTTTCCCTTACTATATATCCTACGACAATGTAACTAATGTCTGGGATATTCTTATGTTGTTTCACAGCTTGAAGCTGCCCTTATTCTTAACCAACGCATCTTAGTATATTTTATTCTCGATAGTTGATTGTTTCATTATAATATATAAGATGTAAGTCTAGTGAGAGCGGGAAGAGACGAGCGGGAGAGAGAGAGACCGGCTTGGGACGTTGCTTCGCGCGGAGAGACCAGCTTGGGACGAGCCTGAAGCGCTGCCACATGCATTTGATTGCAACGTTAGGCTTAGTTTCGACTCACGCACGGGGTAGAGGATTTTGACCAGGCAACTGTGTTGAGTGTTACCAAGCCTGGGATGTATTCTGCATGCCTAGGGGGGTGGGGGTCCAGACAGATTCAAGACTCGGAGCTCACCTCATTGTCGTACCCTTCGGACCCCCTTGATATCTATCTCTCTCAACCCCACTTAGAAACGTTCTCTCTTACTTTGTATACCTTCTTTCCACTACTTCACCAATCTATTTAATTATCCCATCCCTTGATAGACCTTATATCTATTATTGTATTAACGACGAGCTCTCGGATAACTAGATAGGATTTTGGGCCTTATGCAGGGATGTAATTGTTAATGAGACCTAGGAAGCTTTTTTGTTGTCTCATATTTGGTGGTTTCATGCTTGCTAGTGTGTTCTTGTGTCAGGTTTTCAAAATCTGAAATTGCCCTGGAGGAGGTTACTAGTTTCAATTGTCCCTATTTTGATTATTCTATATACAAATTAATTTCTGCTGGTAAATTTAAATACATATGTTGCATCTACCGTTCCCCAAATACTCCTCCAGAGCAAAGTCTTTTTGATTCTCTGTCCTCACAACTCAGTGTCCTCAACTTAAATGCTTCTTCTGAAATCACTGTGTTGGGTGATTTTAATGTCCATAATGTTGAATGGCTCACTCATTCAGCCAGGACTGATGATGCTGGTCTTGAATGTGAGCTATTTGCAGACTCATTTAATCTCATTCAACTAGTCAACCAACCCACCCGTGTACCAGATAATCCTAATCATAATTCCCACCTACTGGACTTATTTTTAACAACCAATTCAGAAAATTATGATGTTACAGTGAGGTCCCCACTTGGATCTTCTGATCACTGTCTGATACAGGCCACCTGTCTATCACCTACCACACCTTCCCACTCTGAACCTGTTTTGGTGACTAAATGGCATTACGATAGGGCAGACTGGGAGGGTCTTCAAGGTTTCTTTATTGATATTCCCTGGACCTCTTTCTTTTCTAATGATGCACACTCCACCTTGAGCCACATACAAGATTTTGTAAAAATTGGAATGGAAACTTTTATTCCTCATCAAAAGTACAGTAAAAGATCTAATTCACCTAAATGGTTTGACCATAATTGTGCTAGAGTAACTGAACAAAAAGCAATAGCCTACAATGCATACACAAGATCAAAAACACATGAAGCCTTTAATTACTTTAGAAACATCAGAAATCATGCCAAAACTGTATTAAACCTAACTAAATCAAACTTTCTCCATAAGCAGGCAAATAAACTTCTAAATAATCCAAATGATAACAAAATATTTTGGTCTACTCTTAACTCATTCAAATCCAACTTCACTACTGCTTCATCCATTCCACCATTAAAATCTCCGACTGGCAATCTTGTAAGTGACCCACGAGGTAAAGCTAACCTTCTTGCAGATATTTTCTCCACCAACTCAACCTTAGATGACATAAATCAAGATGTCCCTGTACTTAATTTTAATTCACCTGAAATTCCCTCACTTAAGATCCACACCAGACATGTCAAAACTATTTTGCAGAATCTCTCAGTAGATAAGGCTCCTGGTCCAGATGAAATTCCTCCAATAGTACTTAAGAATTGCTCCTTGGTGCTCGCTCCTGTATTGGCAAAATTTTTCCGTCTGTGTACTCATACCTCATGCTTCCCAGTACCCTGGAAAGAAGCAAACATCCATCCAGTTCCTAAAAAGGTGCCTCTTCAGATCCATCAAACTACAGACCAATAGCTATAACTTCCACTCTTGGCAAAGTTTTTGAAATTATATTAAATAATCACATAATTAAGCATCTGGAGAATAATAAATTAATCAGTGATAGGCAATATGGTTTTAGACGATGTCGATCAACTGCAGACATTCTTTGCCTTCTTACGCATCAAATCAACCAAGCTACAGACCAACATGGTGAAACACATACAATAGCACTGGATATATCAAAGGCATTTGATAGAGTCTGGCATCAATCCTTATTGTCGAAGATGTCACACTACGGCCTTGCATCATTAGTTCCACTAATTTCTTCTTATCTTCATAACAGAAAAATACGTGTAATGGTAGATGGCCTTTATTCTCAATTTCACTCAATAAATGCTGGTGTTCCCCAGGGATCAGTTTTGGCCCCAACTCTGTTCCTCATTCATATCAATGATCTCATATCTACCACTCATAATCCAATACATTCCTACGCAGATGACTCAACACTCCACAGTTCCTTCACATTTACCAATTCTTTCACCCAACCCGATCTTATAAATTCAAAAATAAACACTGCAATTTCTCTGAACCAGGACCTTTCTAGAATTAATGAATGGGGACAAGAGAATCTAGTTTCCTTTAATGCACAGAAAACCAAGTACATTCAATTTTCTAACCGACAGAATCTCACTGACTCCCATATATTTTTTAATGATGTAAATATTCCCACTTCCCCTAGTATTGACATTCTCGGTGTAACATTAACTACTAACTTGAGCTGGACACATTATGTTAGAAGCATTGCTAAGAATGCCTCTAAAAAACTGGGACTCCTGTACAGAGTTCGAGAATTCTTCACTGACGAGCAGTTGGCCGTAATATATAAAAGTCATGTGCGCTCTCAGATGGATTACTGTTCACCTCTGTGGGGTGGAAGTGGAGTGGTTGCATTGAGGCAGTTGGACAAAATTCAAAATAAAGCTATTAGATTAATCAATAACCCTGCAATCACACAGGACCTTCCTACATTAGCCATACGAAGAAACGTTGCATCCCTTGCATTATTCTACAGATATTTTCACAGCAATTGTTCCGAGGAACTTGCTTCAATTGTGCCGCCTCTCCACATCTTTCCCCGTAGAACTAGGGCAGCTGAGAGCGCCCATGAATTTACACTTTCTCCTCCACAATGCAGAACTTCTGCTTATCAGAATTCATTTATCCCCAGAGCTACTACTCTTTGGAATTCACTTCCCTCGAATTGCTTTCCACAAACTTACAATCAACAAATGTTTAAATCCAGTTGTTACAAACATTTTATGAATGGAGGATGCCTTTAGGCACATGGACCTTTTTGTTTTATCTGTGTTTTTCCTTCCTCCATTCATTGTCTCTTAAAAAAAAAAAAAAAAAAAAAAAAAAGGTTAGCAGGGGCTAGACCGGAGGGGAGGCTTTTTGCGATCCTTTAAGTAAAGTCTGCTGGTGCGAGTCCCGTGGACCCGCACGACTTTACTAGGATACCCGTGGGAGTCTGGGGGCATTTTCTTCTCTGTGTCCCTGTGTGTCTAGCGTGGTGTTGTGTGAGGGCCATTGACGAGTCCACTCAGCACTGCGCTAGCACGCCTTGCTTTTGTTTTAGGGTCGCCAGGAGAGAGTCAGATACTTGCGATCTGAGTTTCTCAAGAGAGCACCCTTTCAATTTTAGAGTAATTTGGCGCACAGACCTGGGAACGTCCCTAGGCTAGAGCAGGTGGCTCAGCCCGGGTATCCGAAGCCTATATCCTTCCGGCTAGACCTCTGCCACCTGGCAGATTAACAGCTAGGAGTTTATTATCTCTGTATGCTTGTTATTGTGCCACAGTTTACCGTTTTTGTGAGCATTGTGAGTCAGGGTGTGGCTTAGAGACTCTGTCCGAGCAGGCTTGCCTGACCAAGAGTGAGAAGCACACCTGTATGTGGTTATGTTGCGAGTTGCTGCCTTTATTTAATTATACCTATGCCATTATACACTGCATGTCCTATCACTAGTATTTATTTCTGCTTATGAGTTAAGAGTTCTCTAAATCCGTAACTTACTTTCTTTGCTAAGCATCAGATCCTACAGTAGCCGCATGCAGTTTAGAGACCCGCATCTTGTCTACCTGTACGATATTTTGAGGACTGTTTGCTTTCACCTTCTTTCACGCAGGGGTGATTAGTTGTATTAATTAACGTAATGTTAAGTGTACTTTCTTCTAGTTTGTTATAAAATTGTTTCTGCAATTTAATTCCGTTATCTATCTTTTCCTTGAAGCTTTAAGTCAACTTAATTGTGTGATCTTTTATATAGCCTGCTTGACTATCAGCAGTCTATAGTGCGTGCACCCTGTAACCGAGTCATAGGATACCTCGTTGTCCAGGCAGGACTCTTGACGGTTTAGGGTAGTTTGTTGCCTGGGTTTATAGATAAGGGTTGGATCTAGCATTTTCCGTTGTTGCTTGTTGCCACATACCTAGTCCAATAGAAAGAGCCCAGTGTTTATATATCCCAGGACGTAACAAATGGCGACCTTGCATAGGATTTACTGAACAGAGGAATATAGTGGTCATTTGTTTTGAGATTCCTTATGATTAGAGGAATACAGTGGACATAGTTGTTTTTGGAGCAACCAATATAACACATTAAAGACTTTAAATAACATTAGTATATACATACTTGCATAGGAGATAAGGCACATTCTATAACCGTGATAATTACTGCAGTACACAAACATGTCTAATACATCCGAACACAGTGATGGGTCAGGTCACGATACGGGCTCGGAGGGAGAAAGACCTGTGGAGAGGCTAGTCGATAGCGAGGATGGTGCTAGAAGATTTTTAGAGGTGCCCCTTACCACTGCCAGGGTGTTGAAGCTGAATAAGTATGGCTTAAAGTGTGTGGCAGGTCTTCAGGGTCACCAGGGTTTAAGTGGCATGAGGAAAGATCAGCTGAGGACTTTGATATTGGGTTTAGAAGGGAGAGACCTGGGTGGAGAGGCGACTGGGGGCCCCGGTCCCCAGCCCCCCCTCCACTCTACCCCCATATCAAACGTCAGGGTGCCTGAATTTAGTACATACCCCCAAGTTGATGGTCAATGGCAGCGTGGAATTCAATCACAGGGACCCTCTCCATTAAATGCACCTTCCCCTCCTCAAGGGTTGACTCCAGATTTGTTGTTTCGGCTTGAGATGGCCAAGGTTGAGGCCGCCGAAAGACAGGTTAGTGTGCAGGCTGAGGTTGCTAGAGCTCAGGGTGAGGTTGCTAGAGCTCAGGCTGAGGCTGCAGAGAGAACAGCTAAACGAAAGGCTGAACTGCAGGCAGAGTCTACTAGGTATCGGGCTGACAGGGAGCTGGAGAGATCTCGAGTGGAGGTAACAGGGCAAAATATTGGGGGAGGTAACAGACATCGGGACCAATCATTGTCGCACCTGCTTAAACTAGTTCCTGTGTTCGATGAATTATGTGTGGCTGAGTTTTTTATGCGATTTGAGAAGAAGTGTCAGGAACACCAGTGGCCTCAGGAAAAGTGGGCAGCATTATTTTCATCAAGACTCCTAGGAAAGGGGCTAAAAGCGTATGATGCACTACCTTTAGAGTCCTGTGTAGTTTATGATGAGCTAAAGAAGGCTGTGCTACGGGCCTATGAGTTACAACCAGAAACTTACCGCTTGAAGTTTCGGGGTGTTACTAAGGGCAAGGATAGTACCTTCCTAGAACACGCCCGGGACTTGTCTGATGTACTACGACATTGGCTGCGTTCTGAGAGGGCAGCTACTTTTGAGGAGTTGAGTGAGCTGGTTCTCTTGGAGCAGTTCTTTAAGTGCACAGGCGGGGACTTAACATTAAATATAAAGGAAAAAAAATCCTAGAACTCTCCAGGAGGCAGCAGAAATGGCTGACCGCCGACTGCCATTAATTCGAGGGTGCGGAGCAGCAGCTAGGAGCGAGTCGGGTGCAAAGGATCGTACCCCTCCCCCTCCCAAGAATTTTGATACACATAAATACACAAAACCATCTAGCACTGACAATAAAACTGAACATAAACCAAATACCGTCCCGTATAAGAAGTCTTATGGTACCTCCCACTCCCAAGGGAAACCAAAGAGTAAAGAGTGTTTCGCATGTCACAAGGAGGGTCACTTTGCAATTGCTTGTCCGAACAAGCCACCAAACAAGGTTGTGTCATTGGCCCGCAGCATAGGGGTGTCGCCTATATCTTCTGAGTTTGCCAAGGGTAGTTCGTCAGAGGGTGGGACACAGCCTGTGTTCAAGAGTCCGGAAGGCTCGAACCCTGTCCGCGACGTCTTTGGGGGTCATAGAGGGCATGGTTTTGTGAGGTGGGCTGGCGAAAGGCGAGGAGTTAAGCTATTGCAGGATACGGGGGCTTCTCAGACCTTGTTAAAGAACTTTACTGGTAGACCGATTAACGCTGCTCGGGTGGTGGTAGTTCAGGGGATCAATGCTACCAAGTCCTACCCTCTGGTGCGGATGGAGCTGGAGGTGGGTGGTGTGGCAAAGGAGCTGGATGTAGGAATTGTAGAGAACTTGCCTGTTGGGGGCGTCGACCCCCTCCTCGGCAACGACTTTGCAGTGCCTGCTTCTAAGGTTTCACCCTTGGTCGTTGCCGAGAAGGCGGCCGACGTTAGTAGGGAGGAACAGGAGTGGGTTGAGAAGTGTAGCGTACAAACCATGGCGTGTGTTGTGACGCGTTCTCAGACATCCGGAGCCTTGCAGCCACCACCTCAGTCTATCAAACCGCGGAGGAAAGGTCACAAGAAAACGGGAAGTGTTGGTCAATTGGAGAGTTTTGAGCCGGCAGTGTTTCTTGGCGACTCATTATTGGCACCTATGTTAGAGTCTGGAGAGGCCCCGGGGCCTGTCACCGCTAGTGTGACAGGTGCAGGTGCAGGGCAGGAAGAGACTCTGCGACAGCATCGTTATGCGCAGCGTGAGGAAAGGATGGCTCAGCGAGACATTGGAGGTGGAAATAAATTATTTAAGATGAACCTGGATAATCTCGCACCTGCTGATATATGTTCCTTGCAGCTGGAAGATCCTGAAGTCAGGGCGTGTGGTAATGGTGCTGTCGAACTGGAGAGCGATGGGGATGCGCAGCCTGGTGATTTTTTCTTGTCCGAGGGGATCTTGTATCGGAGACATCAGGATCCCAAGAAAAGTGGGATGGCGGGTCAGGATTAGTGGACCAGTTAGTAGTACCGAGGGTGTGCCGTGAGAGCTTATTGAGATTAGCTCATGATGTGCCTTTGGCAGGGCACCTGGGGGCACGTAAGACGGAGGTAGCTCTGAGCAAGCTTTTCTGGTGGCCTGGGTTAAAGGCGAGTGTCGTGTCATGGGTGTCACAGTGTCACACTTGTCAAGTTGTTGGGAAACCCAATCAGGTCATCCCGAGAGCCCCGTTACAACCCATCCCTGTCATTTGGCCGCCCTTCAGCAAAGTAGTTATCGATATGGTTGGCCCATTGCCCCCCACTAGTGCCGGCAATAAATGTTTACTAACTGTAATGGATGTAGAAACACGGTATTCAGATGCTTACCCCATGCGCAACGGGATGGCTAAGACTGTTGTCAAAAACCTACTTGTCTATTTCTCTCGTTATGGCTACCCTCAGGAGATCCAATCTGATCAGGGATCCAATTTTACTTCTGCTCTGTTTAAACAGACCATGCAGCAACATGGGATAGTGTCTGTGGTGTCATCTGCCTACCATCCCGAGAGTCAGGGAGTTTTGGAAAGGTGGCACTCGACTCTCAAGAGTATGTTGCGGTGTTATTGCATGGAAAATGGGAAGGCCTGGGATCTAGGTCTCCCATACGTTTTATTTGCTGCGAGAGAAGTACCTGGGGAGAGCTTGGGATTTAGCCCGAATGAGTTGGTTTTTGGACACAGGGTCAGGGGGCCCCTCCACATAGTCAAGGAGATCTGGGAGGGAGTCACAAAGCCATGCTCGCTTCTAAAGTATGTTGTTGAAAGCCGTGAGAGAATGCTAAAGAGCCTGGAGGTAGCAGGTCGGAACCTTAAGAGTTCACAAGCTCAGATAAAGGACAGATACGACCAGAAGGTGAAGCCGAGGGAGTTTGAAGTAGATCAGGAGGTACTGATACTACTGCCTCTGGTGGGACACCCCTTGTCTGCCAAGTATTCTGGTCCGTATTGGGTTGTAAGGAAGTTTTCTGATCTAGACTATTTAGTAGCTACTCCTGATCGTAAGAAAAAGAGCCAACTTTGCCATGTAAATCTGATGAAAGAGTATGTGAGGCGCCCCTCCGAGCCTCTCACTGTCCCGGTGTTGATCTGCAGCGATCGCGGTGGAGAAGGAGGAAGGGACAGTCAAGCTGCGGGGGAGAATAATTGGGATTGTCATGTTTCCGCGGATCAGTGGGCGGGGAATTCTAGACAAGTGGCTCACGAGTTGATATTGCACCTGCCTGAGCAACAACGTGTAGCTGTGCAGCACTTGTTTGATTCAAACCCAGCTGTTTTCGCGGAGCATCCTGGCCTCACTACTCAAGCGGTGCACGATGTCGATGTTGGGGACCACCCGCCCTTTAAATCAGTGCCATACCGTGTTCCCCCTATTAAATTACCAGCACTTAGGGAAGAGCTGGATTATATGCTGAAACGTGGGCTGATTTCTGAGGGTGCAGTTTTAACCCCCACAAATGCCTACCCTCTCCCTCGCGTGGACGACAGTGTGGATAAGATAGGAAAAGCCAAGTTCCTCACTAAGATAGACCTTGTTAAGGGATATTGGCAAGTGCCCTTGTCTGAGCGAGCGCGAGAGGTGTGTGGGTTTGTGGTGGACGGTGCCACATATCGTTGCCATGTTATGCCATACGGGCTGAAAAATGCCCCTGCAACGTTTCAGAAATTAATGAACGACATTGTAGCCGACATTCCCAACTGTACGGTGTACCTAGATGAGGTCATAATATACGACGATGATTTTAACAGTCACTGTGCTCACACCGGACAGCTTTTTAATAAACTGAATGAAGCAGGTTTGGTGGTAAACCTGGGTAAGTGCGATTTTGTCAAAGCCACAGTTTTGTACCTGGGGTTCGAGGTGGGGATGGGTCAGGTGTGCCCTCCACAGACAAAGATCAATGCCATCGATCAGTTTCCTCAGCCTACGACTAAGAAACAAATCATGCGGTTTCTAGGTAAGATAGGCTATTATCGTCGCTTCATCAAAGGCTATTCGACTTATTATCTAAGGACAAGAAGTTCCGGTGGTCTCCTGAGTGTGCAGAGGCGTTTTCCTTGGTAAAACACCTGTTATGTACCCACCCCATACTCAGGGCCCCAGACTTCAGCAGACCTTTTCAGCTGGCGACTGATGCCAGTGGCGTAGGGGCTGGGGCTGTCTTGTTACAGACAGATGATGAAGGTATCGAATATCCAGTGAGTTTTTACAGTAAAAAATTCAATAGTGCACAAAGGAATTACTCTGTAATTGAAAAAGAACTCCTGGCGATAGTGCTGGCGCTCAGGCACTTCGATGTATATGTTCCTGCTTTCGGACCAGTCGTAGTGGTTTATACCGATCATCACCCTCTGAAATTCTTGAATCAGTTTTATAACCGGAATATGAGGCTGACCAGGTGGTTACTCATGCTTCAGGAGTATAATCTGGACATACGCCATATTGCCGGTTCTGATAACGTGATAGCGGATTGTCTATCAAGGGTGGATGATGTTGGTTAGACTGCCATAGGATTGAGGGTTGAGTGTAGAGGAAAATATGCTGTCACTGTAGTTCAGCCAAAAAAAAATTAAAAAAGCAAAAACCTTATAATTTTTTTTTTTTTTTTTATAACTTGTAGAATTTTGTATAAGATGTTGTAGCAGTATCTAAGTTGAATGTTTTCACTTATTGTCGCTGAGTTAGTTGAACTTGCTCGGTGGAGCGCAACAGTCTTTATTTTTGTTATTATATATAGTGCCTTGTGTCGCAACAGTGTGTGGTACTATGAGAAGTTTTCTGTTAGATATGAAGAACTTAGTCAAGGGTCTTATATCTTGGGGAGGTGTGACGCTTCTGCATAGTAACCACGTGCGGGCATGCGCGCGCGTCGGCTGCCCAGCCGTTTAGAAACCGGCTGGTGGTAGCCGGCCGGCAGGCTTTCCCTTACTATATATCCTACGACAATATAACTAATGTCTGGGATATTCTTATGTTGTTTCACAGCTTGAAGCTGCCCTTATGCTTAACCAACACATCTTAGTATATTTTATTCTCGATAGTTGATTGTTTCATTATAATATATAAGATGTAAGTCTAGTGAGAGCGGGAAGAGACGAGCGGGAGAGAGAGACCGGCTTGGGACGTTACTTCGCGCGGAGAGACCAGCTTGGGACGAGCCTGAAGCGCTGCCACATGCATTTGATTGCAACGTTAGGCTTAGTTTCGACTCACGCACGAGGTAGAGGATTTTGACCAGGCAACTGTGTTGAGTGTTACCAAGCCTGGGATGTATTCTGCATGCCTAGGGGGGGGGGGGGGTCCAGACAGATTCAAGACTCAGAGCTCACTTCATTGTCGTACCCTTCGGACCCCCTTGATATCTATCCCTCTCAACTTATCCCCCTCTTACTTTGTATACCTTCTTTCCACTACTTCACCAATCTATTTAATTATCCCATCCCCTTGATAGACCTTATATCTATTATTGTATTAACGACGAGCTCTCAGATAACTAGATAGGATTTTGGGCCTTATGCAGCAAGGTAATTGTTAATGAGACCTAGGAAGCTTTTTTGTTGTCTCATATTTGGTGGTTTCATGCTTGCTAGTGTGTTCTTGGGTCAGGTTAGCAGGGGCTAGACCGGAGGGGAGGCTTTTTGCGATCCTTTAAGTAAAGTCTGCTGGTGCGAGTCCCGTGGACCCGCACGACTTTACTAGGATACCTGTGGGAGTCTGGGGGCATTTTCTTGTCTGTGTCCCTGTGTGTCTAGCGTTGTGTTGTGTGAGGGCCATTGCCTAGTCCACTCAGCACTGCACTAGCACGTCTTGCTTTTGTTTTAGGGTCGCCAGGAGAGAGTCAGATACTTGCGATCTGAGTCTCTCAAGAGAGCACCCTTTCAATTAGAGTAATTTGGCGCACAGACCTGGGAACGTCCCTAGGCTAGAACAGGTGGCTCAGCCCGGGTATCCGAAGCCTATATCCTTCCGGCTAGACCTCTGCCACCTGGCAGATTAACAGCTAGGGGTTTATTATCTCTGTATGCTTGTTATTGTGCCACAGTTTACGGTTTTTGTGAGAATTGTGAGTCAGGGTGTGGCTTAGAGACTCTGTCCGAGCAGGCTTGCCTGACTAAGAGTGAGAAGCACACCTGTATGTGGTTATGTTGCGAGTTGCTGCCTTTATTTAATTATACCTATGACATTATACACTGTATGTCCTATCACTAGTATTTATTTCTGCTTATGAGTTAAGAGTTCTCTAAATCCGTAACGTACTTTCTTTGCTAAGCATCAGATCCTATAGTAGCCGCATGCAGTTTAGAGACCCGCATCTTGTCTACCTGTACGATGTTTTGAGGACTGTTTGCTTTCACCTTCTTTCACGCAGGGGTGATTAGTTGTATTAATTAACGTAACGTTAAATGTACTTTCTTCTAGTTTGTTATTAAATTGTTTCTGCAATTTAATTCCGTTATCTATCTTTTCCTTGAAGCTTTAAGTCAACTTAATTGTGTGATCTTTTATATAGCCTGCTTGACTATCAGCAGTCTATAGTGCGTGCACCCTGTAACCGAGTCCTAGGATACCTCGTTGTCCCGGCATGACTCTTGACGGTTTAGGGTAGTTTGTTGCCTGGGTTTATAGATAAGGGTTGGATCTAGCGTTTTCCGTTGTTGCTTGTTGCCGCATACCTAGTCCAATAGAAAGAGCCCAGTGTTTATATATCCCAGGACGTAACAGTGGAGGATATAAATAGAATGGAATGGAATATGAAGAGAATGGCGAGATGGATATGTGGGGTTACTCTCAGAGACAGGGTATCGAGGAGGAATTAAGAAGGCGTCTGGGCATTTGGAGTGTCAGTGAAGTGATGTGCACGAGCCGACTTGGTTGGACTCATGGAGAGAATGGATGATAAGAACTGGGTGAGGATATGCCGGACTGTGAACATGGGGCGAGCTGCGTGTAGGGGTAGTCCTAAAAAGACGTGGGATCAGGTACTCCGGTCCAATCTCAAAATAAAGAACTTAACAACAGAGGCAGCTCTTGACAGTGTGACGTCTACCAGCGTTGGCAGAATCGCCTCTCGTTAGCCACTAGCGCTCGCCAGGGACATCGAAATGGGCTACAGTTATCAGAGAATGTTGTTCTTTCTTTCCTAGTAATCGCCTTGTCACAGACAGTCCAGTGGTGGTCTTTGTTTTCGTCTGTGACAACGGGTTATATTTTATATCAACAGTAGTGATGATAGTACCAGCGTGTGAATGAGAAAGACTTTCAGAGCGAGATGGTAGCGAGTGTCTGTAGGAGCGGGTGCATTCCTGCCTCCCCCTCGCCATTGGCCGGCGTGTCTTGCTGTGTCACGTGACGCCTGCTGTCTTGTGACATATCGGCCCGTGATTGGCTGACCATCGCGCCTTTGCGGGCTCCTGTGTAACTTACCTCCTTCATGAGGGTCCCCAGGAGCTGTCCTCGTCAGGACAGGCTTGGCGCGCGTGCTTCTAACATTCCTTTGCATACTCTCTCCCGATCACCCCCTTTACCACTGTTTCTCTCACTCGATTCTCTCTTTCCATACTCTAACCTTTATTAACTGCACAACACTCCCCTTGGGTTCTGCATACGGATTCCATAGCCGGCCCATTGTATTGCATGCGCCGTCCTCAGAGATATTTACATGTACTTAGCATAGGTTTGAGGGTTCTTAGTTAGTATAGGTTAAGAACTTTGTGTGCCTCCATTATTGATTTAGTGTTTCTGCTCTTTTATTTAATGCTAGACTGGGATAAGGTAACTGTAGTCGTTGTCTCCGATGTGTGTACGGTTTGCTTATACCTACACAACTTTGACCGGTCCTGTGGTAGCCTGGGTTGTCTTTTCGGTTGCGTCCTTTGCGAGTGCAGCATTGTGTTGACTGAGGGTTTTGGCCTGTACCAGTTCCACACTTTGCTGCCTCTTTGCTTGTCTTTAGAGGGTTGCCAGGATAGAAGCAGATACTTGTGATCTGGATCTATCGAGAGAGCCCCCTTGTCAATTAACGTAACTTAAAGGATGCAGTCTTAAGGACATCGCTAGGCTACGAGCCTGTCTTGCTCAACCCCAGTTCCTTACCTAGAGTATCCCAGCTAGACATTATTAATCGAGTAGACCCTTGTTAGTATTTAATATACATACATACATACATAAAATTTTAAGACCGAGTGTTCCACACATCAGTGCAGTTTCAGTCTCTTGTCCTAATGGCGGCGTTCCAGGCAACCCTGTTAAGGGCTGTTTCACTTGTCAAGTTCTTGGATTTGAGATCGGCGCGTAGTCCGATCCCAGGTCTTCCTCGGTCCACCCCTTGGTGCAGCTCCCTCCACAATCACAGACCTGCATTTTTTCACCCAATTTTGTTCATCCATTCTCTCCACATGTCCATACCATCCCAGTCTACTTGTACGCATCACCTCGCTAATACTCTTTATACCTAAACGTCTCCTCAGCTCAACATTTGTTATTCTATCCTCTAGCGTGGCCCCACACATCCATCTCACCATTCTCATCTCATTACGCTCCATTCTATTGACATCCTCAACTTTAACGGCCCAGGTTTCTGAGGCATACATCATTGCACTTCTAACACATATCCCTTCAGGGGGAGAGGCATTCTTTTCATGGTCAGGATTGGCATCAATTCTCTGAACTTCCCCCAGCCACACCTAATTCTAGCAACAGTGGCAGCCTCGGCCCCACCACCGGCAGAGATGGTATCTCCTAGGCAACAAAACTTGTTCACCAGCTCCAAAGACTCATTTCCAAAATTCACAGCCACAGGATCATCACTTAACACAAGCTCGCCTTTGCACACTACGCACTCAAATTTCTCTATTTCTGACTTATCCTTCGGCAGGGGCCCCTTTATTCTACTACAGCGCTTACTCCCATGGTGTACCCAACATCGACAGATGCTACATTGAATTGAGTAAATGCCCACTTCCTTTCCACACACTGCACATGGGTATGCACCGCTCTTTTGCACATTGCCTCGTCTCAATCTACAATGCATAACCTTGGTTTTGTTAATATGGACTCTTAAACCCTTGCTCGCCATGCCCTCTCTCCACTCTCTGAATTTGGCCTCACCATCCTGCATACGGTCAGCTATTAGGACTAAATTGTCTGCATAAAACTGTTCCAACGGGAGTCCGCCTCTAAAAACTCTAGACAGCGCCTCCAAGACCATAATAAAGAGGAGGGGGCTTAACACTGAACCATGATGGACTCCAACACGGACTGCGAACTCATCACTCAGTACACCCTTCACCCTCACCGAACTTCGCGAATCCTCATACATCTTCATTATCACATGCACCAGCCACTCTTTCACACCAAGTTTCCTCATAGCCCACTGCACAACATCTCTAGGTACCCTATCAAAGGCCTTCTCCTGGTCCACAAACACAAAGTAAAGATCCCTGCCTTTTAGTAAGTATCTTTCCTGTATCTGCCTGACTATGAAGATAGCATCGGTTGTACCACGTCCTGGCATAAAACCAAACTGCATATCATCAATAGAGATGCTTTGCCTGATCAAACCCTCAAGGACTCTCTCACAGACCTTCATGATTTGGTCAAGCATTTTCAGGCCCCTATAATTTCCTCTATCTCGCGCATCCCCTTTTCCTTTGTATATATTTACTATTATACTTTTGAGCCAATCCTCTGGGATTTTCTCATCTTTAAGGGTTAATAATGGTGTTTATCAACTCGGTGACTAAGTTTACACCAATCTCCCCTGAGGCTTTTATCATCTCAGCGACAATGTCGGAGCAACCTGGAGCTTTACCGTCCTTCATTTTATTGATTGCGTCGCTCACTACATCTGGTGCTATCAAAGGAAGGGGCCCAGATATTGGTTTTTCGATACTAAGCTGTTCCTTATCCCATTCAAACTCTACATTTAGCAATCGTTCATAGTGTACCTTCCATGCTTCTCTGATTTCATTTTCTGCATACACAATCTTCCCATTATCATCTCTAACACACTGTTCACCTATAATATCCCTACTGTCATTTTTAAAATGCCTAGCTAGGTTGAAGATCCTATTGGGATTGTCAGTGTTACACACTTGTTGGAGGACCAGGTCCTTAATGCGATTTTTAGCTTTGTAAATAACTCTTTTTGGCAGTTCGTTTAGCTGCCTGGTATTCCTCCCTGCTGCCTCCTTTCTTCCATGCTTTGAAGCATCTCCTTTTCTCTTTCACAGCATGTTCTACCTCATCGTTCCACCACCAAGAGGTCTTACTCCTGAGGTGACCCTTTGTTTTCCCACAGACTTTGTCAGTGGCAGCGATAAGGCTATGCTTAAGAAAGTTCCATTGGCTATTTACATCGTTAGGCCTAGCTTCCTTATTTCTATTAATTTCCTCCAGTTCATTATGAAACTTATCCCTAACTTCCTTGTCCTTCAGCAGCCACACTTTCCTTTTGGGTATGTAAACCTTCTTGCGCTTAGGATCTCTGTATAAGCTCATGTCGCATACAAGTAGCTTATGCTGGGGGATACATTCTTCGCTCGGGATGACCTTTACATCTCGAACTAGTTTCCAGTCTTTCCTGTTAACCAAGAAGTAATCTATCTGGCTACTGGAGACCCCAGAGTTATATGTGATCAGGTGGCTCTGTATTTTCTTGAACTTTGTGTTACACACAAAGTGTGTACTGTGCACTGTTGAGTGCAACGCAGGACTCCAATATATATATATTCGCCTTCTAGATTTCTCCTTCTGTAACCATTTCCTCCATGTACCCCCTCGTATCCATCTGCAGATGCTCCCACGTGACCATTGAGGTCCCCCCCACAATAGTTATTTCGTTCTCCGTTCTCCGAGATGCCTGACTTGACACTGACGGTGTCATTCCAGAAGTCCTCTTTTATCTCTTTCTGTAAACCAGCCTGTGGGGCATATGCAGATATCACATTCAGAATTCTTTCACCAACTTTCAAGCTCTTTGATATGTGCGCATTATTATTCACAGCATTTATTAGTCTAGGTTGCTGTTGAGCCGCACAACCATAGCAGACTGTGTCGTTGATGAGGAAGTACTTCTTTTAGTGTCGAGCATTGCTACCATTGCGCATTTATAGTATTCTCGTGTCCGTTAACATTATATGTCCTATCTTTTAGTGTATTCGATTTACACGTGTGGTGTCCTGCCTCCTGCCTTTATATAGTTCAAGATTAGTATGAGCATCAGACTTTCTTCAGAAGTTTCCAGGTCTATGCTGTAGGACTATATTTCACTTTCTTTCAGATAGAAGTGAAGAGTTTATTGTTGTTTAGAGTAACTGTATTGAAGCATCTTTTTATTGTATTAAATCTTGCAGTGATTTAATTGATCTTTCCATAGATTCCTTTTTATGCATTTTAATGTAACTTGCATCTTGTTTGTTATCAGGCTATACCAGTGTGGGTTAGCCTGAAGTAGAGTACATTTATGCCCAGTTAAAGATACCCCGCTATCACAGATTAACTCTGGAGGGTATAGGCGTTTTGTTCGCCGGCATATAAGTTCGAGGGTTTGGATCTAGCGTACCGTTGTTGCATAGTGCCCTATTACTAGTCCAATCATTAAGTGCCCTTGTTTTATTCGTAGTTCCGGTCGTAACAACAGGAACCCCTGGAGAGCCGCCAATTAGGACTTGAAACTGTAACCACATTCTCTGTGGACAAAACGGTCTTTAAACTTGTATGTACTATGTATGTATGTGCACGAGAGGCACCATTGTTACGCAAAATACAATAAGTATGCATTAGTAAACAAAGTTGAAGTGAATTTTTTTCTTTGCAAACAAACAGAGTATTTGGAGTATATCAGCATTGAGTATGAATTGCTTTTTTGATGCACAAATGTTATGGGGATATAAACTCACTTAGGAGACGATCAATGGGTTCGCAAATTACAGCACACACACAAGCTTATATGTCACATTATCTTGGTCGAAGGGTAGGGTACTTGTGGTATGAATATGGAAGGCGTTTGTGATCTAGTTTCGGCGCTACCCATTTTTTCGGAGCGTCCGTATATATACAGACCTAGCACTGGGCGTAACAAAAATTCAGTCAAAACAACATGCAGCACTCATTATCATGCACAAATAACGTCTTCACTTCCCCCTTGCCCACCCCAAGCCAGCCTCCAGAAGCATATCCATACTCAAATCACCCACCGATCCATCCAGTCACTCAAAGACAACACTCAACTACATGTATGGCCCCCTGAAGTCCATCCCTCAGAAAACCTCCTTTCCCGTGAAGACAGTCCACCTGGCTAGGCTCCGATGTGGGCACCATCCATCCCTTCTGAGTTATCAGAAGAGGCTGGATGACTCTTTCTAGGACATCAGTCTGGGCTATAACACAACACTACACACCCGGGCGGGTGCCCAACCCTGAAAGGGGTTGAAATAGGGAAGCTATCCCCCCGCCAAAGGCGGCTTTCTAGGGCCTTTCTTAGCTGATGCCGAGAGGATTGGGTTCTAGTCATGTGGTGATGGGCTGGTCTATCAGAGTGAGAGCTGAGCAATCTCTGCCATACCCATAGCTTACTCTGACTGTTCCTTAACTTATATATTTTCTAGATCTCAAGTGA
Organism: Paralithodes platypus; assembly: GCA_032716605.1. Classification (NCBI taxonomy): domain Eukaryota; kingdom Metazoa; phylum Arthropoda; class Malacostraca; order Decapoda; family Lithodidae; genus Paralithodes; species Paralithodes platypus. The sequence goes on along the minus strand of CM064510.1, from coordinate 39,215,694 downwards.
CGGCGTCTCTTCCGTGGATTGACCTCCCAATCTACCAAGATTGGAAGCCAAAGCGTCACATTTTTCCCTTGTCCCTCAACTTTCTCCTCATAATTGCTGAGGGGCACCCAGGCTTTATTGTGGTCGGCGGGGAGGGTTCTGTGGGGGCGCTCGGTTATGGCCTTGGAATTGCTCGGGGCCTTGGGGCTGTTCGGCCAGGCAGCTTGGGGAACAACAACAACAACACTACACACTATCAAACACATTATGGAAGACTAAATAACACACAACCACTTATGCCAACAACACACACTTAATGAGAAAACACGGTCTCGGCCGTGGCCTTCCTTTGGAGCTTGTGGCTGTTCAGCCAGGCAGCTTAGGGAACGACTACTTTTTAGGTCTTGATAGGTTCTGTAAATTTGTACCATGTACGTGCCGAATATATCAAAATCATGTATCTCAAACAACAGGCCTTATGGGAATTATTTAAATTCATTCCAGCCACTTTCACAAAGTCCCCTATTTGAGCCTTTAGCCTACCTCAAGCCAACATCATACCACCAACAAAAACTGATTTGCATGTCAGGCAGGCAATAACAGCATCAATAAGAACCGCTTTGAACCTGCTACTGACCCATTAGCATGTCAGGCACGTAATATCCTGCAACGTAAACAAATCACACTCTGTTTTGTGTAGTCTGCTATGACCCTGGGTGCTGCTGCTGCTTCTTCTTCTTCTCGACAGGCGGTCAGGCACCGACCCGGAGATGCAGCAGGACACCCGTCACCCGCAAATGTCTGCGTATATAAAAAAAAAGAAATGTGTTGTGGCCGACTTTTGGGGGTTACCGCGTAAAATGTTATCCGTGTATACGAAATGCGTGTAAATCGAAACCTGGCTGTATTACTAATAATACTACACCCCAGTCTGTATACAGTATATATGGACCTGGCACCCAACGAGTTAAAGACCATACACACATACAGCTAAGTTTACGTAGAAAATGAATAAATACATTCTAGTTGGAATCTTAATTTTTATATAGTTACCTGCAGCATTATCTCCCTTAGGTTTGCAGTACCATAGACTGGAATGATGAACCAATTATCATAACAGGCGAGGACCCCACCTGGCCGCAGCACACGCTTCACCTGTACATTAATAAAAGGTCATATTTTAGTAAGGTAAAATTCTACCATGAACAATAACACATTCATTGAGGTTAGTGGCAGTATATTTACAATTAGGGCACTAATCTTAGACTAGTTAATAATAAATATTAAATATAAATTTTGAGTAAGGAGAATTATGATAGACATAAGTTCAAGGTGTGAATTTTATTTTTTGTTCTATGTGAGTGAGGGAGACAAAGGGCAGAACTGACAGTAACGAGTGCCTCCCCCAGAGTTGAAAGAGTGACAGGGCCAAAATCAAGGGACTTTCGAGCCAAAATGCCTGGGCACACAGAGTTTGAAGCAATTTAAGTTATAGGAAGAGGGAAAGACTGATTCTGGGAGAGAGTTCCAGAGCTCAGCTGCTGAATAGAAGAAAGATTGAGACTAACGTTTCACACTTGGGTTGGGGAGTTGCACAGAGAAGGGGTGGGATTGTGTTGAAAGACAGGTGCTACGTGCTCTATGAAGAGGGGGTGGCATACACTGAGAGAGCTCTGAGGAACACTGATTATTGTAATAGCGGTAGAATAGTGAGAGATATGCAACATTGCGGCGGAGAGAGACTGAAGAGAATTGGTGAGTGGACGCGAGTTAATGAGACGGAAGGCTTTCTTTTCTACTTTGTCTAGAAGTGCTGTGTAAAAGGTTCCTCCCCACATGTGTGAACAATACTCAATACCTGGACACACTGTGCCCCTGTACAGATCAAGAAGCGGTGCAGGGTTAAAGAACCTCTGTAGGCAGTTGAGCACACCCAGCTTCTGGGAAACTGTTTTTAGCAAGAGTGGTAATATGATCTTTCCAAGAGAGATCAGAATATAAAGAGACACTAAGAATATTAAGAGAAGATGAAGGGTAAATTTGTATGTTGTTGAAGAGTAGGTCATAGTTTTCTGGAAGGGGGCGACGAGTAGACAGATGAAGAAATTGAGTTTTGGAAGCATTGAAAGTAACAAGGTGATGGGCTGGTCTATCAGAGTGAGAGCTGAGCAATCTCTGCCATACCCATAGCTTACTCTGACTTTTCCTTTAACTTATATATTTTTTAGATCTCAAGTGACGGCGTCTCTTCCGTGGATTGACCTCCCAATCTACCAAGATTGGAAGCCAAAGAGTCAAATTTTTCCCTTGCCCCTCAACTTTCTCTTTATAATTGCTGAGGGGCACAGGGCCCTGGGTGGGGCTTTGGTTTCCCGGGCGTTTCCGCACCCTCCTCAGCCCCCCGCCATGGAGTGGCTTCGGTCACCCAGGCTTTATTGTGGTCGGCGGGGAGGGTTCTGTGGGGGCACTCTGTTATGGCCTTGGAATTGCTCGGGGCCTTGGGGTTGTTCGGCCAGGCAGCTTGGGGAACAACAACAACAAGGTTTTCTCTGCCCTAAATATAGATAGTAGAGAGATCAGAAGATAGGTGTTTTATGGCCTCCTTACGTGAGTTACTGCTGTGAATAATTTTGTGGAAAGCTAGTTGAATAGTGTAATGTAGAGTCGTCAGCATTTGAGTGAATGGGACTAGAGTTGCAGTTGAGAAGGTCGTTAATGAATAATCGGAAGATAATTGGGGATAGGACAGAACCCTGAGGAACACCGGAGTTGATAGGTTGAGGAAGTGAACGGTGGCCTTCCACAACCGCAGCTATGGAACGGCCGGAAAGGAAATTAGAGACAAAGGCACAAATGGAGGGATAGAAACTGTAGGAGGGTAGTTTGGAAATAAGGGATTTGTGCCAGACTATCGAAGGCCTTCGATATGTCTGGCGCAAAAGAAAAAGTCTCACCGAAGTCCCGAATGGAGGATGACCAAGAGTTAGTAAGATAAGAAAGAAGATCACCAGTAGAGCGTCCCTTAAGGAAGCCATAATGGCGGTCGTTTTGTACTTAAAAACTGTTCTTCCGTATGGACTCCCTGCCTATGCAAACTCTTTCGTCTCTGTCTATCCTTTAACGTCTTTCCTTCTTGTTGGAAGTTTGCACTTATTCAACCTGTCCCAAAGAAGGGTGACCGCTCTCAACCCTCTAACTATCGTCCAATTGCTCTTATTTCTTGCATCTCTAAGGTTTTTAAAACTATTCTTGCCTCAAAATTTCTAAAGCATTTATCTTCCCATAATCTACATTCAGATCGCCAGTACGGTTTCCTTAAGGGCAACTCTACTGGTGACCTCCTTGCTTATCTTACTAACTCATGGTCATCCTCCTTTTGGGACTTTGGTGAGACTTTTTCTATTGCTCTAGACATATCAAAAGCCTTCGATAGAGTCTGGCATAAGTCTTTAATTTCCAAACTACCCTCCTTCGGTTTCTATCCCTCTATCTGTGCCTTTATCTCTAATTTCCTTTCAGACCGCTCCATAGCTGCAGCTATGGATGGCCATCGTTCACTTCCTCAACCTATCAACTTCGGTGTTCCTCTGGGTTCTGTCTTGTCTCCAATTCGCTTTCTAATATTTATCAGTGATCTACTCAACTGTACCTCCAGTCCCATCCCCTCATATGCTGATGACTCCACCTTACACTATTCTACTAGTTTTTCACATCAACCCAGCATGCACGCACTCCAAAACAAAAGTGGCGAGGCCATAAAATGTCTGTCTTTGGATCTTTCAATTATCTTTGATTGGGGCAGAGAAAGTCTTGTTACTTTCAACGCCTCCAAGACCCAGTTTCTCCCTCTATATCTCCATCACAATCTTTCACAAGACTATCAACTATTCTACAACAATACAAAAATCAACCCTTCATCTTCTCTCAACATTTTAGGTGCCTCTTTTTCATCTAACCTTTCTTGGAAAGATCATTACCATTCTTGCTTAAACAGCTTCCCAAAAGTTAGGTGTGGTCAACCATCTCTGTGGGTTCTTCACCCCCACACAGCTTTTTACTCTGTATCGGGGCACAGTGCGCCCCTGTATTGAGTATTGTTTGCATATGTGGGGAGGCTCCACCCATACCAAACTTCTAGAACGAGTAGAATCAAAAGCATTTCGCCACATCAACTCGCTTCCTAGTTCCCTACAATCTCTTTCTTCTACTCGACAAGTGAACTCTGGAACTCTCTCCCTCAATTAGACTTTCCTTCATCCTATGACTTAACTGCTTTAAACTTTGTGTGTCCAGACATTTTGACTCCAACGTCTCTTGAATTTGGCTCTGTCACTCTTTAAACTTTGGGGGGAGACACTCATTACAGGCAACCTGCCCTTTGTCTCCTCCATGCACATTGAACAAAAAAAAGTTATGGGAAGATGAATGCTTTAGAAATTTCGAGGCAAGAATAGTTTCAAAAACTTTAGAGATGTTGAAATAACTTAGAAAAGTTGACAGAATGAATATAAACACCATATGAGGAGGAGCACTTTATTGACAACGTTTCACAGATAGCTTCTTCAGGTCACAGGTATCTGCGAAACGTTGTGAATAAAGTGCTCCTCCTTATATGGAGTTTATATTCAACTTTAGAGATGCAAGAAAATAGAGCAATTGGACGATAGTTGGAGGGTTGAGAGCAGTCACCCTTCTTTGTGACAACTTGATGAGAGCAAACTTCCAGCAAGAAGGAAAGACGTTAGAGAAGAGATAGAGACGGAAGAGTTTACCTAGGCAGGGATTCAGCACGGAAGCACATTATTTTAGTACAATAGGAGGAACACCGTCTGGTCCGTACGCCTTCTTAGTATTAAACCCAGAGAGGATGGAAAGTACATTCTTGGAAGAGGTTATGATGTTAGGCATAAGTAGGAGAGAGGGGAATAGCACCGGAATCATCCAAAGTGGACTTTTTAGCGAAAGTGTTATCGAAGAGTTCAGCTTTGTCAGAGGAAGAAATGTCGGTGGTGCCATCAGAGTGGAAAAGAGGAAGGAAAGACGATGAAGAAAAATTGTTGGAAAGATTTTTGACTAGACGTCAGAAGGCTTGGGAAGAGCTAGAGTTGGATTGTTCAGTGCATCTACTATTGATGAAAGAATGTTTGGCGAGGCAAAGAACAGATTTGGCTTGATTCCAGGCAGAAACCTAGTAAGTATGAGATTCTTGAGTTTGAAGTCGACGGTACAGTTTGAATGCTTCCTCCTTATTGCAGACAGCAGTAGAACAAGCGTGAGTAAACTAAGATTGGTTTGCATTAGACTGAAAGACAGAAAATGGAATGTATGCTTCCATGCCCGAGAGGATTACCTACGTATATCCGTTTAAATGTTTTCTGAATAATACAGTAATACAATTAGCAATGTCTAAGGATAGCTTGAGCCAAAAGCTTTGTGGATGACCGAGTTAAAGATAGTCTTGTGAATTGTAAAATTACATTACCTTCTTACGAGTATTAGAAGTATGTATATATGAATAAGTGAACGATATTCTTATCTCGACAAATAAATAAGTTAATTGAATTGCTGTTGAAAATACCACAGAGTAAAATTGTGAACGTAATTGTCTCCGAAGTCCGTCTGTCAAAAAAGTTCGTTTGTACTTTATTGGTGGTAGCCGTGAAACACACATTGTGAGAGGACCGTCAGTGATGAAAACGAGGCAGGACCATTGGAGTACGATATACTAGAATGGTGATCACACAATATGCAGAAGTAATGACCCTTGGGAAGCTACAGAATGCAATCCACGAACCAGCATGGACTATTGGTACTGATAGTGGAGGTCACCGTAATTCTCTAACGGGTAGGGAGCAGTAAATATTGTTTGACCTTAATCTATCGTGTATGAAATTGTTGTCAACATAATACGTCAATGGTTGTTGTTGTTATTGTTGTTGATCCCCAGGCTGTCTAGCCGAGCAGCCCCAAGGTCCCGAGCAAGGCCAAGGCCATAACCCTTCCAGCTTTACCACTAAAGAATGCCCAGGTACAAAGGAGTACAAAGGAGTACAAAGGAAATCAAGCAAAAACAGATCTAGTGACCCTTCTAGGTTGCTTGTCCTCCAAAACACTGAGGATCAAGTGTCCAAACAGTGGTTTAGAGTAGGTAAGGGAACATTGGAAAGGGAATTACTGCCCTGGAACTAATGTCCGTGGCAGGGTTAGGAAGTTAGTAGAGGACAGATGGGTTAGTAACTGAGGGGGGGGGGGTAAAATAAAGTTATTCATTTACAAACGCAGTCAGTCGCGGGTTTGATGAGAGATATTTGTCTAGGCGGAGTTTAAATGAATCAACGGTGATGCAGTCTATAATGTTTCGGGGAAGCCCATTCCACAAGTTGACAACTCAATTGAAAAAGAAATTCTTAGATTCGTGCGAGTTAAAAGATTTACCAATAATTTTGCAACCGTTTCCCCGCATGTAATTAGATTGGTCGATAGTGAAGTACTTACTACAGTTCATATTGTCGATGCCTTTGATGATTTTGAACACTTGAATTAAGTCACCTCTTAATCTGCGCTGGGTTAAAGGAAATAGATTTAATTCTCTAAGACGCTCTTCATATGGTTTGTTCTTTAGGCTAGGTATCATTTTGGTAACTCTACGTTGAACTCGTTCTAGCTTGTTTATATCTTTTTGGTAATAAGGGCACCAGGATTGAACGCAGTATTCCAGAAGAGGGCGGACTAAGGAATTGTAAAGGGTTAGGATAACTTCTTTGGATTTATGCTCAAATGACCTGCCTATAAAGCCAATTATTTTGTTTGCCTTCTTAACAACTTCTGAACATTGTTGACTCGGTTTTAGGTTACTCGATATTGTTACTCCCAGATCGGTTTCTCTGTTTACATTCTTAAGCGGAGTGCCATTCGTCGAATAGTTTGCTTTCTCATTTAGGTATCCGACATGTAGTACTTTACATTTATCCGCATTGAAACTCATTTGCCAAATTTGGGCCCAACATGACAATTTATCTAGATTGTGTTGCATATCGTCAACTTTTTCTTTTGAGAGTACGCTATTTGCAATTTTTGTATCGTCAGCAAATTTTGAGATTGTACAGGTGAGACCCTCATCTATGTCGTTGATGTAAATTAGAAAGAGAATTGGTCCTAGTACCGATCCCTGGGGTACCCCGCTACTTACATTGGTCCATTTAGATGCCTTACCGTTGATGACTACCCTTTGCTTTCTGTTGCTGAGCCAATTTTCTATTAATTTCAACACACCGTCTTGTATTCCATGCGCTTTTAGTTTTAGCAGTAAATGTTTGTGGGGGAACTTTGTCAAAGGCCTTTTGAAAATCAAGGTATATAATATCTACAGCTTTACTCTCATCGTAGAGGTTGAGGATATCGTGGAAGAAGTCTAAGAGGTTTGTTTGTTAAACAGGAACGTTTTTTACGAAAGCCGTGTTGAGTATCTTTAAGTATGTTATTTTCCTCTAAGTGATTTACGAGTCTGTCTCGTATGACCGTTTCTAGCATTTTACATACAACTGAGGTTAAGCTAATTGGACGATAGTTACTGGGTAGGGATTTGCTGCCTTTTTTGAATATCGGTGTTACGTTGGCTAGCTTCCACTGATCAGGCATAGTTCCAGACTGCAAGGATTTATTGAATAGTAATGTCAGTGGTTTGGAGAGCTCATCCTTAGCTTCCTTTAGAACTCTAGGTGAGATTGTATCAGGTCCTGGCGTTTTATTTACCTTGAGTTTATCTAAACAATTCACCGAAGCCGCTCCCAGGCGAGGGGCTGAGGAGAGTGAAGAAACGCCTGGGACACCAAATCCCCTCCCAGGGCCCTTTGCCCCTTAGCAGTTACAAAGAAAAAGTTGATGGGCAAGGGAAAAAAGATGAGATCTGTCTCTGAGAGGGCAGCGGGTGAGGGGATCAGCCCACGGGCTTACACCCTCGGGCCAATGCCCCCACCGTCTGCAGCCCCCCTTGCAGAGCCACCGAATCAGGCCATCTCGCCAGCACCTAGAAGAAAAAGTATTCCAGTAAAAGAGACAGATGTCAATGGTTGGTGTTATGGGATAGGAATCTGGAGGGCCAGTTTGACTTTTCATTGATAAACTGGCAGCTATTAATTCAGCTGGCTTGTTTGTAGTCATGATCAGTTTGATATAAAGGAGTAGATGTTAATCCAGAGATGGTTAACTAGGATCAATCTATTTTTCAATCTCTTGGTGGACACCGTGATCCCCGAAGGGATGGCCACGAACGAAACGCCCCCATGCACCTCTGTCCCCAGTCAGTCGACATCCCTCCTCCCATCCAGCACCGCTTTCACGAATATACTTCTTAACTCCATCCTTCCAACTCTCCCTCTGTCTTTCCACCTCATTCTCGTACACTCTCTTAGTCATTCTCTGGCTTCCCATACGTTCCACATGGCCGAACCATCTCAAGTAGTTTCTTTTCAACTAGGATAACTTATGTCATTTGTAAAGCTCATTGTCTACCAGGTTGGGTAATTCATCTACCACAAGTTCCAAATAACATCATTGTGAAGACTAGTCCTGCAGTAAAGTTTATCCTATACTCTGTTTTTTCCAGCTGACGGATAATTGGCATGTCTTCAGCTTGATTACTACACTTTTATGGAAGTTTTGTAACGATATATGTTGTTAATTAGGAAAATTTGACACTAATATGAAGCAGTTTCATTTTTGTCCGTTAGTTATCGAGAAATCAGTTGCTAAGGGATTCAATTTACCGTCAGATGAAATTAAACCGAGTATAGTGTACACCACAGAACTATTTGTTTTACATTGGAGTTACATATTTTTTTTATATCTATCAAGAGTACTATATTATATGTTTTCATTTATGGCTCAAATGTTTAATCCTTTCAGTACCAGCGAAGTGCTATATTGTATTCTAGCTATATTTATTCGATATTATGAAACTTAGAAAGGATCTGTGGTAATTAACTTAATAACGATATTTGCGATAGTTTGAAGCTATATTATTGCTAGAAGTCGTTCCTAAGCCGAGTAAAATCGTCTAATAGTGTCCAGAGTATAATGAAAAGGATATCACCGGTACTGAATGGGTTAAAGGTTAATACATACACAAATTTAAAGTCAGAGTGCTCCACACGAAGCGCAGTTTCGGTCTCACGTCCTAATGGCGGTGCTCCAGGCAGCCCTTGCCTCACTTGTCAGTTGTTTTTATTTAATATCAGACTGCAAAGTCTGATCCCACGTTTATCTTGGTCCACCTTTTGGTGCAGCTCCCTCCACATTCATTACCTTGCATCTTTTCACCCAACTTTGTTCATCCATCCTCTCTACATGTCCAAACCATCCAAGCCTGCTAGTACGCATCTCATCACTGATAGTCTTGATACCTAACCTTCTGCTTAGCTCTGCATTTGATATCCTATCTTGCAGTTTGGCAGCATGCATCCATCTCACCATTCTCATCTCATTGTGTTCCATTCTGTTGGTATCATCTGCTTTGACAGGCCACGATTCTGAAGCATAGGTCATTGCGCTTCTAACGCATGAAGCTTACACCTTTCTCTTCAGGCGGGGAGAGAGTTTTCTCATGGTGAGTAGTGGCAAAGTTCTCTAACCTTTCCCCAGCTGCATCTTCTGGCGATGGTGGTGGCCTCGGCCCCAACACCGGCAGAGATGGTTTCTCCCAAGTAACAAAACTTGTCCATCTCCAGTGCCTCATTGCCAAAGTTAACACTCTCGAGCCGGTCATTGAATACAAGCTCACCTTTGCATACTATGCATACAAATTTCTCAATTTCGAACTTCTTCCTTGGTAGAGGTCCCTTTATTCTAGTGCAGCGCTTCTTCCTGTGATGTACCCAGTTGCGGAAGACGCTACACTGTATTGAGTTCGCGCCCACCTCTTTTCTGCATACTGCGCATGGGTATGCCCCACTTTTTTCGATCTTTCCTAGCCCTAATCCACTGTGTAAAACCTTTGTTATATATATATATTAACTCTTAACCCTTTACTTGCCGTGCCCTCTTTCCATCTTCTGAACTTGGCCTCGGCATCCCGCGCACTATCTTGTTACAAGTACTAGGTCATATTCTTATAGCTGTTCCCAGTGGAGCCCAACTCTGAAATCACCAGATAGTGCCTCCAGAACCATAACAAAGAGGAGAGGGCTTAACACAGAGCCCTGGTGAACTCCGACGCAAACTATAAGCTCCTCACTTAGTTCACCTTTCACCCTCACTGCTATGCGTGAGTCCTCGTACATCTTCATTATCACACTCATCAGCCACTCCTCTAAGTCAAGTTTTCTCATAGCTCACTGCAAAGTGTCTCTGAACATCCTATCAAAGGCCTTCTCCAGGTCTACTAACACAAGGTACAGATCCCTATCAATTATTTCTCTATACTGCTAGACGGTGTTGGACGAAGAATTTATGAATCAAATTAATCTTCCCACAATTCCTTTGTTGTGCACAAGCAAAATTTTAAAACTGAGCTTGTATATATGAAGCTTGCAAGTAAATTTTTCTTGTATGGGAATATTTTGAAATACCAACGCACCATCATCAAACGTATTTACTAACTGACCTCAGTATAGAAGTTCTGAAGGTTGAACCAGTGGACGGAGCTGCTACATGTGATGAGGTCCACTGAACCATCCTCCACTGGCAAGTGTTCAGCTGTTCCTTCCCTGCAGAGGTACAGGCTTGATTATTGGTTTCCTCAATTAATATATCATATCGCTTTCTGTTACACAGGATCTGCCTCATGTGGGCTAGTAGGCCTTTCCAAGATTATAATTTTCTTATGATTACTTACATGATTAGAAGAAGCTAGTATTTAGGCAGTAATCATATTCTCTTTCACTACAATCATTAATGATAAAGGGATGCACAGGTCAGACAAAGTACTGTTTGGGGTATGTCAGCTTGAGTTTAAACAAATATAGAAACAAATCTGTAATTATTAATGTTTTACTATCTTTATTGTTTGAAGCTGACAAGAAAAACAAAATAATGCAAAAATACACATTATTGTCTGCAGTATGGTCGCTATTGCAAATATCGTTAATATTGAAAATTAAGTTTAGAAATGTTTCCAAATCCATGTATTGATGGCTACTACTGTTGTATGTTTATATCTGAAGTACTGGATAGTGGTACATGAAGCCATGAGATGGTTACCAGTCTTAAACAAAGCAACCGGTGTAGAAGTGGTACACAAACATGGTTGCTAATCTCAGAAGAAGCACCCCTGCCAGTGGTACACAAGTGGAAATAAGAGCCACAAGATATGCTCCTGTCGAGTTCCAGCGTGCTAATAGTCTTTGCGTCTGACAAGCTATCCTGGGGTTCCTCTTCCGGGACAACAGAATCATACATGGACGGGAATAAAGGCAGTTGTGCAACAAAACTCTGCATTCAGCGAACTACTCTACTGATAATACCCAGGAGAGTCTAGCCTGGGCTGAACACTTCTTGAGTCGGCAGTTTATGATTGTGAATAGTGGAGACTTCTATATTCTCGTCATTATGGAGATTGAAGGCATATGATTCAGGGCGTAACAATGCCCATTCATTTGTCCAATCAGTCTGGCAACACTCATATATTTAGCGTGTCACACCATTAGAATTATTAATTAGTTGGAGTGCCATGTATTCACAAGCTGCATTTTACTGGAAGTTATCCTTCAGTTGAACTGTGTCCAGGTAACCAAACACCTCTAACCTTTTTGAGACTATTAGATATTAGTTATAATACTTAAATTGAATTTTAATTTACGGCATTGCTTTATCATAGCGATAACTAACCTGTGTGTTTTAACAAAGAACTCATCACTACAAAAGCCTGGAGTTTGGAAGAAATATACAAAAGTTGAGATCAATCTTATTCCCTCTTCCATTATTATAGTGCTAATTTCAGTGGTATGTGTTGGAACCAGCATTAATCGACTTAATTATCATTATCGTCATCTCCAATGCCTTGCATCCTCCTGGGAATCCACTGCTAAAGAATGACCATGGCAGAAATGCCTCCAGGCTACTTTGTCCAGACATACTTCCTTTGCTTATGCAACAATGCCCCATCCACTATTTGAGAGTTTGTCCCTAATATATTTGTTCACGTCTCCCATCTCATTGGACGTCCTTCTTTACATGCTGCTCCCCTCACTCGACTGAATGGATCATGACCAAAGCACCTCAAAGTAATTATGGTTATCCACTCACCCACTCCAAGCAAAAACTTGTTTTTCCATTCCAAAACATTTTCAAATTCACATTACTTTTTTGTTATGAGGAAAAGAAAAGGAGGAGAGCAGAGAAGCCCCCAGCAACACGTTACGACCGGGACTCGTATAAAACAAGGGCTCTTAATCATTGGACTAGAAAGGCACACAGCCACAACGGTAACACTAGATCCAACCCTCGAACTTATAATGCCGGCGCACAAAAACACCTATACCCTCCAGAGTTAAATCTGCAATAGCGGGGTATCCTCTAACTCGGTATAAGTGCACTACTAACTACAGGCTGATGATCTCTGATACAGCCTGATCACAACAACATACAATTACGTTAATAATGTATACAAGGAAAAAGATAGAGAGCTTAATTAAATCACTGGAATGATTTAATGCAAACAAGAAGAAGGTATAATTAAAGTTACTCTAAACAATAATAAACTGTCACTCCTATATTAAAGAAAGTGAATGAAAGTCCTAAAGCATCAAACAGGAATCTTCTGAAGAAAGTCTGATGCTGATTAAGATGATCGAATCGGATTTTGAACTGTTATATAAAGCAGGAACAGGATATGACAAGTGTAGGGACATACAGTGTTAACTGGCACGGGAATAACGATAAATGCACAATAGTATTATCTCCAACAACAAAAGAAGTACTTCCTCAGGCAACGCAAAAGCCTGCTCGGTTGTGCAACTCAACAACAACCAAGGCTTACAATCAACGTGAATAAAAATGCTGCATACATAACATAAGAGTTTATAATCCTAATCGGGTGTCTGCTAGGCGAATAAAGTCTAGCTGGGATGTCGTAGGCTAGGAAACAATGGCTGAGCAAGCGGCTCCTAGCCTAGCGAGGTCCTTAAGACTATACGGCCAAATTACATTGAATGACGGGGTGCTCTCTTGAGAGATCCAGATCGCTAGTATCTGGTTCTCTCCTGGCGACCCTCTTCAAGTCAAAGCAAAACGAGTTAGCACAGTTGTTGGGTGGCAGAGGCAAAAGCCCTCACTCGCAACACAGTGCTAAACTCACAAGGTACACAGTCAGAAAGACAACCCAGGCTTCCCACGTATCCGTTGCGATTGTACAAGTTCAACAAAACCTGGTACACATCGGAAATCACAACATCAATAGCCTTACCCCAGTCTAGCATTAAATAGCCCAGCAGACAACCAAGAAATAGGTAGGGAGACACCGCGAGCGTGTCGAACCTCTACAGACAAAATGTTAACCCCTCCAAAATGTCTAACTAAGCATGAAATATCTGAGAGCTTCAGCATATAATACGATGGCCGATATATGAAATCGTGCAGAACCAAAGGGGAGTTATGATGTTAAATAGATTGGAAGAATGAGAAGTAAGAAGTTGAGAGAGAGAGAAAGTGTTCTATAGGTAGAAGTCGGGGACAGGTGGCAAGGGAGGTGTGAAGGGTATGCTGGTCAGGCAAGCTCTGAGCAAGGAAGGCACAAAGGCAGCAGGGAGTGCGGGGGGGACCACTTCCCGCCACGGCAGGAGGGCGGCAAGGCGGCTAGCCACTCAGAGGGCCCGGCCGTGGCATGACGTCACCGAGACAACGTGTAACACTACGCGTACTACCCTCTGCCTCCTGCACTTACTCACACTCTCTAGCTGTATCATTCAGTCTTATACATTAAATTTATAACTGATATAAAATATAATGCATTGTCACAGACAAAAATAAAGACCACTTCTATACTGCCTGTGACATGACGATTCACAAGAAAGAAAGTACAACATTGTAGATAGACTGTAGCCAAATTCATTGCCCTGGCGAGTGTTAGCGAGTGGCCAAGCGAGCGGCTGAGCCCACGTGGCGTTCTGCTAAGCTGCAGGCATCACAAACATCACACCAACACGGACGACCAGAGCAATAACTACAATAAGCAGAGTAGCCTTGATCCAGATAGAAGAAAATAATACAGTGACCCCCCCCCTCCAAGGTGGCTTTCCTTAATCCCAGCCACCGTTCCGCCACAGCCAATCACAGGGCTTGTTACGTCAGAGCACACATCACCCAAGAAATACATAGTCCACCTGGATAATCATCTTCCACCTCAGCTGATCAAGGGGCGGAGTCTAGGAAAGAGAACCAAGGGTCAGTACCACAAGGGCACAGGAGCTGCCCCAATCCTACCAACAAGGCCCTTTCTACATCCAAGACTCCAAAGAGCTGAACCAGCAAGAATGTGACCAAGGAACGAGAGAAGCAATTCGTTGGCACACTCACCCACTCACCTAAACTCGGCTTTCTGGTTTTACGTAACTTCCCTCAACAGGGTGTCGCCCATCGGTAGTTTGTTCGTACCTACCAGACTCTAGCTCGGTAGTTTTCTCTGGTGTTAGCAGTCCCCCTGGTATCTGAAAGGGGTGTTTCCGGGTGGATGGGACTCGATAGCCTTGGCGGGCAGCCTATCTAGGGGGATAAACCCTAAACAAATTACCGATGGGCGACACGCTAATCGATGCCACTTACACGTGGCGATCTTTGTTACAGATCCCTTAGGAGGTAAAATGGTGACCAACAACAGCAAAGCCTACCTGGACGTACCCTCAATGCCGCACCCTCATCAGAATCCCTTGCGAGGCACATACAGTATAAGAGTATAACGATCTCAATCAAACCCTTCACCTACACTCCCCACACCTCTCCTTTCCAACCCTCCAATCCTTTCCACACCATCCACAACACTTCACATCCCACCCCAACCTAATTCATCCATATCCTCATCTCCTGCACCTCAAACCCCATCAACACCTCATTCATCTCCTTCCTCCTCACCCCCACCGTCACTCCCACCCCCACCCGACCTCATCCCCGTGCAGCAGCACCCAACATACAAAGCACACACATCAACATTCTTCAATTAAACATAGATGGCATCAACACAAAGAAACACGAACTCTCACACTTCATCAAAAAACACAACATACACATTGCCATCTTACAAGAAACAAAACTCCATACAACACAAAAAACACCTACATTTCATGGCTTCACTACCATCAGACAAGACCGGGCTGACGGCAGCGGCGGTGGACTCTTCACCTTTGTTCATACTGCAATATACTTCACAGACACCAGTGCGCATACCATATCTCTCTTCCCCCCACAAGATAACAACAGAAATACAATCCATCAAAATATGCACTGGCAATAACTCCAACGTTACCATCATAAATACATACATCCCCCACCAAACATCCCCCACAGTACCCAACGACTACAGACCAAAATTACAACAAATCACAAACACTCCGCACATCATCCTGGGTGGTGACTTCAATGCTAAGACGTCGGCCTGGTTTGTCGACAACCCTAACACAGACAAAGGGTTGGTCCTACAACGCCAATCAGATAACCTTTACGTCCTTAATGACATCCATCAACATACCCATATTCCCCACCAAGCCCTCTTCCACCAATCATCTCCAGATATCACCTTTTGCTGCCCAGAACTCGCCCCTGCAACATCCTGGAAGGTGGTAGGAGCCTTGGGTTCCGACCACCTCCCGATCATTATCACCACCAAAACCAGACTCACTCCAGCTAGCCACAGATACACATACACAAACTATAAAAGAGCCAACAGGGAAGCTTTCACAAATGAGACAGAACAACACTTTGACACCCTAAACAGCACACCCATCACTAACATCAACAATGCTGTTCACACATTCAACACAACTATTCACAATGCTGGCAAGAAACACATTCCAACAAGTAACAGAAAAAGACAACCCCAACTTCACACCAGAAATTCAAACCCTCATCAGACAACGCGACGCACTGAAACACTCCCCAGCACCCCACACACAGGACATCGCACAACAAATCCAAACACTCAACACACAGATTAACAACAAAATACAAGAACAACAAACACTAAACTGGAATAACTGCCTCCAAACACTTGATCACAAAACAAACTCCAAAAAAACTCTACAACACACTAAACAGCATCACACTTTCCAACAGCAACACAACAAAATCACATGCTGCAATCACAACAACAAGACTCTTTTCCTTCATACAAACAACGAGCAAACACTAATAATTTCTATCATGTCAGCCACCTAAACCCCCATCAAGACGACCGATGTGTCATCTGACATACGAGACAATTCCCCACAGACCCTTCACCAACAACCAGATAAAGCACATCAACAATCTCAAGCACTCACTCGCCTGTGGTCCAGACAACATAATCAACATACTCCTCGGACCACAAGGCATACAAGCACTTACCAACATATCAAACTACAGTTATTCACACAACACAATACCAGACATCTGGAAGCATGGTGTCATTATTACTTTCACCAAACCCAACAAAGATCCCATGCTGCCCTCATCACACCCATCACACTCCTTTGCACCCCCTCCAAAGTCACAGAACGCCTCGTACTATGACCACACACGCGCTACCCCTAGCTCCAACACAACATGGCTTCAGGCCATTACACTCCCCAAACACTCTTTTTACAGACCTTACACAAAGAGCTTTTGACAGCATCATCTCAGCCAGACTATCACACAGATCACTACTTGACACAATCGACATTAGTAAAGCCTTCGATGCCATCTGCCACCACAACCTAACATACAAAATCTACGACACAAACATGCACAACAATACAAAAAGGTGGCTGGCCAACTACCTAGCTGGCAGATGTACACACGTATCATTTGTCGGTCAGTCATCTAACTTCAGAAACTTCACAAATGGAGACCCGCAAGGATTCGTCCTGTCACCTACACTCTTCAATCTCTACATGTATGATATACCTTGGATAAAAAACACCATCTGAGGAAGAGCACTTTATTGACAACGTTTCGCAGATAGCTTCATCAGGTATCTGCGAAACGTTGTCAATAAAGTGCTCTTCCTCAGATGGTGTTTTTTATCCATTCTGTCTACTTTTCAAGTACCACTCAACAACATGATATACCTTCACCGCATGCACCCCAAATATATACAGTATTGCTTCCTACGTAGACGACATAACACTCACATGCACACACCAAGACCCAGACAGAGCAACACTTCTCCTTCAACCCTATCTCAATGCACTATAGGACTGTTGCACTAAAAACAGACTAAAGTTGGCCCCAGCCAAATCCACTGCAACCCTCCTCACAAGCTGGACAGCCGAACACTAATACAGCCCGCACCTCACCATAAACAACACCCCCATAACACACACACCCAAAATCCTAGGAGTAACATATGATACTCTAATGACATTCAAACCCCACATCACAAACATACACAATAAACGGACATCCAGACTTAACGCCTTCAGGTCACTTGCCCATACGAAATTTGGACACAACAAACTACCACCAAAGTATACAAACAATACATAAGATCAGTGATAGAATATGCAAGCCCTGCCTGGCATCTACCCTAGCTGAAACACATCACAAGACCTTGCAGACTATTCAAAACAAAGCCCTAAAAATTATCACAGGCTGCACAGCTACTACACCTACAGATCACCTACATCAAGAAACCAAAGTCCTCAAAGGCAAAGACCATCTTGACATGAGAGGCACTCAATTTCTGGCTGGAGCCACCACAAACCAACACCACCCACTACACTAAATGACAACACACCCACCGCCACCAAGAAACATCAAAACAACACCCAGCACACGGTATCACACACAAACATTGTCATCTCTCCCTCCCTGCACACCCAAAACCAGCTTACAAAAGCACATCCATACCCATATCTCTCACTGTTCCAATCTAGAAGGCGAATATATATTGGAGTCCTGCGTTGCACTCAACATGGTTGTGTGTAACACAAAGTTCAAGAAAAGACAGAGCCACCTGATCACATATAAATCTGGGGTCTCCAGTAGCCAGATAGATTACTTCTTGGTTAACAGGAAAGACTGGAAACTAGTTCGAGATGTAAAGGTCATCCCGAGCGAAGAATGTATCCCCCAGCATAAGCTACTTGTGTGCGACATGAGCTTATACAGAGATTCTAAGCGCAAGAAGGTTTACATACCCAAAACGAAAGTGTGGCTGCTGAAGGACAAGGAAGTTAGGGATAGGTTTCATAATGAACTGGAGGAAATCAATAGAAATAAGGAAGCTAGGCCTAACGATGTAAATAGCCAATGAAACTTTCTTAAGCATAGCCTTATCACTGCCACTGACAAAGTCTGTGGGAAAACAAAGGGTCACCCCAGGAATAAGACCTCTTGGTGGTGGAACGATGAGGTAGAACATGCTGTGAAAGAGAAAAGGAGATGCTTCAAAGCATGGAAGAAAGGAGGCAGCAGGGAGGAATACCAGGCAGCTAAACGAACTGCCAAAAGAGTTATTTACAATGCTAAAAATCGCATTAAGGACCTGGTCCTCGAACAAGTGTGTAACACTGACAATCCCAATGGGATCTTCAACCTAGCTAGGCGAGTTAAAAATGACAGTAGGGATATTATAGGTGAACAGTGTGTTAGAGATGATAATGGGAAGATTGTGTATGCAGAAAATGAAATCAGAGAAGCATGGAAGGTACACTATGAACGATTGCTAAATGTAGAGTTTGAATGGGATAAGGAACAGCTTAGTATCGAAAAACCAATATCTGGGCCCCCTCCTTTGATAGCACCAGCTGTAGTGAGCGACGCAATCAATAAAATGAAGGACGGTAAAGCTCCAGGTTGCTCCGACATTGTCGCTGATATGATAAAAGCCTCAGGGGAGATTGGTGTAAACTTAGTCACTGAGTTGATAAACACCATTATTAAAGATGAGAAAATCCCAGAGAATTGGCTCAAAAGTGTAATAGTAAATATATACAAAGGAAAAGGGGATGCGCTAGATAGAGGAAATTATAGGGGCCTGAAAATGCTTGACCAAATCATGAAGGTCTGTGAGAGAGTCCTTGAGGGTTTGATCAGGCAAAGCATCTCTATTGATGATATGCAGTTTGGTTTTATGCCAGGACGTGGTGCAACCGATGCTATCTTCATAGTCAGGCAGATACAGGAAAGATACTTACTAAAAGGCAGGGATCTTTACTTTGTGTTTGTGGACCTGGAGAAGGCCTTTGATAGGGTACCTAGAGATGTTGTGCAGTGGGCTATGAGGAAACTTGGTGTGGAAGAGTGGCTGGTGCGTGTGATAATGATGTATGAGGATTTGCGAAGTTCGGTGAGGGTGAAGGGTGTACGGAGTGATGAGTTCGCAGTCCGTGTTGGAGTCCATCAGGGTTCAGTGTTAAGCCCCCTCCTCTTTATTATGGTCTTGGAGGCGCTGTCTAGAGCTTTTAGAGGCGGACTCCCGTTGGAACTGTTTTATGCAGACGATTTAGTCCTAATAGCTGACAGTATGCAGGATGCGGAGGCCAAATTCAGAGAGTGGAGAGAGGGCATGGCGAGCAAGGGTTTAAGAGTCAATATTAACAAAACCAAGGTTATGTATTGTAGATTGAGACTGTGGAAAAGAGCGGTGCATACCCATGTGCAGTGTGTGGAAAGGGAGTGGGCGTTTACTCAATTCAATGTAGCATCTGTCGATGTTGGGTTCACCATGGGAGTAAGCGCTGTAGTAGAATAAAGGGGCCCCTGCCGAAGGATAAGTCAGAAATAGAGAAATTTGAGTGCATAGTGTGCAAAGGCGAGCTTGTGTTAAGTGATGATCCTGTGGCTGTGAATTTTGTAAATGAGTCTTTGGAGCTGGTGAACAAGTTTTGTTACCTAGGAGATACCATCTCTGCCGGTGGTGGGGCCGAGACTGCCACTGTTGCTAGAATTAGGTGTGGCTGGGGGAAGTTCAGAGAATTGATGCCAATCCTGACCATGAAAAGAATAGAGGATGTCAACAGAATGGAGCGTAATGAGATGAGAATGGTGAGATGGATGTGTGGGGCCAGGCTACAGGATAGAATAACAAATGTTGAGCTGAGGAGACGTTTAGGTATAAAGAGTATTAGCGAGGTGATGCGTACAAGTAGACTGGGATGGTATGGACATGTGGAGAGAATGGATGAACAAAATTGGGTGAAAAAATGCAAGTCTGTGATTGTGGAGGGAGCTGCACCAAGGGGTGGACCGAGGAAGACCTGGGATCGGACTATACGCGCCGATCTCAAATCCAAGAACTTGACAAGTGAAGCAGCCCTTAACAGGGTTGCCTGGAATGCCGCCATTAGGACAAGAGACTGAAACTGCACTGATGTGTGGAACACTCAGTCTTAAAATTTTATGTATGTATGTAATCACTCATAGACAACACACAGCTGCAGGCACGACCTCCTGATATCCATCCTTCTGAATCCTCCCTTCCTCACGAGGACAGAGTCCACCTGGCCAGGTTGAGATGTGAGCACCATCCATCTCTCCTGAGCTATCAGAAGAGACTAGATGTATCGGTAATAGACATCTTCCCAGGATGCAACACAGCACCCCATACGGTTAACTCTCAAAGAGCGGGGTGTCATGTGTATATGACCGTAGAGCCAGGCGGCTAAATTTACCGAAAATTACCTTCAGTCCATGCTCTTTTTCATGCATAAGCAAGAGCCAGAGCATAATACAATTATAAGTTCTTGAAAGGACAATGATAGAGCTTTCCAATGACAACTGGGTCATCCTTGTACGACATCTGGTTATCTTGCAATGATCGTGCAACCGAAGGGCAAAGTCTTTAAGTTTTTAGCAATTTTTCTGTGGGAGAGAGGTGTGTGGTTGACTTCAGTGTCCGCCGGGGGACCGTGGTGAGAGGTGGAAGCCCGTCTATCGTCCCTCCAGCACCCGGTCTCTCTCTCATCGCTCATAATAGCCTCAAAATGGCGCCCGTCATATGACGGGTGCCGCAAGATAAGCCAATTTTCTCTCACGTAATATGACTGTCGCCACGAACACATCATAGAAGACTGCATTCTAAACAATGACTTACGCCAACAACATATTCTTGAGAGCCCAGTGGGAAATCCCGATCGTGGCCATGGCATTCCTTTGGAATTCGGGGCTGTTCGGCCAGGCAGCCTAGGTAACAACAACAACAACAATCCCAGTTCTATTACAGAATTTGGCATCCACTGTTCTTCATCAAACTCTTTTGGCTTTCCCTGTGAGTCTTCAGGAGAGATCAGCATCCCTTTCCCTCCTGTTAAACCCAAGAAGCAGAAGAAACATAAGCAAAATAATAATAAGTAGTATACAGCCATATCCTCTGCACATGTATTTGCTCTAGTCTAAGTCTCCCAACTCGGATGAGGACTGCACACTCATACGGATAAGTTTAAACGACCTTAGGGACTTTGGTCCCTGGTTGATATCTTACTTATAATCCATCTAAATTATTCACACCAGCTGTCTTTCTCAAATAACTAATCTTCACAGCATTCAGCATGGAGAAATTCTCGTAATTTGCTGTCCATCCTTCACTTCCATACGAGAGTGTTGGGAACAACAAACTGTTTTTCAGTTTCTTTATCACTTCTTAGCTGACCATTATTCCTTTCAGTGTAGGCCTACAATCAATTTTATTTCTCCCTCGCATTTTTTTTCGTAATTATTTCACTCTCCATTTTATTAGATTTGCAATGTACAACTCCAAATACTTACATTTTAAACCTCTTTCCACATATTCTGATATCGGTTTATTCTTAAAATTTGTATCATGTTCTTATTTGATTCAGCATTTTGTCCTGAAGGTAATGGGTTGATGCATGCTTGTCTCAAGCACCATTACATTAAATTTCCCTACATTTACCTTTAACTTTATCTTATCACACAATCTGACGAAGTCAGTGATCACTCCCTGGAATTCTTTCACATTATCCGTCCACACCATATATCGCCAACACATCAAATGGATCCTCCCAATGCAACCTTGCCCTTTATGAAAGATCTCTGCTCTTCACTTAGTTGCAAGCTGTTACTTTCTATAGTCTGTCTGTTACTATTCTTGGATTATCCTTTCCAGGAATGCTGAGTAGGCTAATTCTCCTATAACTTTCCAGGAATGCTGAGTAGGCTAATTCTCCTATAACTTTCCAGGAATGCTGAGTAGGCTAATTCTCCTATAACTTTCCAGGAATGCTGAGTAGGCTAATTCTCCTATAACTTTCCAGGAATGCTGAGTAGGCTAATTCTCCTATAACTTTCCAGGAATGCTGAGTAGGCTAATTCTCCTATAACTTTCCAGGAATGCTAAGTAGGCTAATTCTCCTATAACTTTCCAGGAATGCTGAGTAGGCTAATTCTCCTATAACTTTCCAGGAATGCTGAGTAGGCTAATTCTCCTATAACTTTCCAGGAATGCTGAGTAGGCTAATTCTCCTATAACTTTCCAGGAATGCTGAGTAGGCTAATTCTCCTATAACTTTCCAGGAATGCTGAGTAGGCTAATTCTCCTATAACTTTCCAGGAATGCTGAGTAGGCTAATTCTCCTATAACTTTCCAGGAATGCTGAGTAGGCTAATTCTCCTATAACTTTCCAGGAATGCTGAGTAGGCTAATTCTCCTATAACTTTTGCAATACTCTTTACAACCCTTTCCTTATGCCTAATATCCTAATCTCATCTAAAGATGTCATTTCTACCCTCTCTGGGCTTAATACTAAGGTGTATGGTCCAGATGGTGTTCCTCCTAGTGTACTAAAACACTGTGCTTCCGTGCGGACTTCCTGCTTAAGCAAACTTTTCGGTCTCTGCCTTTCCTTTAAGGGAGCCCACCTCGTTATTTTGTCCTCTTTCTCCCTCTCTCTCGGAGTGGTATTCATTCAGCCCCATTCAGCCTACTGTTTTAAGACGTCTCTCTCCATCCAGGTTTTGATATTTTACTGGTGAGCGGTAGCGAGCCTGCATAATTTGTTTAGATGTTTTTGACAGCAGGCTAGATTTGTAAATGTTTCGACAGAAAAATGTTACCGGCAAAGCCGAATTTCTCCATACAATGCTGGCTCGCTATCGCTCGCCAGGAAGAAATTGACACCTGGATGTGGTTAAAAGTCTTAAAACAGTAGGCTGATTAGGGCCGAATGGATACAAACCAATGAAGGAGAGAAAAGTTGAGAATAAAACCAAGTCACCCCCCTTAAGCTCGGGTCACACATACACGTTCTAATGTCCCGTCCGTCCCCGACCAAGACAATAACTTCTGTGTGTCAATGTATGTCCCGTGGGTGTCCCGGCATAACACGTTTTCTGGCAGTTGCCCCGACCCACACGGTCCATTTTATGCATGCATAAAAAGGACGCCGCCTAGGCACGGCGAATGAAGAGGTCGGGGCCGGACGGGAGCTCAGGACGGGTATGTGTGAACCGAGCTTTAACATCTTCCCTTTTTTCTGGAAGTTTGCTCTCATTCAACCTGTCCCAAAGAAGGGTGACCGCTCTCAACCCTCCAACTATCGTCCAATTGCTCTCATTGTTTGCATCTCTTAAAGTTTTTGAAACTATTCTTACTTCAATTTTTTTAAGAATTTATCTTCTCATAATCTTCTCTCAGATTGCCAGTATCCTTAGGGATACTGGCTCTTCTGGTGATCATCTCCTTTCGCGACTACAGCGAGACTTTTTCTATTGCACCAGACATATCGAAGGCCTTTAATAGAGTCTGCCACAAATCTCTAATTTCTAAACTACCCTCCTTGGTTTTTATCCCTCGATCTGTGCCTTTATCTCCAATTTCCTTTCTGGCCCTTCCATATCTGCAGTTGTGGATGGCCATCGTTCACTTCCTAATCCAATCATCTCTGGTGTTCCTCCGGGTTCTGTCCTCCCTCCATTTAGCTTTGCAATATTCAATAATGATATTCTCAACTGTACTTCCAGTCCTATCCATTCATATACTGATGACTCTGCCATACACTATTAAACTAATTTTTTTCAGAATGCCCCATCGTGCAATTACTCCAAAATTCATGTATCAGGGTCATGGCATGCCTCTCTTCATATCTATCGACTATTTTCAATTGGGGCAGCTTAAATCGTGTTTCTTTCAATGCTTCCAAAACCCAGTTTTTCCATTTATCTACCCGTCAAGAACTCTAAAGACTATCCCTTTTACTTCAACGATACAAAAAATCAAACCATCTTCTCTCAGTATTCTCTAGATTCAACGGCTTCCCAGAAGCTTGGTGTGCTCAACTGCCTCGGGGAATTCTTTACCCCTGCACAGTTTCTTGCTCTGTACAGGTGCACAGTGCATCCATGTATTGAGTATTGTTCACATATGTGGGGAGGTTCCTCTCACACAGCACTTCTAGACAAAGTAGAAATGCAAGTCTTTCGTCTCAGTAAATTATGTCCACTCACCGATTCTCTTCAATCTCTCTCGCTATTCTACCGCTATTACAATAATCAGCGTACCTCAAAGCTCTTTCAGTGTATACCACCTCCTCTACGTTGAGTACACAGCACCTGTCTTGCAACTTAATCCCACTCCAGTATTTGATATTTACATCACATGAGTGTAAAATTTGTCGTTTATCCTTAAGTATCTATCAATACCATTATTCATAGTTTGGTTTCGTTAATCACAAATAAATACGTATTGGCAGCTCTATCCATATGGCAACACACACACCTCTTAATGGTACCGGCCCTAACGGTACACAAGTACTCTACCACCACAGCGTTCATCCAACTATCAAAATATTCCATCTTGATTTTCACTTTTACATTGCATTATTCGATAGCTTGCCATTATTTCTAAGTTTCATTATAAAGCTTATGCTGCTAATACAGTTATTATACGCCTCTATTAAATATCTGTCCATCTTTGTAACTGCTTTCACAGCATGGAGTACTTAACAGAGATACTGAGAATCAAAATTGTGGCCATTGACCTGACTCCTGAAACTCTTTGACCGATTGTGTTATTCTATGGGTACCCAATGCCCTTGCAAACATCGCGAAAGCTCGGAAATGCCTCTCGCCACCACCGTCCAAAAACGAATTTATTTATATTTACATTTATAAGAAACAGACTAATATTATTGCACATAATAGATATATTGCACATAATAGATATATTGCACATAATAGATATATTGCACACTAACAATTATGATAATGAGGATAGCTGACCTCATGAGCTATGCCCTTTAAATCTGTGGGTAATATTTATTTTCCCTTCATATTTGTGGATTATATTGCAAGTCTATTGTTTTTATTCAGGATTTTGCAAAATAAATAAATAAATAAATAAAATAAAATTATAACCTGTATTCAATATTGCTGTGGCTGGTTCTGGCCCGGGCTGCCTTTAGCTGGGCGGTGCTGACATCAAGGCCGATCACTTTCTGAAAGTAGCTGGCGATGACCTCCGAGTTCTGACCTGAGCCACACCCAACATCAACACAGAGGTCCAGGGATCCATCGCCTGTCTGTAACACATATAACATCAAAACAATATTGATGCTGACAGTCGGAAGTGAGGGAGATACCATGGAGAAGGGAACCTGGGGGGGGGGGGGGGAGGGGGGGCGGAGGTGAGTAACAGAATATATAATAGAGAAAAAGAAACCTGACGAAAACAAAGTTGAAGTGCAAACTAGTTTATAGTAATGTGGATGGTTTAGTGTAAAAAAAGAACTAGATATTGGAGATTTCATCAGGCAAGAAAACCCTACGGTGATGTGTGTCTGTGAAACAAAAATAAAGATTTAAGTCTAGAAGTGATGTGATGGGAAGAATATATTTTTTTGGAAAAGGGACTAAGAGGGCAAGATTGATGGAGTAGATTTAATCATTACTCACAATTAACTCAGTTAAATCAATAGATTTAGACAGTAATAAAGCAGAAATAATAGTAAAAGTGACAAATGATACCAATTAAACGACTGATATTGCAGTGGCATATATGCCATCATTTACAAGGGTGTGGGAAGCGGAAGAATATTAAGCATTAAAAGATGAAATTATCAAAAATATTGAAAATAAATTTGCAGAAACTAGTTATTACAAGTTGGAGATATTAATTGCAAAACGATTAGGAAAAAATTAGGAAGAGCGGGATGCAGGTAGCAGTTTTAAATTTATAGGGGATTGTACTACTAGACATGATTACAGAACATGTATTAATTCAGAATACTACAGAAAATACAAGTAGGGTCATATGAAGTGTCAAGACTAGATTTGGTTTTCGTCAGAGATCCTGATATACTACTAAATACTTGCATCTATTTGGAAATGGCAATCATTTGATAATCAAAATGGAAATCATGATGGGCATTCCAGAAATACCAGAGAAGGAAAATCATAAAGAAGGGAGATTTAACTATTGGAAAGCCGACTTTAACCCTTCCTGCCTGGGCAGCCTTTCTAAATGACACCGCTCGTCTCCGGGTGATCTGGCTAAAAAACAGTGCATGTAAACATTGGCCTATCTCTGTTAATACAATAGCTAGAACATTCAAACATTAAAATACAGCCCTTACTTTGATCTGTAGACTGGCATTAAGTAGAGCTCTCTAGCTCAACTAGTTCAGGAGTGATGGCGATTTTAGTGGAGGTAACTTTTGCCGCATATTTACCTAGATACGTCCGAACGCTCAACTGCGGCCCCGGCTACGACGCACTACTGCACTCGTCGCCCCACCCGCAATTATGCCGGAAAGCGATTTGAGAGTTTTTATTGTTTATTATTATTATTATTATGTCACTTTCACTCAATAAAGTTACTTTTATAAAGATATTTTTGTCTCACTTGTACTTTTATTGTTATTATATTCTTAGTGTCACTTTCACTGCACCATGATAATTGATTGTGTCATTTTCACTTTTATTTATAGTTAGGTAAGCTATAATATAGATTTTAGGGTCACTTTCACTTGTTCATATTGTTATGAAGGCACTTATTATTAGTTATTTGTGTATCTTTCATTCTTACTCGGTTTTATTATTATTTTTAGTGTCACTTTCACTGGACTATGATAATTGATAGTCAATTTCACTTGTATTTATGGTTAGGTAAGCTATAATATAGATTTTTGTGTCACTTTCACTTGTTCACATAGTTATGAAGGCACTTATTATTAATTATTTGTGTCTCTTTCACTTTTACTAATTTTTTTATATTATTATAGCCTACATTTTAGTGTCACTTTCACTGTCATTGACACGGGCACTTCAATATTGCACTGGAGTGTGAAACTCATTCAAGCACTCTCCAGCGCACAGTGCCACTTCACACTCGAGGCATTCCCATATGGTTTTTGTTGATTTATGGGGTCTGCGGGTTGTGTGGCTACATACATGGCACCTCTTCTGACTTCTGGCTATACCACCTGGTACTTTGGGAGGAAGGGGGTTGAGCTGGTGCTTCCGGAAATAGTCGGCACATGCCATGCGGTCCAGCCGGCCTGGTCCTTGTAGAGGTCTCCCGGCTGTACCATGTATTCCCAGGAGCTCAAGTATCACCTGTTTATGGAACTTGCGAAGTGACTTGAACTTCTTTGCTCCGGGAGTATTCAGTCTGTAGATATTGTAGACATTGAGGGCTGACATGTCTACTGTATGCCGAACAAACTTTGTGTACCACCTGCAGGATGTTCGCAGGCAGTCGATGAAGCCCATCTGCATATCGGACTTGTCTATGAGGCGCATGTTAAGATTGTAGTCAAGGACAGCAGCTGGTTTCTGGACGGGGTTTTTGCTCTTTCTGTCCACTTTCCCAGTGGCGACCATCTCTGCATGTGGTGAAGAGGTTTACTTTCTGCTGGTCATGCCAGTGGATAGAGAGGATGGGGCCACTCTTCTTGTGGAAGACTTCCATCTTCTTTGTCTTTGTTGGGTACACTGGCATGCCTTTCCTCTTTGCCTTGACTGTGCCCACAGTTCCGGTTTTGCGGTCATGGAGGTACTTGGTCAGGATGGGCGACGTAAAATAATTATCTGGTTACAGGATGTGGTTCTTGTGGAAGTGTTATAGGATATACTGGATGGGTGTGGAGACTGATAAAGCGAAAGGAGGAGTGGGTGTCCTGGTGGCTGAAGAGCTGGCGGAAAGTGTGCTTCAGATTACGAGAGTTAGTGAAAGGCTGATTGTTTTGAAGTTGAAAGTTGGTGAAAGAATTCTGAATGTGATATCTGCATATGCCCCACAGGCTGGTTTACAGAAAGAGATAAAAGAGGACTTCTGGAATGACACCGTCAGTATCATTTCAGGCCTCTCGGAGAACGAAATAACAATCGTGGGGGGGGGGGGGGGGGGACCTCAATGGTCACGTGGGAGCATCTGCAGATGGATACGAGGGGGTACATGGAGGAAATGGTTACGGAAGGAGAAATCTAGAAGGCGAATATATATTGGAGTCCTGCGTTGCACTCAACATGGTTGTGTGTAACACAAAGTTCAAGAAAAGACAGAGCCACCTGATCACATATAACTCTGGGGTCTCCAGTAGCCAGATAGATTACTTCTTGGTTAACAGGAAAGACTGGAAACTAGTTCGAGATGTAAAGGTCATCCCGAGCGAAGAATGTTTCCCCCAGCATAAGCTACTTGTGTGCGACATGAGCTTATACAGAGATCCTAAGCGCAAGAAGGTTTACATACCCAAAAGGAAAGTGTGGCTGCTGAAGGACAAGGAAGTTAGGGATAGGTTTCATAGTGAACTGGAGGAAATTAATAGAAATAAGGAAGCTAGGCCTAACGATGTAAATAGCCAATGAAACTTTCTTAAGCATAGCCTTATCGCTGCCACTGACAAAGTCTGTGGGAAAACAAAGGGTCACCCCAGGAATAAGACCTCTTGGTGGTGGAACGATGAGGTAGAACATGCTGTGAAAGAGAAAAGGAGATGCTTCAAAGCATGGAAGAAAGGAGGCAGCAGGGAGGAATACCAGGCAGCTAAACGAACTGCCAAAAAGAGTTATTTACAATGCTAAAAATCGCATTAAGGACCTGGTCCTCGAACAAGTCTGTAACACTGACAATTCCAATGGGATCTTCAACCTAGCTAGGCGAGTTAAAAATGACAGTAAGGATATTATAGGTGAACAGTGTGTTAGAAATGATAATGGGAAGATTGTGTATGCAGAAAATGAAATCAGAGAAGCATGGAAGGTACACTATGAACGATTGCTAAATGTAGAGTTTGAATGGGATAAGGAACAGCTTAGTATCGAAAAACCAATATCTGGGCCCCCTCCTTTGATAGCACCAGCTGTAGTGAGCGACGCAATCAATAAAATGAAGGACGGTAAAGCTCCAGGTTGCTCCAACATTGTCGCTGAGATGATAAAAGCCTCAGGGGAGATTGGTGTAAACTTGGTCAATGAGTTGATAAACACCATTATTAGAGATGAGAAAATCCCAGAGGATTGGCTCAAAAGTATAATAGTAAATATGTACAAAGGAAAAGGGGATGCGCTAGATAGAGGAAATTATAGGGGCCTGAAAATGCTTGACCAAATCATGAAGGTCTCAGAGTCCTTGAGGGTTTTATCAGGCAAAGCATCTCTATTGATGATTTGCAGTTTGGTTTTATGCCAGGACGTGGTACAACCGATGCTATCTTCATAGTCAGGCAGATACAGGAAAGATACTTACTAAAAGGCAGGGATCTTTACTTTGTGTTTGTAGACCTGGAGAAGGCCTTTGATAGGGTGCCTAGAAATGTTGTGCAGTGGGCTATGAGGAAACGTGGTGTGGAAGAGTGGCTGGTGCGTGTGATAATGAAGATGTATGAGGATTCGCGAAGTTCGGTGAGGGTGAAGGGTGTACTGAGTGATGTGTTGGAGTCCATCAGGGTTCAGTGTTAAGCCCCCTCCTCTTTATTATGGTCTTGGAGGCACTGTCTAGAGTTTTTAGAGGCGGACTCCCGTTGGAACTGTTTTATGCAGACGATTTAGTCCTAATAGCCGACAGTATGCAGGATGCGGAGGCCAAATTCAGAGAGTGGAGAGAGGGCATGGCGAGCAAGGGTTTAAGAGTCAATATTAACAAAACCAAGGTAATGCATTGTAGATTGAGACGAGGCAATGTGGAAAAGAGCGGTGCATACCCATGTGCAGTGTGTGGAAAGAGAGTGGGGGTTAACTCAATTCAATGTAGCATCTGTCGATGTTGGATACACCAATGGAGTAAGAGCTGTAGTAGAATAAAGGGGCCCCTGCCGAAGGATAAGTCAGAAATAGAGAAATTTGAGTGCGTAGTATGCAAAGGCGAGCTTGTGTTAAGTGATGATCCTGTGGCTGTGAATTTTGGAAATGAGTCTTTGGAGCTGGTGAACAAGTTTTGTTACCTAGGAGATACCATCTCTGCCGGTGGTGGGGCCGAGGCTGCCACTGTTGCTAGAATTAGGTGTGGCTGGGGAAGTTCAGAGAATTGATGCCAATCCTGACCATGAAAAGAATGCCTCTCCCCCTGAAGGGAAAGGTGTATGCCTCATGTTTTAGAAGTGCAATGACGTATGCCTCAGAAACATGGGCCGTTAAAGTAGAGGATGTCAACAGAATGGAGCGTAATGAGATGAGAATGGGGAGATGGATGTGTGGGGCCAGGCTACAGGATAGAATAACAAATGTTGAGCTGAGGAGACGTTTAGGTATAAAGAGTATTAGCGAGGTGATGCGTACAAGTAGACTGGGATGGTATGGACATGTGGAGAGAATGGATGAACAAAATTGGGTGAAAAAATGCAGGTCTGTGATTGTGGAGGGAGCTGCACCAAGGGGTGGACCGAGGAAGATCTGGGATCGGACTATACGCGCCGATCTCAAATCCAAGAACTTGACTAGTGAAGCAGCCCTTAACAGGGTTGCCTGGAACGCCGCCATTAGGACAAGAGACTGAAACTGCACTTATGTGTGGAACACTCAGTCTTAAAATTTTATGTATGTATGGATGTATTACTTCTGTACAACGGCACCCCTATATCCGATGACTGGGTCAGTGACTATGTCTCCACCACTGCCGCTGTAGACCACAAAGTCCAGCACATATCCCATCTTGCAGTCGCAGAGGACGAAGAGCTTGATGCCGAAACGGTGTCTCTTCGACGGGATGTATTTTCGGAAATACAGCCTCCCCCGGAACAAGACCAGAGACTCGTCGAGGCACATCTTCTGTTAAGGAATCAGGTAGGTGGTAAACCGATAATGTATCATGTCATACAGCTTCCTGATTTTCCATAGCCGATCGGGAAGGTAGACTGCCATGTTGTTGGTCAGGTGGAGAGAGGACAGAATGTCAAAATACCTGTCCCTAGACATAAATTTACCGAATGCTGGAGGTGTGATGAGGCCGGCAGTAATCGGCCAGTGCATGTTTCCTGACGTGTGTCATCAGCATAGTTAGTGCCAGAAAAACATACATTTCTGGCACAGTGACAGGTCGCCATGCCACCATCTTGGCACTTGTTTTTCTGCCAAGAAAGTTTGTACAGATTTCGTGAAGGTTGTTTGTTTCCTCGACCAGGTATTCCATGACCTCGTCGTCATAGAAGCCACAAAAAAGTTAACTAGGGGTTGCATCTGGGCCACAGGGATATGCTGCTGTCACCCCTGAGCCAATCTGCTCCTCGTCAAAAGCAGGACAATCTGGCTCATAATCTGCCCCATCAGTCCATACAAACAACTCCGATGAAGGCTGACGGCCACGCCCACACCCACGCCCACAGACAGCAGCAGCGGCGTCGGCAGGCTGAGCCCACGACCTCACCCTCGCCCTCGAACTCGCTGTGTTGGTTTCTCCTCTTCTTCTACTTCCTCTTCCTCCTGCTTCTCAGGTGATGTCAGGTCATCTGGGGCAATGTCAGGGTCATCAGCCTTGTCTTCGGGGGTTAATTCCGGCGAAGAAGTGACCGGGCGTCGGCGGCGGGAAGCTGCAGGAGGTGGAACAATGGGAGCCTCAGCCTCGGGAGTTGGACTCCTTTTGCAGCGAGCGGAGGGCTTCTCCCCTCCAAATAATGCTCTTCGATGCAATGAGGGCTGTGGCACACTGTGGGAGAACAATGCCGCACCAATAGTACCACTTGAAGAGGCCTTTTGCTCATCGTGAGTGAGAGATGAAGTCGAGGGCTGTAGGTGACCCGCGCGGCGTCCCTGGTCAAGGCTTCGGAACAAAGGAATGCGGGTGGTCGCTAGAGCAGGGTCGGCGTCAGTGTCACTATCACTTTTGGCTTCCCTTGCTTCCTCTGCCGCCCTGCGTGCTTCTTTTGGCCACACTTTTCACTAATGTTTTCTTGTAAAAGTATTTGCCCACTTTCAAGGGCGTATGAGCAGGCAAGGGGAAGGTCCCGGGGTAGGCCTAGGCTGACCAAGCAAAGATGGCGATGCGGTAGGCCTAGCCTCAAGCACACTAGGAAGTTCAATTTCACCTTCCTTCAACACTTCTATATCAGGGTCCTCACTACTGTCTGCTCCCTCAAAAAAAATCAACACCATCATCACCCTTAAAGCCCACAAAATCATCATCTACACTCTCACTTATGAAGATTTCTTTGTCTACCAAGCTTTCACCACTGCTTTCTTTGGTCAAAATGGCCAAACGTTCTCTCAATAGCACTATCACTCAATAAATGCTTCACTTTCTTACGTTCAGGCTTTTTAGCGATTGAAACAGGCGTCGACGTAGCTAGCGGGGTAGCAGTGGGGCGCGCAGGAGGTTGCAGGGAATCGGACGTGTCGGAAGAATTTTTGTTGCTATATCTCGGTATGGTGGGCACGTACGGACTGATAACGGTAGTAGTTGAGGCTTGGTGGCGCTGCGATCACCCCTACAAAGGAAATTTTCACCGTGCGGCTTTCAAAGCACGCTTTCAAGCATACAGATTTTAAAAGGACACCCGGGCTCCGGCCCATCTGCCGCAGTGTCGTTTTAAAATGACACCCGGGCAGGAAGGGTTAAGTAAATTAAATGTTACTTTCAAGATTCGGACTTGAGTGGAATTGAACAGAAAAGCAATGTAGGCCTAAATGAAAAAAAAAAATACGTGTTAAAATAACATTATGAGGATATAGTGAATTGGTATGTTCCAAAACAAGAAAATAAGACTGAAATTATTAATTATTTATTCAATGACAGATTTAGAATAGCTAAAGATCTAAGAGACAAAGGATGGGAGTCTGGGACAGGCAGGAAAAGTGGAAATGCACAAACATGTAGGCGGGTCAATATCCTGACCTCCCAAAAACTGGAAAACAAAAGGTTTTATGATCGTGTATTGTACTATTCGATGTGGATAACAACATATCAAAAGTCGGAAATTTTTGACACATGCAAGTCTCTAATTATGACAGCAATAAACAAGATGGCCGCAAGCAGAACATTTCATAAATCAGACTTATGACCATCAAATTCAAAATAAAGCAATTAGATTAATCAATAACCCTGCAATCACACAGGACCTTCCTACATTATCCATACGAAGAAACGTTGCATCCCTTGCATTATTCTACAGATATTTTCACAGCAATTGTTCCGAGGAACTTGCTTCAATTGTGCCGCCTCTCCACATCTTTCCCCGTAGAACTAGGGCAGCTGAGAGCGCCCATGAATTTACACTTTCTCCTCCACAATGCAGAACTTCTGCTTATCAGAATTCATTTATCCCCACTACTCTTTGGAATTCACTTCCCTCTAATTGCTTTCCACAAACTTACAATCTACAAATGTTTAAATCCAGTTGTTACAAACATTTTATGAATGGAGGATGCCTTTAGGCACATGGACCTTTTGGTTTTATCTGTGTTTTTCCTTCCTCCGTTCATTGTCTCTTTAAAAAAAAAAAAAAAAAAAAAAAAAAAAAAAAAAAAAAAAAAAAAAAAAATAAATAAATTGCAAGTAATCTAAACCTAATGTTTTTATGAATGCTCTTATCATCAATATTGTTTTCAAATAACATCAGTTCGTAGAATGAAAGTTGCATTTGCACTGAATTCATGACATCATCTATGACTTAATCAAGGGACAACTCTGTTAAGAGTATTGATGTCATGACAATACGCTACCTTATGGCTTCTCAGGTGCAGTCTTGTTTATCATCCTCAGTGGCTATCAGTGGTTCATTTGTCATATTGCCACAATTGCCATCTTGCCAATGCCCATATGTACTGTTGCATTCCACCCTGTATTTTCTGCAGGTACATTTTAGTGTGTTGCACCCACCCGAAGAGTTGCAGTGAATCATCATAAAAAGTATTCTGGAGCAGGGCTTTGTCATCACTGGAAGACTTTTCCCCCTTCTACCTAACATACCCACTCAGACAGCTCCTTTTCATCATTACAGTCCATCCATTCCATAATCTGGTAGCAAGTCCGCAGGGAGTGTAATATACAGGCCGAAGTGTTTTGTGGCAGTCTTTCACGCGTAACAAAAGCCAGCTTTTGCAATTTTCTTGCAGAGCATATTGTATCGGATAGATGGCGGGAAGTCCTTTGCATTTCCATATAACAATGCCACCATTTCCTACAGCCATTGGTTGCCACAACACCCTGATTTTGCTTTAGTAAACAGAACACTTTCGAACAGTCTCTGATTCCCTTTTTTGTCTTTATTGTTTGGAACCCTGACTTCTTTCAGATCTAAAATGCTCTGGACATTCGCATCCTGTTAAGCCATAGAGAAACAATAGATCATTACAAGCTGCTTTTCCGAGTATCTGCTTAACTCAAGAACTGCGAGGTTCCTTCCGGAATGTTTTACTGGGCAAATGCGAAGTTCCTTCCGGAATCCGACACTTGAAAAAAAAAAAAAAAATGCAACAGTGTTGGGGAAATGGGTGCAATATAGGAATAGGTGAAATGTCTCCTTACCACCCCCATCTCTCTTCACATTAAATACAGTAGGTCTCGCCTCCTCCCTTCCCTCCAGGGCACCAAGATGGTCCCGAACCTGGAAGAGTTACCCTAGGAAGAAAGGTGTAAGCATATTTGCCTCCAGACACTTAGTGACTGCAGAAAACGAGGAGACATGATAGAAACATATAAACTTCAACACAGTTTTGAGGGCATCCCCATAGAGTAAAGATAGATAGAGTCGAATAAGTGATGTCACAAATCTGAAAATAGTGATACGCGCATTCGAGAGATGGCAGCACGATCACAAAGAAAATGGGAGGGTCCCTATTACTTCGTAATAATCCCTACCTTGTACTAATAACACTGTGGTTATTTTCGTACTTGGACTGTAGAATTATACTCTACCACACAATAGTATATTTACCTGGTTGGTAGAGCTTAGGTGACGGGATAGGGTTATTGTGGAGTGGAAACAAGGTCGGCGGTAGAGTTGGTGATAACGAGTGATGAACAAAGAGGAAAGTAGTGGATAGTTAAGGACATAAGGGGGCCTCTATACTTGAATCATAATGAGGATGATAGATGATACGTGAATCGGTGGAAGCTACGTTAAGGTTAGTACTATCATATTAATGAAATGGGATGATAGAACTAGTTGAGTTAGGTTTTGTAGTGATGGCAGTTGGAGCAAGATTATCAGGTCCCAGTAAAAATCGCGGGAGCCCTGCTGTTTCGCGCATGCGTAGACAGGTCGTCGGGATATATTTTCCCTTCCTTTAATTAATTACCTAAGTTTATAAAAATTATATATTACTACTTAATATCTAATACAGAACACAATTTAATATTCTTCCCATTTATACTAAATCATATTAGTATGATTATTATTCCTACAAACTTACTACTTATGATTACACTTAAACTTAGACTGTCCATGCTCATGGACAAACGCTATGAATAATCAATTCAACGTTATCCAGAGACTCTGTAAACATGACAGAGTGCAATAGACATAAGTAGAGGCTACTGTAAAGGCCAGATCATCGTGAAATTGTCGTCATTATGAAGAGGTTCACAGTCAAGCCTTCTCTACCCTCTCCCCCCCCCCCCCCCGCCATTGTTGTTGCGAGATTCGGGAGTTGCCAACGTCAAATAGTCTGGGACAAAATATCCCTAGATGTCATAAGTATAACCGAAGTACATAGTTCGTCTAAATGCCCAGTTTTGGTGCAACTTTACAATTTAACATTTACATAACATGTAACTAATAATATATATTCAAAATGACATTTTCATTCTTGTGTTGCTTAGAGTTATACAGCTTGCATCATATAGAAGTATTTTTATATTATATATGTATACTTAATTTGTTTTTACCCACCTTAATTCATTCTTAAAGACGTTCCCTCTTTAATCAAATGCCCCCTCATTATGCGGACTTTCCCTAACTGTGGTAACACTGCAGACAAGACAGGAGTGCAGATATCAAGGAGTATTTAATAAAGAATAACCACTGGGGCTTTTTGCTTATAATATTATGCTGCTACACCAAGAACGCACAAGGAAATAACCACTAACTTCTCTTTCCTTCTATCCTCTTTGGACATCCCATACACCAGGTTTTTCAGAATAACAACAACAACCTACAGGGCCACTCGCCAAATCTCTCCTAAGAACACCATTGGAGAAAAACATTGAAAGGGAATTGGTTTTCTATCAGAGTCATAAACGAGTGGAATGCACTCCCAGCGAGTATGGTTACAGCGCCAACGATAGCCATTTTTAAATATATATACCGGTATTATTAATTTCACCACAACACCAAACACCTCCAATGAAATTAATGAAAGCACATATGTGATCCACCGGGATTCGAACCTGGGTTATCAAACACAGATGTTTAAACACTAACCATTACACCACCAAGACAGTTAAGCCAGATATGACAATTACAATAAAATATCCTAGATATATTATTGGATGACTAGTCTTTGGAGGTGGGGTTCTTAATTCACCACTATCGTTCAATAGGTAAGCATTCAATAGGTAAGCATTTCAAGCGGTAAGTGATCCCCCATCTCGAGTATAGTGATCCATCACTGGGACGGTCTGTGCGAGAGCATTGTCCAATTTGGAGGGATCATATTTCCTTATCGCTTCTGACAGTTGTGGCTTATCCACCTGGCTCAAGATGTTCTTTGCTTCAAACAAATACATCGGGTATGGACAGAGTTCATAGTTCATCACGTCATCTAGCCACAGATCACCTGTCTGTAACAACTAGAAACCTCTGGAATAGGAACACTGGATCTAAGATACAGTCTTCAGCAATTTTGACTGCCCTGCTGGATGCAAGTATCTTGACATTTGAACTCCTTTTGTGCGAATACCAGAAAACAGAGTGTCCATCCATTTTCCTAACTAAGTCGTGTCCTATGGCGAACCAGTCATGTACATTAACTTCCTCATTTGCATAAACTTGTGATGATGTTGCACAAAGAATTATTATCCCTAAAATGCCGGAAACTGTTCAGTTTTGCTGAGAATTTGTCAGTCATTCTCATCTCTACTCACTCTGGAGGTGGAAAACTCCTCATGCTGTTCACCTATTGTGTAACTATACTTTGTCAGTTCTTGCATGGCAATGTTGTAAGAGGATGACACAGTGAAATACATACAGTAGTTCAAACTGCTCTCTGGTGCTCTGACATCAGACTTCCTCGAGTTAGGCCCCCTTGGCATTTTAGGGAGTGCATTAGTGTCTGTTCTATCATAAGATCAAAGCCAAGGTCAGCCCAGTAATGGCTGCTGCATCTAATTACAGTACATAGAACCAAAACTGGATATTTTGATTAACCTCAGGGTTGTCATTCTTCCAGCATGCATCTTCTGGAGATATAGACAAGCCAACTTCAGATAGTTTGATGGCCAGCGGCTGAAAACAATGTTGGAGAAACCATACCGAAGATTTGGTCTGATGCCCACACTCCTTGTGCAGTAAATGCATCATTCCTTGGCAACTAGGTGTACTTTGGTGGAAGCGAAAGGACATTTCCTAGAAAACATCCACTGTGTGGTGGACGATGATAGGATAGGCTGAAATTCAATGTTACGGTTGACATTTTTTTCTTAGCGGTAATCTGCTAATAATGATAGCTAGAAAAACACTCGGAATTACTACTTCCTTGGCGCATATCCTATCTGCTCACCAAATTTCGTGACAATTGGTTCATAACTTTTTGAGATATCTTGTTTACACACAGACAAACAGACATTTAAATGGAGGCAAAAACATAACGCCCCCAAACTTCGTTGGCAGAGATAAAAATAATAGATGGGTCAATATAGAGCCAAAATGAGACTCAAAATGAGACTAACCCCACCCCAAATTTGGCATTATCATGACAAATTATGGCACTACCATTGTTAGAAAGAGGGAAATATAGCAAAATAAGACCGGTATGGTAAAATAATTGTCATTATTTTCATACCGTCCGGTATTTACTCCTGGGTGTCGGTAAATTTCTTCTGATTTAAATGAGATTTGGCATAAGTTTAGAGGACTATGAGAGCTAATGTTTGGTACCATCAGGTTGAAAATTGGTTTTATAGTTTTTTAACCCGTACAGCCCCAGCGACGCGCCTGACGCGTCGGCGATGTATGTAACGCACAGCCCCAGAGACGCGCCTGGCTCGTCACCCTAATTGCGCCGACCGTGACCTCAGGTGTAGCCACTCAAGAGGGCTCAGATTTGTATGGGAACTGTGTACGTATCCCACGCAACCGTGCCGATGGTTGAAAACTCTCAAAGTCCACGTGCGTGCGCGCGAGCGCGCAATAACCTGGTTTTTTGGGATAATTGCCTTCAATTTTTTACTCTTGTAAAATCCATTTTCGGGGGCTCTGTAGGACCATTTTTTAAGCTTTTTGAGCGATTTTTCGTGGTTTTTCCTTCATTCCTAACCCATTCGCTATTGTTTCTGGAATAAAACCATTTTTTGAAAACCGGCCGGGTTCTGGTGCGCAAACATTACAAAACTAGCCGGGGCTCCACGGGTTAAATATGTCAAAACTTAGGGTCAAAATTATACAAAATTACACACTACAACAATTGATTCAGTACTCAAGAATCTAGTGTATCGTCTTTCTTTTTGTGTTCAATCGACTCCCAAAAGGAGTTTTTTACAATTTAGTCTGCATTTTTTTGTATATCTCATCTAGTTATATTTTTAGCCTAATATATTTTTAGGTTGATATTTTTTTCACTTTTTTTGCAAATTTGAAGACGTGCTGTGCATAAATGGGGGTGACTAAAAGAATTCCCACAGATCAGTTTATAGAGTTTTGTATGGGCTTTCCAATGGTATATGAATCATTACTGTATGACCAGTTGTTTATGGATTATAAGTATTTCCGAGTAGACATTTTTGGAAATTTTCGTTTTGAGAAAACAGCTTGCAAAGTTCAAGAACTGTTTTTCAGTAGGATAACTCAAGTCCTATTACAGGAAATTAATTTTGAATGATTTCTATTTACATTTTAGTCATTTATACATAATATTAGTCCTATTACATGTAACAAATTTTAAATGATTCCTATTTAAATTTTAGTCACTTATAAATAATTATATATTAGGCCCATACTCATCCCCCGAAAGTTTGATATAAAGCTCGAAATAATGCACTTAGAAGCGATTTTCGGCATTCAACTTTTACAGACAGGTTGAGGGAATATATGGCCAGCCTTCTATGTATCTAATGTAAAATCTATAAATTTACAACTTTGGGGGGAATTTTACAGGACGGTCCCCTTAACATTACATCTTTTTACTTTCCTATATTCCATTTCTGTCCAACTTTTGATGTCTTTCAGTATGTCTGAAAGTACAAGTACCATATCAAGTTTGTTTTGCTATTTTTTTTTTGGGGGGGTTGGTATATTTTGGCGCTATACTAACCCGTCTAATGGAACAAATATAGAACGCTGAGAAACAAGTATGCCAGAATCAGGAGACAAGGAGCAAAACATTATAAAAAATAATGTAGAAAAATGTGAAAGTGATCCAAATTTGTTTATAACTATGTCAACAGCAAAATGAAGATTAAGGACAAAATAATGAAGCTGAGAGAAGGGGACAATATTGTTGATGGTGAAGGTGTCAACGGACTTTAGAACAGGACTTCCATGGGAGTTGTTATGATCTAGTTCTTATCACAGATTGGGTGCAGGAAGCAGATGCAAAGTTCAAAAGATGAAGGGAGGGTATGGCAAACAAGGGTCTAAGAGTTAATGTAGATATCCTGTTTATTATTCCTAGGGGTAGAGGAGAAACCGATATAAATTAAATAACTAAACCTGGGAAGATGAATTGGCCTAGGCTATAATTATGATACCGGTCGGCGTTGGACTTACGTGTTAAATTGTATATGTAGGCTATCTGTGGTAGTCTCAGTAATATCTATGAAGTACTTCAAGTATTAAAGGAACTTAGCTGTGATGCAAAACGTGTAGGTTAGGTGATGGACATGTCCATAGGTGAATATCAGGGAAGTTCTGTTGTTATGTGGCAGCAACTGGTGGTTTGTTGTGAGCGGGACGAAGTCTCTGTGTGAAGTGTACTGAGATTCCCTTTTATCGTAACAATATAAAATATATTTAAGGGTTCTATATCGTCCCCCGTGATTAAATAAGAAGGGAAAATAAACTAAGATATAATTGGTAAAACCACAGTAATATTTATCCACAAAGACAAATAAAGTAATGCGTATAAACAAAAAGGAACCAGCTGTCGTGAACCCGGGAAATTCAAACTACGGTATATATACCAGCTAGGATTCACGACAGTAGATAAAACAAAGGTCATGATTAGTGGAGTAGGGCACGAAACTATGGAAAGAAGCGGCGACTATCCATGCGCAGTATGTGGGAAGGGTGTGGGAAGTAACTTGATTCAATGTTGCATCTGTAGTGACTGGGTATATAGGAGATGTAGTGGAGCTAGAGTACCTTTGATAAGAATAATAGACTTTGAATGTGCAAGGGAAAATTGTGTTGAATGACCCACCTGTTAGCGTTGATTTCGACAGTTTAACGCTGGAGTGTGTGAATAAATTCTCCTACTTGAATGATACGGTTCCCACCGGAGGTGACGCTGAAGCTGGCTCCATTGCTAGACTCAGAAGTGGCTGGGCGAAGTTTGAGAGATGTTGTTACTCCTGACCATGAGAGGGCTCCCACTTCACCTTAAAGGGAAGGTGTATACCTAGTGTGTTAGGAGTGCGATGACCTATGCCTCGGAGACGTGGCTGGTTAACGTGGAGGATATCAATAGAATGGAACGGAAGAGAATGGAGAGTTGGATATGTGGGGTTAACCTCAGGGACAGGGTATCGAGCGAGGAATTGAGAAGGCTTCTGGGCATTAGGAGTGCCAGTGAAGTGATGCGCACAAGCCGACTTAGTTGGTTTGGACACGTGGAGAGAATGGATGACCAGAACTGGGTGAAGAAATGCCGGACTGTGAACGTGGGGGGAGCTGTGCGTAGGGGTAGAACTAAAATGACGTGGAATCAGGTACTCTGGTCCGATCTCAAAATATAGAACTTGGAAAACAGGCAGCCCTTGACTGGGCTGCCTGGAAAGCCGCCATTTAGGACGTGAGACTGTAACCACATTATCTGTGGACGAAACCGTCTTTAAACTTGTATGTATGAACTTATGAATAATACATAACATTACTTATAGTCTATGCTCGTGATAAAACATGTATGTATGTATATACTCTGGCACGTTCCCCAGTTTTCCTCTCTTTTTTGTTTTTTTTGTTTTTTTTATGGGGGTGGCTGACTCGAGACGGAGCCCGAACAGGGACATCACAACGCATTACAAAAACAAAACAAAAAAACAAAAGAAAATCTCACACATATCTAGGTCACCCAGGAGAAATGCCAAGAGACCCAGGCCCATTTGGGGTCCCCAGCAAAAGATTCCCAGGTCTCAGATCCCCCGGAGAGGCATTGTTTATAGAACCAGCAATTATAATTATATGAAAATGAGCAGAAACTGGGGGATATTATCTTTCAGCTCAAGGAACTGGATTTGGTTATTATAGTATGGGGAGATCTCTCACCGAAGAACCATATAAATAAAGTTGTGGGAGAAGTTTATACTAAGGCCTGCTGAATAAATTAAAAATAGCATTACATTATAAGTATCATGTAATACGATAGTGTAAGACAATTAATGTGCTAAGGCACGTCTCTGTGACGTCACTAGGTATACGATAGTCTAACGGTCGTTCCCACGGTAGGGCCTAGGACGATTAGATCGTGAATTATAAGATTGTAAGTAAGTTAAGATTATAAAAGGCCTAATATGCTATTAAGCAATATTGACACGGTCTTATGTAGTATATATGAATTTATCGTATATATTGATTTAATTTATCGTACTGAGCATCATAGATACGGTACGATAATTTGGGCGCCTGGCGTTTGCCAAGGCAGCAAGGTGAAGGTCCGGAAGAAGCTCAGAGTCTCCTCGAACATCACCCAGTTAACATATAATTTCCACCTTCAGTTGATCGTGCTTTTGTGCCTCTATTCACAATAAACTGCCAGCAATACATACATCTACACAATCACGACGCTCTCATCGACGCCATGACTGATAGCTAAGCATATTACTCATGTCCATTCTCATATAATCATTTGTTTATTTTCCCTGACCTGTGCTTTTGGGCCGGCGTCTCGTTTCCCCGTTTCCCCGTCGTCCGCCATATTGGGTAGAC
Source organism: Paralithodes platypus (assembly GCA_032716605.1). Taxonomy (NCBI): domain Eukaryota; kingdom Metazoa; phylum Arthropoda; class Malacostraca; order Decapoda; family Lithodidae; genus Paralithodes; species Paralithodes platypus. Next base: position 39,172,924 of record CM064510.1, on the reverse strand, counting down.
ATTTTTCTTTGCCTTATTGCCACGTGGAACTATTGGCGAGTTAAATCCTGGAATAATATTAACCCTTAGAACCTTGATTGAATATAAATAATTGTGTGTGACCTTGGATGTGGATGTAAATTAGCTTGATTTCAGATTGAATTCAATTTAGACTTGGAGTAATTTAATTTAGATTGATTTTGTTTGAATTATAGCTTAGAGATATTTAACTTCCACTGATATTATACCACATTAGTGCCCAGACCCGGGAATTAGCTACCAATAAGGGATTTTGAAGGCATGAGAAAGGGATTAGCCCAGGGATGCAGGAGCAAGGACCCAGGAGGAGTAGGGCTTGGGTACAATCCGGAAACTCCGGCGCCGATACCACAGAGGATAGCAGTCGTGGGGCATTCATACGCCAATAGATTAAGAGCGGCTGATCAAGGACCTGTGGAGTATAGGGCATCGGAGGGGGACAGATACTTCGAGCTCTCCTACTTTGGGGTGCCTGGGGCCAACATCGATACCCTGAGAGCCTCCCCACAGTGGGGGCGGGTAGTGCAGTTTAGGCCCCTTATGATCTTTTTGTTTATCGGCGGCAACGATATACGCCCCGGTACAGTACCCCGAGAATTAGCCAACGGAATTAAGCAGGTGGCGTTGGATCTGGAAAAGGATACCAGGGAGAGCTGCAAAATCGTGGCTATCGAGAGCCGGACCAGGGTCCGAGGTTTCACTGCGGAGGAGTATCAAGCTATCAGAAACGCCGTTAACCGCACCCTGAGGTGTCGGTTGGCGGAGACGCGGCACCGCTTTGTATCTATTACCCTCAATGTACGGGATCTTGATCTGGACGGCGTCCACCTAGATTTGGACACCAACCAAGAGCTCTACAACAAAATAGTAGGGCTGACAAAGCGTTGGTTGGAGAGGGACGCCGGGGTAGTAGCATTGCGCCTGCCAAAGTCCTGCATCCCACCCATCATCTTCCCCCAATAATTTTTCTTTTTCATTTCAGACTTCCTGTGACACATGACCTGACTTAACATTTGCTTGTTCATTATGACCCTTTAGTGTAGGTATTGCTATTTAGTGTGCTATTTTTTCTCCATAACAAAGAACTCTGCCGGTCGGCGTCTCTTAACTAGGCTACTAATTTGCCGTTGTAATTGTAACATTGTAAGGTTTAAATAGCCTACAGGCTTGCATACAAAATGAGTATACAGAAAGATATACCTTCTAGTGGGGTGCAAAGCCCCTAAAAATCAGAGGGCGGGACTTCGGGGAGTATTAAAAAGGTTAATAATTGATGTCAACACTTTCATCACTACTGCTGACCTCGAGGAATTAGAGGCTAGGCTTGACAATGTCCAGGTTACCCATAGTCGTATAGTAGCTCGAAGTGAGGTGATTGTGGCAAGCATGACGGAGGATGAGGAAATAATAGCCGAGTGTGATAATTGCGCCCTCTATGACGAAACTGTCTTCAAAGCGAAGCACCTATTACAGCGCGCTGTCGCGAACAAGAAGGAGGCGATAACAATGCCCAAAGAAGGGTTGATCCTAAACATACTGTGCACCTCCCAAAGCTCCATCTTCCTACATTTGGGGGTAATTTGACTGAGTGGTTAGACTTTTGGGATGTATTCCGGTCTACCGTGCATGAATCCACTTTGGATAATGTCCGTAAATTTCATTACTTGAAAGGACAAATGGAGGGAGAGGCCTTACATTTAATAGAGGGTTTTGCGGTAGTAGGTGATTGTTATCTTGAGGCAGTACAGTTATTACAGTCTACATACGGGGATCGGGAGCAATTGAAAATGGCCCATGTCGTCGCCTTGTTGAATCTGACAGAACCAAAGTACAAGGTTGATGAATTAGCAAAATTTAGAGCGGACATGGAGTGCCATACTCGATCTCTAGACATTCTAGGGCTGACCTCACAGGAAATGATAATCATTATCCTCAGACAGAAGCTTCCTATGGCAATACTCGACAAGGTCAGATCATTTGATCTGGGTGAGTTTAAAACTCAGTTCAGTAAAGAAATCAGTAATTTACAGTTGAACAATGGGAGAATGAATGTGTCAGGAGGGAATGGGAATGTTGAAATGAGGGGGACTGTAAGTATGACGGTGGGGACCAAGGGAGAGAAAGAGGGTACATACAAGAAACCCGCACAGACTTTATGTAAACTCTGCAATAATAATAAGCATAATTGGAGTTTCTGTGTAAAATACCCAACAAAGGAGTTAAAATTAACACAAGCGAAAAAAATGAAGCCATGTGCCGGTTGTCTGAGTAAAGATCATGGTAAGCAAGGGCAATGTACTGCTACGTAATTAAGGCCCTGTTGTCACTGTAAAGGACATCACTTCGACAAGTTGTGTCCTACAGTTGACAAAGGAAAATACGTCAAACCAGAGGGTACTACAACTTTGACATCAAGTAGTACGAAAGACACCACTATATTGCCCACAATAAAGATTCCCATAGAAGGTAATGACAGTAACAAAGTTTGCCGGGTGCTTCTTGATCAGGGTTCTCAACGATCCTTTATAAAAAGGTCCATATTAGGGGGACTTAAGCACCGAATCGTAGGGGCTGAGACTCTTCGATTGCAGGGATTTACAGGGGTTACTGACAAACAAGACTACGAGGTAGCGGATATTTCCCATTTCTATCGTAAACAAAGGTACTTTATGACATGTATTGTAGTAGACACCCTACCAGAATATGCATCTGTAGGAGTGAAGAAGGTGGAACACGCATTACGTAGCAAGGGGGTTAACTTGTCAAATCCCATGGGAGATCAGAGTGAGGTGCATGTTCTACTTGGTGTGGATCATTATTATGATGTAGTATACCCTGGACTTAAGAATGTGTGGTGTGATTTTAATCCCCACTAAATTTGGCTATTACATGAGCGGAAAGGTACATACTACACAGTCACATATCCTGGTCGACACGGTCTCGATATTAAGGGTGAATGTAACCGCGGCAAAGGAGTTGGGAAGGGAGGATTCCCAACCTAGTGACCCTAAAATGACTGCGTAGTTCGACCTGGAACGACTGTGGAGATTAGATCACATAGGCATTAATCCTATGGAGACCGATTATGACTCGGAAATTGCGCTGAAGAAGTTTGAAGAGTCTGTGAGCAATTGTGCCTCAGACTAGCAATACAAAGTTAGTTTACCCTGGAAAAATAGTGAGATGTGCCTGCCAACAATCTATGGATTGGTATTAAGGGTCGCTTGTGTGCATTACAGCGTAAACTATCAAATGAACCGAGCACGCGCCAGGCGTATGAAGATGTATTTCGGAATCATTTAGACCGAGGCTTCATTGAAAGAGTCGATGTGAAAGAACCAATCAGAAAGGGAAGGGTTCACTATCTAGCCCATCATGGGGTGAGGAAAGACAGCGCCACCACACCAATACGGGTGGTGTATGATTGTTCGGCCCACCAAGGTAAAAAACCCAGCCTGAATGATTGCCTGCTGACTGGTCCGTCCATGGGGTCTGATTTGTCACAGCACCTATTGCGATTTAGGCTGGGGCAATATGCATTTACTAGTGACATTGAGAAAGCCTTCTTGATGGTCAAATTACAGGAGGAAGATAGAGATGTTACTCGTGACTCTGAAAGTCCGGTCGTGATCTACCGTTCTCGGGTCGTACTCTTTGGGGCTACATGCTCGCAGTTTTTGTTAAATGCCAGAATTAAGAAACATCTGTCAGATACTCATGAGGACACAAGTAAACTATCTCGTGGGTTGTATATAGACAATTTGCAGGGTTCTAGCGATAGTCAGGATGATTTTTTACATACCTACTGGCAAGCACGTAGATTGTTTACAGAAGCTCATTTATTTCTCCGCGAATGGGTTACTAATAGTGAAGATCTTCAGAAATTAATTCAAATGGATGGTACGGCATCTCATAACTAGGAAAAGACCAGAAATTTGGGGATGATCTGGCAACCAAAACAAGACATTCTAACCTTCCAAACCAAGTCTTTTGTTCAGCAGACAGGAACGCACTCGAAGAGAAGTCTGTTGAGCAAAGTTTCACAATTTTTTTATCCTTTGGGTCTAGCATTACCAGTTACCATAAGAGCTAGGATTCTAATGCAAGAAGTTTGGAGACGCAAAGTAGGATGGGATGACAGTTTGCCCGAAGACTGAAGTGATCAAGGGACATGATTGTTGAAAGAGTATGACATCCTATGTACTAAACAGCTACCTCGTAAGGTGGCAGCATACGGCGACGTTACATTACATACGTTTTGCGATGCTAGCGCCATGGCATACGGGGTAGCCATATATGTTGTTACTTCATTTGGGGCACATTTAGTTACAGCCCGGGCAAAGGTAGCCCCGGTCAAAAAGGTAACTATCCCTAAAATGGAATTGACTGCCATGCTGCTATTAGCACGTCTGGTGCAACATGTACGCGCAGCATACGATAGCGAGTTGAATATTGAAGTCGTTCACATATGGTGCGATAGTCAAGTCGCAATCAACTGGGTACATAGCAAGAAGTCTCTGCCACTTTATGTGCATAATAGGGTAGATGAGATTAGGACCCTATTGCCAGACGTTGCATATCACTATGTCAATACAAAAGACAACCCTAGTGATCTCATAACTAGGGGTATAACGGCTAGCCAGTTAATAAAGTCCGAGTTGTGGTGGCATGGTCCAAATTGGCTGCTCCATAAAAATGAATGGACGATATGGCAAGCTGTTGGTGAGGGACTTCTACCACTGGAAACAGTGGCAGTTACAGCCCAACCAAATGAGCCACCGGGTCCAGTAATAGAGTGGGCAAGATTCGGTGACTATTATAAAATTAGTCAGAGTTGTAGCTTGGGTGTTGAGATTTATATCCAATATTAAGGTTAAAGTAATGGGCCAACTCTATAATAAGGGTCACAACATTTATGCTCGTGAATATACAGCAGCTCAACTAACTTTGGGCGGGTGCCCAACCCCGAAAGGGGTTGAAATAGGGGAGCTATCCCCCCGCCAAAGGCGGCTTTCTAGGGCCTTTCATAGCTGATGCTGAGAGGATTGGGTTCTAGTCATGTGGTGATGGGCTGGTCTATCAGAGTGAGAACTGAGCGATCTCTGCAATACCCATAACTTACTCGGACTGTTCCTTTTACTTGTATATTTTCTAGATCTCAAGTGACGGCGTCTCTTCCGTGGATTGACCTCCCAATCTACCAAGATTGGAAGCCAAAGCGTCACATTTTTCCTTTGCCCCACAACTTTCTCTTCATAATTGCTGAGGGGCACAGGGCCCTGGGTGGGGCTTTGGCTTCCCGGGTGTTGCCACACCCTCCTCAGCTCCCCGTCATGGAGTGGCTTCGGTCACCCAGGCTTTATTGTGGTCGGCAGGGAGGGTTCTGTGGGGGTGCTCGGTTATGGCCTTGGCCTCGCTCAGGGCCTTAGGGCTGTTCGGCCAGGCAGCTTGGGGAACAACAACAACTTTGATCAAGTGGGTTCAAGCAGAAACCTTTTCTAATGAATTAGAATCTTTGCAAAGCTCTAATAAGTTAATAATGCCTAACTTAGTGCGTCAATTGAGGTTGCACCTAGATAATGACCTCATCAGGTGTGAGGGTCGCCTGAAGTGGTCGGGTGTAACGGACGGCACAAACCGTCCTATGCTTATGCCAGCAAGACATCACGTTACTGATCTATTGGTCATACGTGCACATAAGGAAGTAAAACACTACGGGGTCTATCACATCATCTCGAATTTGCGTCTCACATGGTGAATACCCAGAGTTCGACAAGTAGCTCGACGCGTAGTAAGGAAGTGTGTGATATGCCAGAGACTAAAGGGTAAACCTTATGCGACTGGACCAGCTCCGTCTTTACCTGAATGCCGTGTAAAACATATCGAGCCTTTCCAAGCTGTAGGGTTATATTACACAGGTGCATTGAAGACGAGAGAGCTAGATAAGGTCTATATATAATTGTTTACCTGTGCAACGTCTCGCGCGGTACACTTAGAATTATGTGACAATATGTCTAGCGAAGAATTTATGCTGGCATTTAGACGGTTTTGTGCACGTCGTTCATTCCCTCAACTAGTACTTAGCGACAATGCTCCTACTTTTATCCAAGCATCTAGATACCTTAAGGATATGAGCAGTGATCCTACAATCATCACTTTTATGGGAGAAAAGAAGTGCGAATGGAGGTTCATTCCAGTTAGGACACCTTGGTTTGGTGGAATGTGGGAACGGTGTGTCGGCATTGTCAAATCAGAACTGAGAGCGGTAGTAGGACATGCTTTATTGAAGAAGAGTGAGTTAATGACAGTTCTCACCGAAATAGAAGCAGTCGTGAATGATCGTCCGCTCACATATGTGTACACCGACCTGCAAGAACCACTACCATTAACGCCAGCTTACTTACTCTACGGTAAACCATTGACTGCATTCCCGTCCGATTTCCAGTCTATCATAGAACTAGAGGATCCTACGTTGTACTCTGAAGCAGCGGTGTCTAAGCGGTACCAGTATATTTCGAAGGTAATCAAGGACTTTAGAAAGAGGTGGATTGATGAATATCTGCTAGCATTGAGGGAAAGAAGCATCAAACCCTCTGGTAGACCATCACCACCTACTGTTAGTGAAGTAGTTTTTATAAGAGAAGATAGTCCTCGTTTGTACTGGAAATTAGGCCGCGTGATGGAGGTGTACAAGGGGGAAGACTCTGTAGAGCGGGTGGCACTATTGAGGATGGCAACTGGAACTACTGTTCGTCCTATCGCACGTTTGTACGCTTTGGAGCTCGATTCCACTTTGCAATCTGAGGCTCCACCTGTTATTGCTGGGTCCGAGAATTCTCAACGTGTCTATTCACCCCTTACGGATGGTGATCAATCCCGGACCGGGATGCGTCCCAGACGCGCTGCTGCTGGGCAACTTTAATTTAAGGTGGGGTTCAGGTTTTCTTGTGGGGGGAGTGTATCGTGTAATACGATAGTGTAAGCCAATTAATGTGCTAAGGTACGTCTCTGTGACGTCACTAGGTATACGATAGTCTAACGGTCGTTCCCACGGTAGGGCGTAGGACGATTAGCTCATGAATTATAAGATTGTAAGTTAGGATTATAAAAGGCCTAATATGCTATTAAGCAATATTGACACGGTCTTATGTAGTATATATGAATTTATCGTATATATTGATATTTAACTTCCACTGATATTATACCACAATAAGAATGATGAAATGTTACTAAAAATAATGGAATAAATGGCGAGGCCAAGATTGGAATATGCTGCAGTGGTTTGGTCACTATCTTAAACACTTTAATCTGGGTATTATTAGACAATTTTATTCAGTTTAAGAAGGGCCTCAAGCAACCTCTGAAGTGCGCATGGGGGTAATTAGACACCTCTCCCTGTGCGCATGTATTTGAGGTGTTTCCGTCACTAAAATATTCATTGTACCATTAATAGCATTAATACTTATCCATATGCGCCTATTATGGGTTGATTATAAAGGTATTAACCTGAAACAACAATAAAACGAGTGAAAACAGCGTTTGGATGGTCAAAATCGGAGATATAGCCCGTGAGTTGTATAATGTATGGGTGAGGCAAGCTGCTTTCCCGCCAATTTCCCCCAAGGCCACTGAGACACAGTCGATCGATACTCTCTCTCTCTCTCTCTCTTGCATTCCCTTGCTATCAGTGATGACCACACCCTCCAACCGGATTTCTAATGTTAGCACGAAAATATACCTCAGAATAAGGGAATAACAGGGAAAATAGGTGGTAACTGAAGGAGAGGAGGAAAGTGGGGGAGGTAGAGGACTGAGATTTTGCATGGCCCAGGGGCCAAAAAAAAAAAAATTAAATAAAAAAAAAAAAAAAAAAAAATGATGTCAAAAGTTGATTTTTTTTTTCACTCGCTCTTAAGAGTCTCCCCGCAGTCCACCGGGGGAACTCTTAAGAGTCTCCCCGCAGTTCCCGAACCGTCTTACTTAACCACTTTTACTACCACAGATCCTACAAAAATTGTCTAAATATTGCAAGAATACAACTAAAATGACGTCACTGGTACGGTATAGAATGGATTAAGAGAACTGACATATGAAGAGATATTACAAAGTTGGAGCTGCCTTCTTTACGGGATAGAAGGGAGAGAGGGGATAATATTATTATGTATGAAGGAGTTAGAGGGTTAGAAAGGATAGACAAAGAAGATTTAATTGTAAGGGAAGGCAGATGCAAAGGGGATGTGAGGAAGTTTAGTTTTCTAAATATGATAAATGGAATAAGGTGGATGATGAAGTAGAGTGTGAGAAATATCCAAATTTCTAAAGAAATATTAGATAAAGATACTTGGGAAGCGGAACAATACGAGCTTAAAGCAAGTGTCACACTATGCCGAATTAAGTGCAGACGCTCCATGACTTAAAGGTCGTAACGAGGTCTTTGCCTACATCGCCGCGCGACGTGGGTGGGTGCCAACTCAAGAGAGACGTCGGGAGAGGTCGTCAAGGGCCTCAGGAAAAGTTTGACACTAACAACTCAAATAAGCTGCGTCGGCAGTAGCCGAGGTCAAGGATATGGATGGGATGGGGACGGTAGGCGGGCGGCGTCCAGTAGGCGTCAGGCGGTACAAGGGCGTCGACCTGTCTGCATCAGACGCCGCTATAAGGTAGGTTGCCGTCAGAGAGCGACCCGGTAACGCCCAGGCGGCGTCATAGGGGGAGGGGATACCGTGAGTCCGTGACCTGGCAACGTCGCATGGGACATCGTTGATAGAGGGTCTTGAGGGTGGTTTTTTTTAAAGCTTGATGGAGGTCTAGTGAGGAAACTAAACTATGAATATATAAATAAATAGACCCCCAAAAATCACCACTGTCCCCTTAATCCGATCCCATCGACAAGCGACATCTATAAACCCTTTCAATAGCGGTGGCGTCGGTTTTGCCTTAGTTCTGCCCTCCTTAGAAGATTTTATGCAGCTTAAGAACAGTCTGTGGGAGTTAAGAGAGATAAATGAGAGGAATGGAGATCTTGCGATTGCTACAGGCCCTTCGTAAGTATAATACAATAACCTAATAGTTGCCAGGCTATAACGAGAAAGACGTCCCTGGTACTGAAAGGGTTAAATATAGATGGCCTTGTTTTACCAATTACTCAAAGAACCACTTAATTAAGGGGAGATGGGCGTATTTATTTGCTCATTTATGGAACTTTTTATTATGTTTTTAGTTTCCTCCCTAGATCTCAAGCTTAATACCACCCCCTCCCACACACACACACAATCGTCGCCTCCGACTGACCGGTTTGCCTCGGTGTGGGTCAAGTGTGATGGAGTAGGGGTCCAGTGTGACAGGGTGCCTGTCCATCGCCGCCATAGTATCTATAGGCACCGCTCGTCAGGAGCATTGTCGCCAACCAGTTTGCGCGCTACGACGCTGCCCCGGCGGCGTCATTTATCTCCCTTAGGTCTTGCATGGTTGCCGCTCGACCCCGTCCAGTTGCCGTTAGGCGGCATGCCCGTTCATAGTGCCCGCCGTGGCCACGTTACTCGGCAGTGGTCTCCCCCTTCTATCGCCACTCCTTAACCCTTTCACGCATTTATGACGCAGATGTTGCCAGATTAGCAATAAGAAATAGAGTTCTCTCACTCTTATAATTACTAAAATGCCCCAGAACGAGAAGCCCACCACAGAAGCCATGAACGAACACCACACAGAAACACCAAAGGAAAGGTCCACAGAACGAAAGGACCAGCTGACCGAGCCAGCCATTTCAGACAGCCCAAGCCCGCAGGGCTAAACAGCTCCAGGACACACCCATTTACCTTTTCTAAAACTGACCATTTTCCACATCTCACGTACACTAACCCCCTCGTGTCCTACACTTCTAACTACAAAGATGATGAACAGGAATATACATTCATATTAAAAACACCCATGCCTGTCCCGACGTTGAGCCAATGCCAACACATCAGACAGCCATAATTATATCTATGTATGTTCTTGCATCCGAGAAGTAGATGTTATATATCTTAGAAGTTAAAACACCCACGCTGTCCCTAGACCTCGTATATCATTTTCCATGACGAGTATAGATATATGTAACCCGTGCCCAGTCGCCCCTTGCACTGTTCCTCTAGTAACTAAGTATTAATATTAACATTCCCTAACATCTTGTCTTGCCAGACTAAGCTTCTGAAGACCCATTGCCCCATAAATCTATGTATGCAATCCTTAGGTTAAGTATTTTTATCCGCCATTGTGTTCACCTTTTTCCATTTACTTTCCACAATTGTCATACGTCTTCCCCTTGCCTCCTTCGTATCCACAGCCCACACTACGCCAATTTATTTCGTGTCTTACACCTCTTACCCCAACCAGAGATTGTATAAGATAACCTGGTTACCAGTATCTGTCATAAGTACCCCGAAACAATAACTAAGTACCCCTACGAACTGCCACTGTGGTTGGTATTTTATATTTAATAGAAAACGCAGTTCCCAGGGCCAACTAATAGTATCCATAACCCTCTGACTGATCACATAACTCTATCTTTTCCAGACTCATATACCACCCCATAGTTGCATTCCCCGGTAGCATTTGGCTAACGTATTCTACTGCCTTTTCAAACTTCCATATCAATTGTAGCCTAATGCCACCCCCACGCCCAGGGACCTTAGGGGCCAAATTTCCCTGTAGCCCTTGAACTCTCCCCCCCCCTCTCATTAAGACACCCGCGCTTCTCGACTCTTGTCCGACCTAGCCTCTCTCTCATACCTCTTGAAGATCCTTGAATTGTCCGTTACTAACGCTCTCCAACCTTTTATATATATACTCCTATCCAGCCTACCTTCACTTAGTAGGCCAGAACAACATTAGAACTTTACTAGCCCCTTGCATGCCATCTATTCTCTTACAACACATTCACAACCCTGCACCCAATGGTCGTCGGTGCGAGGCTAGCCGCCCCGCCAGTAACTAACTTCTATTGTCATACTTCCAGATAAATGTGGCAGAGTTAGCAACCCAGTCTCCACCATATCCAGCAAACCCTACAATTAACAACCAGCCGAGTAAAACCAGCTAGCTAAGGCACCTTCGGTTTTGGTATTAAAGACACTCACATCTGTCTCATACACAGAGGGTTATTACAAACACTGGTGATATGGCAAGCCCCTAGCCACAGCCGCCGGACGAATATATCAGAGAGAGGGCGCCCAGCTCCCCCTTTTTGCCCACCCGAGGAGGGAGACCCCCACCCCCGCGGAGGTATACCTGGCCCCTGTTTTGACTTTCGAGTCATTGCCAGGTAGCACAGGAATTCTTCCTATCAATGAACTAACCATGAATGACTAACACCTTTACTAACCGCTATTAACTCACAATAAACCATTTACCTTTCTTGCATGCTCTGATCACTAAATTAGCACCTCAGCTATACCATAGAATGAAGATTGAACAATCTAGAGAGACGCTCCTATCACAGCTGTCCCCATCCTCCTCGCAAAGTAGATCCAGTCTCTCTCCCCTAAATACGTCCAGTATAGCCAAAATAGTACCTCTTACTAAGGCTCAGTTATATGAAAATATAAAGGCTTCCTATCGCCCTGTGCCACAACAGTAAATACCATCTTACCTAGTCCCCATATCTATTGAGAGCTCAATTAAGTCCATAAGACTCGAGATCCCTACTGTCTACAGGGTCCAGAACCGAGCCTATAAATCTAACTCCCGCCCCCAGTCAAATCAGTTGAAAGCTAGACACCAACCAGGGGTCACTACCCTGCAGTTAATTTCTAGCTCTGCCCTTGTGTTGTTCCGGAGTGAGATCCCAGAACCGGCAGACTCCGTGGCAGATTTGGATAGAAGGACCTGCCCACGTATTGAAGAACTTCACACATATGGCCCCCCTGGACGGCCGCGGAACCAGTCGTTAGCCCCCAACATCATGGACGCAAGATAACCAGGACCAGACCCATCAGATACTACCCAAGATTCCCTTTAGCAGTACTACATATTACTGTGCTGTTTTAGATTCACTAATTAATATTTCTACGAAGTGGCTAAGACCTTGCCCAGTGTAATTCATACTTAACCATTCCATTTGGGACGTACTAAGCGATCAGTGCTCTTTAATTAACAGGCGACCTTGACTCTCGTAATTACCTTATTCAGATATTAAAACTCTAGTGATATCTAACGTTCGCCCACTGATTTGCGTTCTATGTATTTCTGAGACAAGGATATAAAACTTAGATCAGTACCCCCTGAGGTTACTAGAATTCCCGTGCTCTAAAAATGCGTGTCTAATCTAGTCTGTGAACTACTACTGGTGCACCAGAGCTACCAGTAATAAATCTAACAGTGAATATGAATCTATAAGTAACATTGATGGTCTTCGGTATATAAACCTGTGAAATCAAAGCCAGTGATCAGAAGATTAATACCTGAACGTTGGAAGTGGGAGACTAGGCTCCATCCAGATCCACTTATGCTAGTGTTGTTCAATTCTATTATATTGTCTTACACAAGTATTCTGCAGTGGTATATCAATAAACGTGATCATGTAACTTGCTACCATGTGTTTCTTTGTGTTCTCTATTCCTTATATCTTGTATTGTGCATGCAGCCTTATATACCCAGTCAATTTAGAACTCACATTACCCAAGTTAAACCTGTAGAAAAACAGGGCATAACAATTACCTCTCCAAAATTAGTTTTCTGCCCACAGCTAACTCAAAGACAACTGCAGAGGTTGAAGTAACTAAACTAAAGGTTTCTAAATACCACTGATGGTAACAAAGGCTTTAAAGTATCCCTAATAGGCTCAAAATTGCGTCATATATCAGAGAGGGTTAAGTCGTGGAGCGTCGGACTTAATTCGGCATAGTGTGATACTTGCTTAAGGGCTCAAATCCTGTATACTACAATTAGGTGAGTACACAATCTGTTTCTCAGACATTTAAATTAGTTGAGACAATTCTAAACTTGCTTGGTACTTTAACAGTTAATGTGTTTACTAGTGACATGTATTCCCACTTCCCTTTAAATGAAACACATCCCATCCCATCCCATCCCATCCCATCCTATCCCATCCCATCCCATCCCCCCCCTGCCTCAGACATCATTGTATCCTACTGTCCTGGGGTTCAGTTCCGCACATTAGGTGTTAATCTGGAGTGATTCATATACTTATATCATTATTGTTTTAAGTGTACTTCAATTTGTGTTATATATAAATTAAATTATATTGTACACTATCAAACCAGTCTATAGTTCATCACTCAAAAGTAGGAGATTGTATCGGTGACTGACCTTGTAGTTACTGCAGAGATATTGAATGACAGCTGTGATGAGGGTGGCAGGAGGGTCTGGACGATGATTGACGTAGTGGGTTATAATATCTGGGTCACAGTAGGGGTTCCACACAGACCAGTCCTTGTCCTCCTGATCCTGCAAAAAATTATTAAGATCTTATGATGTCACTGGCTAATCATATGAGCATTGGCTAGTAAATTATATGATTGCCCGGTAACAGTACTTTAACAAATCCTTGTTAACATTACAATGATAAGGTAATCTGAAGTTTAGTATACAGATTGATATGATCCACCAAGAGTCCTGAGCCCAAGTTATAGAACAACACTAAGAAGTCTATGCGAGTTGTTGAAATTACGATTTTGGTTTGGAGGCATAGTTTAATTACCCAGTTGGCTGGACCCATTAGAAGTAGGGAATCTAGCAGTTTTGTTTTTTACCCAATGTTGTATGTTACAGGCCTGAAACTTGGACATTATATATAAATCGCTTGAAGGGCGGATAAAAAACAAATATAATTGTCGAGCATTTAGTTTCAATATATGGTTTCAAGTTTATCATTAATTTTGGAATATACTTAGTTCAAAATAATAAATTGATAATTAATTTGTTTTCCAATTCACCCCGAGCTATTATCAAATATTTGTTGACATTAATAATATCAAATTATAGAACGGTCACAAATAGGTTTATAAGTAAACAGTCAATTTTGATGAAGACATTTAACCCACATGACGAGAAAACGTGTTTATTGTGGTGACAAGTTTTGACTCTCCGGAGTCCTCTTCAGGTGTGAAGGATCAGAGTACAGTTCCCTGCACAAGGTCCATCCTCTCCGAGATTTTGACTATGAAAACAAAAAAGTAAAAATAGAGTTCTTTGATATGCAAGGAGTTAATTCACCTTTTTATGCAACTGTTAAATAAGATACTACACTTTAATTTCAATTATACTATGTTTACCTCCACACATCCCCTCAGGGAGAAAGGAAGGTGAGGAATGGGGCAGGGGGAGGGGGTGGACATTTGGGGGGGGGGGGGGCATGCCGTCTTGTGGCTATAATTTCTCCATTCAAAGGTATTCATGGCACTACATTTTTCATCGCAATTTAGATGCTTCTGCCTTCATCTAAACTGAGGTTAATGATTGGTTACCACGCCCAGATACCACATCCTTCCCCCAAAATCCCCTTTTCTCTATGAGTGTGAAGGAGAAGGCGGTATATATTATCATTTGGACCGACAATAGTCAGTCCCATCGATCTCTTGTTTATGCTCCATAAATGCATTCATCATTGTGGGTAAATACTTCTGTGGTTACATCAATCATCGTTTGTTAATTTTATCTTATTATTTATTCTGAGAAGACAATATAAGCCCTTGTTATTTTTCTTCATTGATAAGAATAGGAGAATTTAGGACACTTGGCATGACCTCCCTACCGACAACACCACCAACTGTTGCACAACTCTAACCAACCATATCTCACTAAATAGCCCACCGAAATCTAAATACACACCTGCACCACAGCTAAGTCCCATTAATACTTGAAGGTCTTCATAGATATTAAAGGAACGGTTATTCAACCTTCACTCCACTTGTCCAACATGTAAGTTTACCGGTAACCCTTTTATGGCGTCTTTAGTTGTTCTTACTGGTGTAATTTCTTATATCTGCGTGTCCTCTACCTCCTAGGATCTATAAGCAATATGAAAGCATTAAAAACAAAATTTCTCCCTATCGACGGCGCCGGCGCCAACATTGTAGGGTAAGACCTTAATTAGCTCCCCTACTGCCAACAAGAATGCTGATTTATGAAGTCATGGGGGAGGGGTTAAGGGCCCTTAACCAGGGCTATCATCAGTGTAACTACGGCAACAATAACACCAAATAAGTACAATAGCTGGGCTAATTTCTTGTACTCTACACTGCAATGAGTTCACTGTAATTTATGACAAGATATAGAACAAACTTGTTACTTTACTTGTGCCTAAACTAAAATGTTCTCTCAATCGAGAGAAAACTATAGAAGTAACCTGCATAACTGTTCTAATCCTTAGACATGAATAAGAAAGGCTAAACATGACAAATTTAATATTTTTCTTACTGGGTATTTCATATAATTAGCATTTACGTAAATATAACTACTCTATAAATCTTCCCCAAGCTTTTATTTACCGTAAGACAAATTAAATTGCATATTTGACAAAGGAAATCGGAAATTTCCGTAGGAATGAGGAGTGACGTCACACTCCCCCTTACACGCCATTGACGCTAAGTGTTGTCCAAGCTAGCAGATGAAAATCGGTAAATAGTCTGTACTGCCCTTAGCCCATCCTGTATCCCATGACAACCCTAATTAAATCCCTACCCACTAGTGGGGAACGTGTTTTTAGATTGTTGGATAATGGGTAAAACTCATTTCAGCTACTCATTACTATAAGAAAACCCTATATATGAAGGAAAAACGCGCACACACACACCTAAAACGTGTCCGTAGTACCTAGTACGTGGGATACAAGATTAACCCTTACCTACCAGGTAATAAATGTTCCTGGTACTTAAGTTTATTCCATACCTACCACCTGATACCTTGTCATTAACCCAACCAAAGAACCTAACCTCATTTTCGAGCCAAAGGTGGATGTTGTGGCTATGTACGCAACAATTTTGCTTTTTCTCGTAATCCCGACTTAGATTCTTCTGAATTCTCAACTCTCTGGCTAAAGCTTTCTTGTCACTCTCAAACTAATTATTTCTGCACAGTTTATCTCTCACCTAATTATACTGACTATCCAAAATTCTTTGACTATCTAACTTCTAAAGTGAAACAAATTCTGTCCATCTCTCCTTTCGCAGAAATCTCCATCTTAGGAAATTTCAATGTTCACCACCACCAATGGCTCTCCTCTGTTTCCACTGACCAATCTGGTGAACAAGCCTACATCTTTTTTATCCTAAGCAACCTACAGCAGTTAGTCCAGCAACCCACCCGTATCCCGGATCGCTTCGGAGATCGGCCCAACATTCTTGACTTATTTCTAACTTCTAACCCTTCTCCTTATACTGTAAATATTTTCTCTCCTTTGGGCTCCTCCGAACATAAACTAATCTATGTCGTCTGTCCTATCTCTCCGGTGCGGCCACCCGATCCTCCCAACCGGCGGCGCTTGTGGCACTTTGGCGCTGCCAACTGGGAGGCTCTTCAGCAGTACTTCTTTGATTTCCCATGGAATAACTTTTGCTTCCGTGGCCAGGGACCCTCGGAGAGTGCTGAACGCATTACCGAGGTAATCCTTTCGGGCATGGAAGCATACTTTCCATTTTCTTACCCTCAGTTTAATGAAAACTAATCTTGGTTTACTCACGCTTGTTCTACTGCTGTCTGCAACAAGGAGGAAGCTTTTAAACGATACAAACACCTTAAAACTCAAGAATCTAATTTTTCCTATGTTAATGCACGAAATCAAGCCAAATCTGTTCTTTGATTTGCCAAACACTCTTTCATCAATAATAAATGCACTGAATTATCCAACTCTAGCTCTTCCCAAGCGTTCTGGCATGTAGCCAAAAACCTCTCCAACAATTTGTCTTCCTCATCTTTCCCTCCCCTTTTCCACTCTGATGGCACAACCATCACTTCTTCCTCTGATAAAGCTCAACTCTTCGCTCAAACTTTTGTAGAAATTCCACCTTGAATTATTCCAGTGCTATTCCAACTTCTCCACTTATGCCTAATATCCTAATCTCTTTTAAAGATGTACTTTCTACCCTCTCTGAGTTTAATACTAAGAAGGCGTAAGGTCCAGACAGTGTTCCTCCTGTTGTACTCAAAACTGTGCTTCCGTGCTGAATCCCTACCTAGGCAAACTCTTTCGTCTCAGTCTCTCCTCTAACGTCTTCCCTTCTTGCTGGAAATTTGCTCTAATTCAACTTGTCCCAAAGAAGAGTGACCGCTCTCAACCCTCCAACTATCGTCCAATCGCTCTCATCTCTTGTATCTCTAAAGTTTTTGAAACTATTCTTGATTTCAAATTTCTTAAGCATTTCTCTCCTCATAATCTACTCCCAGATCGCCAGTATGGCTTCCGTAAGGGTCGCTCTACTGGTGATCTTCTTTCATATCTTATTAACTCTTAGTCATTCTCCTTTCGGGACTTCGGCGAGACATTTTTTATTGCGCTAGACATATCGAAGGCCTTCGATAGAGTCTGGCACAAATCTTAAATTTCTAAATAAACTCAGTAAACAAGTGAGTAGAGCATCGATATAACCTGATTCCCTGAAAGTACTAACAAACTTAAATTAATAAAATTAATGTCAGAAATCGTGTTGGTGTAACGTAATCGATATGGGCGACCTTACCCCTCCCCAGCTAACCGCAAAACAAACACCTCCCTTGTCCTCTGTCCCCACTCACCGCAACCCACTCAGGTCAGGGGAAAAACAAGTAAGCAGAAATAAGAAAGATAAGAAAGACAAAAAAGAAAAAGAAAACTTCAATAATGTCTACCAGAGACACCTATACGAGGTGTAAGCTTAACCCTTCCTGCCCGGGCAGCATGTTATAAGGACACCGCGACAGATGGGCAG
Organism: Paralithodes platypus; assembly: GCA_032716605.1. NCBI lineage: Eukaryota > Metazoa > Arthropoda > Malacostraca > Decapoda > Lithodidae > Paralithodes > Paralithodes platypus. The sequence continues at coordinate 39,155,006 of CM064510.1, read as the reverse complement.
GAACCTGGGTGTCCTTACCTGGTCAGTAAGCTTGAAAGCCTATTCAGCTTGGTCTGAACGCCGTGCGTCTGACGCATGTAAACAAAGCCGATCGTTGTGTCACCGCACCTCCGAAAACAATAACGAGACGTCGGATCAATGTTATTGTTGTGACATCAGACGAAATTAGTGTCTGAAAAGCTCCGATATTGTCAACATCGCGGAAAAATTCGCTCCACGGAAATCGTCATCACAACTGAACCAGTTGACTTAGAGAGCTCTACTCAACGCCAGTCTACAGATTGGAAACCGCACTACGTTTAGGGATGCATAGGAAATTTCTAGCAGTTAAAATAACAAAAATACGGTAGCCTAGGCCTAGACGTTTTTCGGCCAGATCGCCCGGGTACCCCGCACTGTCATTAGGAGAACCTGCCCGGGCCACAAGGGTTAATATACTCGTGAATAAAGTCACAGAATGCCAGATATGCAAGACAACATACCATTGGGTTTGTGTGGGACTGACACCAATATATGGGGCATACAGTAATATAGGGAAGAACCTCCATTTTTGCGATAATTGTTTCGATGTCACATAGCAAGTCATTCAGACTGTAGAAAATATTTCAGTACAAGATGGACCGAAATATAGCCAAGACGTAGCTACTTTTCGTCAAAAATGGGGAGCCATAGAGGCATCAGGGCCCCTAAGGTCGTTGCACACTGACACGAAAGCCCCTCCAGGCGAGTTCCCGACTCGAAATTTCAGCCCGATACGGCAACATAATCGTGGATATCGAAAATTAGCCGCGGGCGACTCTCAGGGTCCAAGCGACTTATAGGGGGTCGATACGAGATTTTTGAGCTGTTCAAAAGTTTGTGGGAATCCCCCGGCAACTGTAAACAATCGTCTGAGTCTGGTCTCCATCACGAACTCGCCGTATCACAATCGTGTGGTCCGTATCAAAGACGTATGGTCCGTATCAAAGCCGTATGGTCCGTATCAATGTCGTCTGGTGCGTAAGCCTGCCGTGCGGACCATATCTCTTCTGTGCGAAAAATTGGCAACGGTCGAGTTGGCAACCGCACTTCTAGCCTCAATCCGGTTGCACGTCTCACGGCGTCGATACGATTCTTCTGAGTTGTATCGCAGTCTTTTGGGTCGTATCTTTTCCGTGGACTAGTCGTATACCCTTCGCACGACTTTTCCTATCTTCGTAGCATTTGTTTCTCCACCGTATCAGCATCGCTAGAATCTTATCAACTCGTGCGGAAGAGATACGGTAGAGATAAGACTCCAACGATGCCAGCCATTTTCGCCGCGATCTCTAGTAAATTCGGCAAGACACAGGATTTGTATGTGTCGTGGGTGTTCGTGCCAGTCTTGAAGGGGCTGTCGTGTCAGTCTGCAACGACCTATACCCGTATCTCATCCCACACCCACACCCCCTCCCACGCTACAACCCACATCGCCTCCTGCACATCAACACACATCGCCTCCCGCGCATTGATCAACCAGACATGGGGTAATAGTAATATGAAATAGTAATAGTTAATTTCAGGGTTTGTAAGTATGGTACCGTTCATTAATACTACAGTATCCTTATTTACTATGTTTTAATTTTTTGTTTTCAAGGAATATACTGTTTTATTGAGTGGAGGATTTGCATTAACTTACCCAATATCCATCAATCTGAAGATACGGCGTCAAATGGCGTCATTTATTGGGTGAATCGCGCTTTTACAGTAGGTGAGGGAAATCGTGGGGTAAATTGGATACATGACGGGTTAAGGAGAGCGCTGCCCCCCCTCACCCCCCCTTGTCTTATTGTCATCCTCATATATGTTGATCTGTAAGTGGGCAAAAACAGGTTGCCGATAGTTTGCTTTGGTAAGTAAAGCCTATGGCGGGTGAGTCACGCTCGCACCATTTATTGGGTGAATCGCGTGCCGCGTTACAAAACAAAAAGGAGAAGGAGGTCAAGTCGACGGAATGCTTTGGTTACATTCTGGACTGATTACTTTTAGGTTATTTTTCGGTGAAATAGTTTTTTCAAGTTGGTGATAACGAAATTCCTCCATGCAGAGTATAATGAGAAAAATATGGCGAGTCTATTGGTCCCTATTTTCCCTAGTAAATTTTTTCTAATAGCGTTGCAGTAGTGTTGTTTAATATTATCGTAAGTAATGGTAATATAATTAGTAATAGATCAGAACTTTGTTGCTGTAATAATAATAGTAATAGAAGGAAACGTGATAGATAGTAGCATATTACTCTCCTATTAAAAACAAACTTTTATGGAGGCTTATGAGGTTACATATTTTCTCAAATATTGAATTGTTTTTGCAAGTGAATAACAGAAAGGTAGATCCAGATAGATACAAAATTTGGCTGTGCTAGAAGGCGAACATAATGACTGACCAACCCACTTGTAGACGAGTCTTCATTGTATGCATGTACAGTCGGTGGAAAAATTCCTGTTGCCTCTCCTGCCTCACCGTCGCCCGCGATATTCATAGACTCGAGAATTATAGGTGTACAAACGTGCATATTTCTGCCAACAGATGGCAAACTGTAAGGCGTGTGGTTGAGAGGGTAGAGGGTGATGGGGGAGAGGAGGGGTTAGACCTATTAGGGGTCGGAAGGAGGGGACAACTTGTTTTTAGGTAAATAACATTTGTTCATCAATTATTTATATATATTATCATAACTGAAGGAGTAATCCCGTCCGCCAATCAGGAGACGGGATTAGCTCAGGTGTATAAGAAAGGTTTACCCTATATATCTTGTCACAGGGAACACCTTGACACTCCCCCGCGCTTGACCAATCACCAGCCTCCTATGACACGGCACAACGATCACCACGCATCCCCCATTAAACACTCGCCTCATAACTCGTTCTCAGTTCACAACCGTATATTTTATCCTGGTCGCAAACGTTTTATTACAATGGTGGCACCCTCTTACTTCCATCAGCCACTAAAGAAGTTATCTAATAGGCTTCCAGGAAAATATTATGAGGATGAAGTAAAGCAGGAGAAGATTGAAATTCAAAGCGAGCAGGCTGGTGTAGCTCCTCCCGAGCATTCAGCTCAGCCAATAACAGGGCCCCGTTCCGTGAGGAAGGGGTATAAAGGGAGGTGGGCGGGGCCACAGCAGACACTCGGCCACGAGCAGCTGCCCGGATCACATTGGCACGCTCTTAGCAGACACACCCCACTTCCTCACCTTGGCACACATGGAGAGATAAATAAGCCTGTTACTGTCCTCCAGCAACCAAGCTCTACTGAACACAAGATGAGCCGGGACCCAATACACTGCCCACCCTTGGCACAGATACGCCTACAATACCCTGATGCTTGCCAACACATCGCTAGCCTTCACACAATAAGCCAAGCGATTGAAGATGGTCAACTGGTGGTAGATGGTACAGACAAGACGGACCTGATGTATTGGCCCGATGTATTGCTTCTCTTGAAGCAAAATCAAAAGAGCTTCCGGAATAATTTTAAAGGACCCTTAACCCATACAGTACCGGTGACATCCTTTTAATTGTATTCTGGCAACTATTCGACGATTCCATTCAGTTGAGGAAGGACGTCTACCAATTAAAAAACTAGACTATCTCAACTAATCCTCTTAACTACCAAACATCATTCCTAAGCTTCATAAAATCCTGTAAATGTAGTTGAAATCAAATAAATAATACGTCGCCGGTACAGTACGGGTTAAGGGCCCGAACAGACTTACCAAAATGTTAAATACTAGACTGAGCAAGTCTGTTCCAGCCATAAAATCTATGTGTTCTTATAGAAAACAAAAAATAATCTGATTAGACAATTGATGAAATAAAGAGATGAAGAGTTGAGAGATATAGCTTTCTTTGTTAGCGAGGCACTCTGCCAGTTAGTTACCGATAGCACATAATCTTATAGGATATTATGTAAAGACATGCTTAATAAGTGGAAGTTCTTTGGGATAAAGCTATAAGGGGAAACAATTGATAGAGCCCATGTAATTGAGATAACTAGGTTTACCTGAGCAGTTTCCGGGGTTTAGCATTTGCAACATAGGTTAGACCTAGCTGAAAAAATATTTAGAGAAGGGCTTCAGTCCAGACCCATGAAATACTCTTTTTGGTATAAGGAAACATTTATTTATTAGATATTCACCTCGTGGACAGCATGCTTTCGATTGCGCGTAAATATCTAGCTAACTAGTTTTAAGGATATCAATGATTGAATAGTAGTTTGTAACATTGTTAAAGTGACCTAAAGGACATAGTGTTCTGATATTGTTAAGATGGCACAAATACCTGTTGGTTTAGTAATTGTGTTCAATATTGAAAAAGGGGTTTTAGAACGTGGATCGAGTAATTGTTTACTAGTGTGGTCATTGTGATATAAATACCTACGGGTTCATTAATCGTGTCTAATATGATTAAGGTGATTTAATCCCATGTAAATGAATAAGTGTTTGTGATATTGTCATGGTAATGCGAGAACATATTGATAAAATCCTCGGTCCTAATATTGTTAAAGTGATTAAAGGACATATAAAGGGATAGTTATAGTATAGTTTTGTGAACCATTGTGAATATAGTGATGTGCCTTTGGCTCGAAGTTGAAGTGAGTCAAAACTCTGAATAGCGATTGTCCAGATAGGTAGTGATGGGAATGTAATCATTCCGAAGTGCAATCTATACTGGGCCATCGTAGGTATTCAACTAATAGTTTGAATTCATCTTGATCGAACAGAGAATCAATTGCTATGCGGATTACAGTAACCTTGGGAGGTTGTTAAATAAAGACAAGAACTTCCAAACAGCTGTCTAATTGTTCCTACCCTAGTAGAGCAGTGAAGTTAAGATTAAGTACAACATTTGGTAGCAAGCGGTGGAATTCGACAAATTGTTTGCATTGAGTTATTTTGTCTAACAGACTATACACAATGATGACATTACTACCATTTAGGTTATGGGAAGAAGGGAAGGAGGAGATCAAACTGTGGATTGAACAACCGGAATGCCAATTCGCCTTACTTGATGTTGGGGAAGACGAGAAGAAAGTAACTTTTGGGAAGGCTCACTTGGGCAAGGCCCTGAGCGACGTAAGGGTACGCCTCGAGTGGCTGGAATCATGGGTGGAGGTTAGAAAGGCACTAGTACAGTGGTTCCCAAACTTTTTCTGATTGAGTACCACCTGGAGGTCCCATAGAGTCGCCTCATACCACCTGGTTCAAGAAAAACTTAATTTGATAAGATATCAATTTATGCACAAGTAGAACACACAAATTAACTAAAAACAAAGTACACAATTTAATGCAAGGGCTGGATCGGTTTCTTCTCCACCAGCTGGTCGATGCGGGGCATAACTTTGCTCACAGCACATCGGAAATCATGCCCGGGCGCAGCAAGACGGTTCCGGCTCTTTGACTTAATGGTCATCATGGCTGAGAACCCCTGCTCGCACTCCCACGTAGAGGGGAAAATCAGTAGCTGGGGAACAGCGTGACGAGCTAGTGTGGGGTACGAGGAGGCCATGCTTATCCAGAAGTTCATAGGAGAGCATTCCTTGTGCTTCATCTTTGCTGCCTCATCAGCCTGGATATCTATGAGCTCCTCTTGTTCCCCGGTCCCGACAGGCAGATCGGCTGGATCAACGGAGAACGGATGGGCAATGTAGGCACAGCATGTCACGTCTGGGAAGTAATGCATCAACTCAGTCTTGAGCAGTGAGAGATGATAGACGATTTCTTGGGAAAATTCAGCATTGGGCTCGGTCTCAAGGGTAGTCAGGAGTTCGAACATTTCGTAGCGTTTACTTTCCACATTCTTGATCCAGAGGTCCAACTTCCGGACAAATGTTCCTAGCTTCGAGATGAAGTCTGAGACAGAGCAGTTGGGCCCTTGGAATGACCAGTTTAAGTGGTTGAGGAACCCAAAAATGTCTGAAAGGTAGGCCAACCTTAAGATAAACTCCTCGTCCTCCAGATCTTTTTGAAAATCGTGTTCTTTCTCCATGAAGAATACGAGGAGTTCATCCTTCAGTTCAAAGAGACGTCTCGTTGTATTCCCGCGGGAGAGCCAGCGAACCTCAGTGTGGTACAGGAGACAGATGTGGTTAGAGCCGAAATCTTCACAGAGCAGTTTGAACAGCCGAGTATTCAGGGCAGATGTTTTGACGAAATTTACGATTTTGATAACTCGGTTCAAGCATGATAACAACTTCGGAGGGAGCACCTTAGCGGAAAGGACCGTTATAATATAGTTATATATAGTTATAGTGGACCGTTATAATAGTTGCCAAGTGCCGACAATTAAAAATCGCACATCACCCCAAAAATGCTCGCGTAGCACCTGGAAGGCCCTTGCATACCACTATTGGTACGCGTACCACAGGTTGGGAACCACTGCACTAGGAGAAGAGTTTGGCTGAGAAACTTCCACAAGGCAGGCCAGGGACAAACTAAACAGTATGAAGTTGGACGGACAGAATGTGAGAGCCCTGAGGAGGGAAATCACGAAAATTTTCAAAGTTGCTTACCCCCACATGAACCAGGAGAGTCAGGAGACAGAGGTAAGGGAAATAATGGTTCAGGTCTGTCCCATGGAAGTAAGAACATACTGCATTATACATTAAGTGACCACCACAAAGGAATTTATGGAAGTAATAAAGAAAGTAATGGAAGCCAGGGAGTTTAAGGAGGAGAAGAAGAAAGGGGAAGAGGAGAACATAAATAAAGGGCACCAGAGAACAATGATCCTATGTTTTGTATGCAGAGAAACTGGACATTTAGCTAAGAACTACCCGAACCACACCCAAACTCAGACACACAGATTTAACCCGAGACCACCCCTTGCCAATGACCGACCTCTCCCAATGGTGACACCCCTAAATCGGGGGGGAATGATCTCAGTGGAGTACAGGGAGGCAGAGACTCAACCAAAAATCACGATGCCAGAAGATGGAGATTTTTTTTCTCTAAACCTCTCATAACAGGGCGTTATGGCGAGGTTAATATACTAGATAGACAAACGCCCTGTAAAATAATAGTAATAAATGGGAGAACAGCTAATATGTTTGTAGACACAGGGGCAAATACAAGTTGTCTTTTGGGGAATTTTGTGAGGAACAACCAGAGGGAACTAGGACCCCTAAATCAAACTAATGTTTAGTTAGTAGGAGCAGGACAACCGCTGACTATTTTAGGGAAAACTGCAGTGGAAGGGAATTAAGTTTATCACTGATTTCTGCATTCTATCGGGGAAATCTGACAGCGGGGTAGATGGGTATTTAGGAATAGACCTGATGAGTCAGTTGAGGGTGAATATACAGTGTAGCCCAAAGGTGACTACGACCGCAGTACGACCCCAGTTAGTAGCTACCGCAGGAAAAATTTCTATACCCCCTAAAACTTGGAAATTGATAGAAATTCCCAGGCACCACAGGTTGACAGCAGGGATTTTTGAGCCAGAAGCACAGATTGAAGCTCGAATATCTTCCACTTTCATCACTCCAGATCAGAGAAAGATAGTCATTGCAAATTTTGGACAGACCATAATTAACTACCAGAAGGTATGACTGCTAGGGCAGGTTACACCTGCACAACCCACCACTGTTGGGACTAATGGACCCACTAATTTACCAGAAATCCCAAAACAACTGACCTCAGACCAAGCAGGCACTTTACACAAATTATTGTGGGCATACAGTATCGTGACGTGTTCGCTCAAGATAAAGGGGACCACGGATCAGCCCGGACACAACACTAACATGAGATACACACACAAGGACCCCCTATTAGACAACCATATAGATGACAAAACCTAATCATGAGACAAAAGGAGAAGGAGCAGGTAGATGATATGCTTGAACAAGGGATAGTAATGGTGTCATACAGTCCGTGGTCATCACCAGTAGTCCTAGTAAAAACAAAAAGATGAGTCTACTCGGTTTTGTGTGGATTAGAGGAAACTGAATGAGGTCACAATAAAAGACGCCCAGCCCTTACCCCGCATTGATGACTCACTGGAGTCGCTCAACAGGTCTACGTGGTTTTCTACTTTGAATTTGCAAATTGGTTACTGGTAGGTACCGGTTAAATCAGAGGATCAGGAGAAAACCGCGTTCGTTAAGAGCGAAGGTAAACTCTACCAGTTCATGGTTCTACCGTTTGTTGTTTGCAATGGGCCAGCGACTTTCACTAGGGTTATGGATGAAGTACTGATGGGACTAACTTGGCGGACTTGTCTGGCCTACCTGGATGACATCATAATATTCTCGAGCAGTTGGGAGGAGCATATTGACAGACTGCGAGAAGCATTACACAGAATTCGGAAGGCTGGATTAAAACTAAAATCTTCTAAGTGCCAACTAGGTGAATGCGAGGTGGCATACCTAGGATATGTAGTTTCAAAGAAAGGTATCCAACCTGCCCCCCTTAAAGTGAGAGCTATCACAGAGATATCTCCACCTACCACTGTCGAAGAGATCAGAGCATTTCTGGGGGTGGCCTCCTACTATTGAAGATTCATACCAAGTTTTTCCAAACTCGCACGACCTATGACCAAGAGACTTGAGAAAGGAAGAAAGTTCGACTGGGACCAAAGTTGCCAAGTGGCAACAAAAGTTAACCTCTAACTCCATTATTTGTCATCCCAATTTCACTAAACCTTTCCAGCTGTACACTGACGCCTCTGATGAAGGGATTAGGGGCAGTATTGGCCCAGAAGGTTGATGGCAAAGAAGGCATCGTGGCCTGTGCCAGTAGGATCCTAAATAAAGGTGAAAAGAATTACAGCGCTACAAAGAAAGAATGTTTAGCTTTAGTGTGGGCAGTGTAATACTTTCGACCTTATTTAGCCGAAGTACATTTCGAAGTAATCACTGACCATTATAGCTTACAGTGGCTCACAAAGATGAAGACAGAAGACGGATTATTTGTTAGATGGAAGAGGATTCTGTAGGAATATTCATTCGATGTTAGGCATCGACCGGGCAAATTAAATACCAATGCTGATGGATTATCCAGGTTACCTGTAGCCCTGGTACAATCCACTCAGCGTGAACCCTTTTTTTTTTGGAGCCTACACAAAACCAGTGGGATAAATTTCGGTTATTTGATGGGGCCTGGAGGGACCCTAAAGATCGTGTAGTTTTAAACTATCCCAAGACTAAACACATGATAAAGATCCTACATGGGCGAGATGGGAAGGGGGCTCATTTAGGCCAGTCTAGAGTTTTGAGGCAGTTTAATGAAAGGTATTGGACCTCCCGGGCTGACAAAATAGTCAAGGAACTGGTTCAAAGCTGTTTAGGGTGTCAGAGAGGGAAGGATGGACGAGGACCCAAACAACAAGCAGGGCACATTCTTGCTGGGAAGCTCTGGGAAAAGTTGTCTGTGGATATTGTGGGGCCCCTGCCCAGAAAGAAGAAAACAAGGTACATATTAACCTGTGTTGACGTCTTCTCAAAATATACGGTTGCTTGTGCCATCCCGGACAAAAGCGATGATACCGTGGCAAATAGTATACTCGATAAAGATATTTTCGTGTATGGCATCCCCGAGTGCATTATGAGTGATAGGGGTAGGGAATTCAATAACGAGATCTGTCAACATTTGGGGAATACCTTGGGGTACCAGATTCGGCATACCTCCCCGTACTGGCCACAAGGGAACGCTGTATGCAAGAGAAACCATAGGCTACTTGTGAATTGTGTAAGAGCTAGTCTGAGTTCCCAAGGGGAAGAGATAACCAGAGTGGCCAGAACTATTACCAGAAATAATTTGGGGAATCAATACTACAGTTTGCAGGGCTACCGGATATTCCCCTTATGAGATAATATTCGGTATCACACCTAGACTGCCCCAAGAACGACTTCTACCTTACACTACCAACCGCACCACCTATTCTCGACCAGAACAGTACCTCAAAGTTCAAGGGGAAAGACGCCAGCTAGTTCATACCCAGATAACGCAAAAGCAACCTAAGAAACCTACTCTGACAAATCCATATTACCGAGGGGAGTATATCCTGGTCAAGAAACATGATCCCACTCGGGCAGGTAAATTAGAGAAGAAGTACGAGGGTCCTTTCTGAGATGTTGATATCAATGAACCATGCCAGGTTTACATAATGGGGAAATTGTTTCTGCCACGCATATCCGCCATACTAAACGGTACAAGGGAATCTTACCCCCAGATATGAATGAATGGAGTAGTGAAGAAGAAAGTGAGGGAGACCTAGAATGTTGGGCAGAGAATAAGAATGACTATTCGACTCCTCCTGGTAAGGAAGATTCGTTACTGAGGAATGGTCATATTGGGACTTCCCTGTTCTGGCAGTCCTGTAGTAGGAGAAAGGAAGAGTTAGTCAGAATCAGAACTTGAAGAATAGAGAGAAACCGAGGAAATTGTGGCAAACTGGGAGAAAAAAATAGAGAATCGGTTAACCTTAATAAATCCACGGACCAAGAGAGCGGAGTTTCAAATACTGATGGAGATTTTAATGACATACAAAGTAGTGAGGAGGAAGAACTAAGAGACATAGTATCAGAAAATGAGGCATTTACCGAACCGAGAATTAAATATGAATCTTCTTCAACTGAAGTAATTAAGTCACATAAAGACCGGGGAACCGATCCAAAGAGCAAGATTAAAACTAGGAACTTTAAGCCGACTGACCATGCTGAAACAGTTACGTGTAGTGGTAGGGTTAGCCGTCCACCAATCAGGTACCAGGACCCGGTTATAAATAGAACGTCTGAGGTGTTTCGGATTCAGTCTAAAGGTACCATGCCTCTCCCAAGCAACCCCCAGTACAGGCTCCGTCACCTCATAGCAATAGTAGACGGAAAGGGTCAGAGAGTGAAAAACTTACGAACCCTGAAACAACTTCTCAGTCAGCCGGGGCAAATTATAATTGCCAAAACAGCTGTGGGCAACCAAAACCCTGCTAACCAACTCCACAAGTGTATTGTAGAACACCGTGGATTGGTAGAATGGCAAACAGGTGAGAAGAGCTTTAAAGGAACAGTATTGAGGCAATCAGGTGCTCGCCTAATTCGAGAAAGAGATGGTGAAGGAGTAATCCCGTTCGCCAATCAGGAGACGGGATTAGCTCAGGTGTATAAGCAAGGTTTACTCTTTAAATCTTGACACAGTGAACACCCTGACACTCCCCCACGCTCGACCAATCACCAGCCTCCTATGACGCAGCACAACGATCACCTCTCATTCCCCTATAAACGCTCTCATCATAACTCGCTCTCAGTTTACACCCGTATATTTTATCCTGGTCGCAAACGTTTTATTACAATGGTGCCACCCTATTACTCCCGTCAGCCACTGATTGACATCTCTAATAAGCTTCCAGGAAAATTTTACAAGGATGAAGTAAAGCAGGAGAAGATTGAAATTCGAATCGAGCGGGCTGGTGTAGCTCCTCCCGAGCGCACGGCTCTGCCAATCACAGGGCCCCGTTCCGTAAGGGAGGGGTATAAAGGGAGGTGGGCGGGGCCACAGCACTCATTCGGCCACGGGCACCTGCCTGGTTCACACTAGCGAGCTCTTAGCAGATACACCCCCCTTGCTCACCTTGGCACCCAAGGGGAGATAAATAAGCCTGTTCCTGTCCTCCAGCAACGGAGCTCTACTGAACACAAGACGAACCGGGACCCAATACACCACCCATCCTTGGCACAGATACACCTACAATATTCTGATGCCTGCCGACACATCGCTAGCCTTCACACAATAAGCCAAGCGATTCACGATGGTCAACTTGTGGTAGATGGTATAGAGAAGATGGACCTGATGTATTGGCCCGCTTTGAAGCGGTGAAGCAGAATCAAGAGAACTTCCGGAATATTTTTAAAGGACCCTTAAGGGCCCGAACAGACTTACCAAAAAGTTAAATGCTAGACTGAGCCAGTGTGTTCCAACCATAACATCTATGTATTCTTATAGAACAGCAAAACAATAACTGATTGGACAATTGATGAAATAAAGGGATAAAGAGTTAGACATATAGCTTTCCTTGTAAGCGAGGAACCAAGCGAATTAGTTACCAATAGCACAGGATTTTATAGGATATTATGTAATGATAAGCTTAATAATAAGTGAGAGTTCTTCGGGAAAAAGCTATAAGGGAAAATAATTGATAGAGCCCATGTAATTGAGATAACTAGGTTTACCCGAGCAGTTTTCCGGAGTTTAGCATTTGCAACATAGGTTAGACCTAGCTGAAGAAATAGTTAGAGAAGGGCTTCAGCCTAGACCCATGAAAAACTATTTTTGTTAAAAGGAAACCACATTTATTTATTAGATATTCACCTGGTCGACAGCATGCTTTCGATTGCGCGTAAATATCTACCCAACTGGTTTAAAGGATATCATTGAATGAATAATAGTTTGTAACATTGTTAAAGTGACCTAAATGACATTGCGTTCTGATATTGTAAAGGAGACATAAATACCTGTTGATTTAGTACTTGTGTTCAATATTGTAAAAGGGATTTAAGAACGCGGATCGAGTAATTGTTTACTAATATACGGTCATGGTGATTTAAGTACCTACAGGTTCATTAATCGTGTCTAATATGATTAAGGTGGTTTAATCCTATATAAAGGAAGAAGTGTTTCTGATATTGTCATGGTGATGTGAGAACATATTTATATAATCCTCGGTCCTAATATTGTTAAATTTATTAAAGGACATATAGAGGGATAGTTATAGTATAGTTTTGTCAACCATTGTGAATATAGTGATGTGCCTTTGGCTCGAAATCGAAGCGAGTCCAGACTCTGAATAGTAATTGTCCAGATAGGTAGTGATGGGAATGTAATAATCCCGAAGTGCAATCTATACTGGGCCATTGTAGGTAATAAACTAATAGTTTGAACTCCTCTTGACCCGAACAGAGAATCATTTGCTATGCGGATTACGGTTACCATGGGAGTGTGTTAAATAAAGATGCGAACTTCTAAACAACTGTCGAATTATTCCTACCCTAGTAGAGCAGTGAATTTAAGATTAAGTACAACAATAATGATCCAAATTTTTATTAACACGTGGTAATCTGTTACGTTTGTAACACATGGAAAACAACATGATTGACAACTATTCAATAAAAGGTTAATATAAAGCTGATAATTAACCCACTGGACCCAAGCGCCGCAGCAAATGCGTCGGCAATGTAAGAGGTTGACCCAGACCCCATGGCATTCATCAAAATTCCACCAGGCCATTGTAGGGGTCATAAAAGACGAGCTGAGGATAAGAGGTGTCAGGTTGCTACACAACAAGTGTGGCGTGGTCCTCCACCATGCCTGCCTTCACCACCACCTCCCACTGTCTCCCCACTAAAAATACAATGTGAAAACCCATATTTCTAAGTCAAAAGTGCCTAAAACAATGTAGAACACTCGTATTCTAACTATAAAAACATATGATAAAGTATAAAATCAATAAACAGAGTGCGTAAGAGAGGCAGAGAATGAAAGTGAAAGTGGTGGTAGTGAAGCGTCAGTCAGCTGGCTGTGTGTACGTGTGTACGTTCTGCTGTTGTCTTGGGCCAAGATGGCCGCCCGTCGCCATGGTAACAAGGATGCGCACGGGCCTTGCCACTCGTCGGCATTTATAAAACTTGAATTTATCAAACTGTAAATTCACTTACAATGACTTTATGTGATACATGTTGCTAATATATGAACTATGAAGGCACACATGATGCTCGGGTGGTGTAAATAACAGTCACTCAAAAACTGGAGGCATCGTACATCAGCCAAGCTGCCTTGCCCAGCTGTGGTGTACCGGTGCGGGAGGATTGAAGAGTCGCCCGGCACAAACTGATTGCTGAGCCCGCCCCCCTTATGACCACTGCTACCTGCCCACCTACAGCCGACGAATCATACCACCCTGCCTCCCCCCACAACCCTGTAGGCCTCCCCCTCCCATACCCAAATCTACCTACCATCCACACCCTCACTTACCACACCCCATGACCACTCAGCCACAGCCGCACCTACTGGGGTTGCCTACATTAGTGTGCAGATTTTGTCTGAAAAGAAGGGGCTACTTTGGTCAAAGGGGTGAATATAATGGAATGACTTAGATTTGCTCATCCCAAAATATGCAACATAATAACCAGTCATGGAAAATGCAGATTTGGTGAAAACTGAAAATACCACCACCCATCCCTATGCAAGACATACCTTGAGAACAAGACTTGCTACAATATGAAACGCCCAGATTTTCATATTAAATGCATTTGGAGGTATGCTAGACCCAACACGAATGGTACCGGTAATCAAAACAAATACTCAAGCTCCGCGAGGACGAGACAGAGGAAAAAGGCAAGAAGGTAAATGGCAGATGAAGATTAAGAGATTGAGGGAGATGAAAGAGCACATAGAACACCTCTAGCACCTCCTGGCCTCCCAAGAGTGGCCAATACATACCGAAGACTAATAGGTCCACATAGTATTCCAAACAATCTCTCCATGCTCTTGTTTGCAATTTTTGTATCCAATGCCTAAAAAATAGAACCACGAACAAAGTACCATTTATTAGGGGCCTGCTGAGAAGAAAAAGCTATATATGCGGCTCTCACATAAACCCACATTGAAGATCAGGAAGATAGTGAAGTATGGATTCCTGGTTACAACCTACATAAGGCGGATAGAACGTATAGAACACGTGGAAGTTTAGCCTTGTACATTCACGGCTCGCTGATATGTGCTGAATTCCAAAATAACAGTAATGAAGGTGTAGAAATACTTTGACATAAAATAGAATCCATTAACTTAGCAATTGCATACAGGCCTCCAGATTCATCCCTAGAAGAATTAAAAACCCAACTCAACAAAATACAATCAGAAATGGAAGCTTTGGGGAACCAGACACTAAATATTATGTTGTTATGAGACTTTAACCTACCAAACATTCAATGGAGGCAGCTAAAAAACTAAATAGTGGCGAAGAACACCAGAGAAGCAAATACGAGAGCTTTTTAAACTTTGCGACTTTGTTCAGTCTTACCCAGCATATTGCCGAACCCACATGGGAAAACAATATCCTAGACCTTGTTTTCACAAACAAAGACTCCCTAGTACACAGCATTAACATATCGGACACAACATACTCGGAACATAAATTAATAGAGATCAAAATAACCTTAACAAATATACAGACAACTTCAGAATCGAGACCAAAAATAGACCCTTTCAGTAAAGTTAACTTCAACAAAAGTATTAGGTGGAAAGAGGTAAACCAAAAAATAGAAGAAATAGACTAGGAAGATTTAATGAATAACCTGACACCATCAGAAGGTCTAGTCCTAATAACAGAAACCATGACCCAAATCTGTAGCCACCACATACCTGACAATCAAGACGAAAAAGCAAACAAGAATGGGAAAGAAGGAAAACAGCTATACAGAAGAAGGACATTATTAACACAACGATGCACACAACACAAGATAGGCAAAAGGTAAAAATGTATAGAGGAATTGTGGAAATTTAACAAAGACTAACAATCTTATATGAACTACAACTTATAAAAGAGGAGAGGAAAGCTATTGCAGGTATAAAGGAAAATTCCAAGTACTTGTTTTCATATGCCAAACAAAAGACAAAACTGCATCAAACATTGTCCCACTAAGTAAAGGGGACGAGTCATTCACAGGGGACAAAAAGGAAATGAGCGAACTCTTACGCCGGCAGTATGAAATGGCCTTCAGTGAGCCTGACAAAACAAAAGCCATCAGAGACCAAAATTAATTTGTCATGGAAACTCTCCTACATAAACCCCCCAGATTCTGGATATTGATTTCGGTCCAAAAAGACATAGAAGAGGCTATTTCCAACATGCCATCCCACTTGGCACCAGGCCCAGACTCATGGAATTCGATCCTAGTGAAGAATTTTAAGGAAAACCTCTCAAAACCCCTGGCTATAATGTGGTGAAGGAGTCTTCGACACTGGTGAAACACCAGATAGCTTGTAAAGCGCAATAATTGCCCCTCTGCATAAAGGAGGGAGTAAAGCACTACCAAAGAATTACCGCCCGGTAGCTCTAACTTCCCACATCATTAAAGTTTCGAGCGAATCCGTCCTGCGAAACAAAATCTCATAATTCATGGAGGCAAATAAACTACACAACACCAGTCAACATGGGTTTAGAGCGGGAAGATCATGTCTTTCACAACTTTTGGAACATTATGACTAAGTTTTTAAATCGCTAGAAGAAAAGAACAACGTGGATGTCATTTACAACGATTTGATAACTCTAACTCAAAGCAAGACGTTTAACAGAGAAAATCGGACGTTGGGTAAACAACTTCCTCGTAGCAGTAAATTAGTAGCAGTAAACCAAGTCACATCCGAGCCTTCGGATGTCAAAAGCTCAATTCCCCAAGGAACAGTGCTAGTGCCCCTTCTTTTCCTCATTCTAATTAATGACAAAAATGACAACACACGACACAGTACAGTGTCTTCTCTTGCTGATGACACAAAACTAAGCATGATAGTAAACATATAGCTTACTCTGACTGTTCCTTTCACTTATATATTTTATAGATCTCAAGTGGCAGCGTTTCTTCCGTGGTTTGACCTCTCTACTGCCAACCTAGAGATTGGCAGACTAGGAGCCAAAGCATCACATTTTCCCTTGCCCCTCAACTTTCCCTTCGTAATTGTTGAGGGGCATGGGCCTTGGGTGGGGCTTTGGTGTCCCATACGTTTCCGCACCCTCCTCATCCCCTCGCCTGGGAGCGGCTTCGGTCACCTGGGCTTTCTTAGTGGTAAATCTGGAAGGGTTATGTGGGGGTGCTTGGTTATGGCCTTGGCATTGCTCGGGACCTTGTGGCTGTTCGGTCAGACAGCCTGGGGAACAACAACACACGGGAGAACACGGGCTGGTTGCAGGAAGACATAAATGTAATGTTCCAGAGGACCAGGGAAAATAACATGCAATTCAATGAAGAAAAATTCTGATTAATACGAAATGGAGATGATCATATCATGAACTCTCAGAAAGTGGAGAGTCTTGTGTATATCAACGTACCTCCAGGCGGCTATATTTACCGAAAATTACCTTCATTCCATGCTCTTTTTCATGCATAAGCAAGAGCTAGAGCGTAATACAATTATACATCCGTGAAAGGACGTTGATGGGCTTTCCAATGACACCCGAATCATCCTTGTACGGCATCTGGTTATCTTGCAACGATCGTGCAACCGGAGGGCAAAATTGGTAAATTATTGACAATTTTGCAGTTCTCGGTGTGTGAGAGAGAGCCCATGAGAGAGGTGTGTGGTTGACTTCAGCGTACGCCGCGGGACTGTGGCAAACGGGTGAAGCCCGCCTATCATCCCTCCAATGCCCAGGGTCTCTCTCATCACTCCTAATAGCCTCAAAATGGCGTCCGTCATATGCCGGGCACCGTACAGATGGCCAATTTTCTCTCTCCCGTCATATGATGGTCACCGCGAATCGAGGGTTAAAGAGAATACAAATTACGTAACAACAAACAACAAACTTTAACGTAAAGACAGTGTAAAAGACCTTGGGGTATTAATGTCTGAAAGTATGGGATTCAAAGAACGTAACCAGGTCAAAGTTGAAGCTGCGAAACATCTAACAGGTTGGATTCTGCGTACTTTTAAAACACGCGGTGAATTACCTATGATAACGCTTTTAAAATCTCTAGCGCTACCGCAGCTTGAATACTGTAACATATCAACATCTTCTGTTATTCCACTGGGGGTAAGGGAATAGAATATGCCCCACATGCCTGCTGCGTGTGTGTGTCGTAAGAGGCGACTAAAGAGGTTGGGTCAGGGGGGCTTGTGACCCCCTACCCGTGAAAAATACTTACGCAACGAAGAATGAACGAACAGCCTCAGATGTGGACGGACCTTATGTTGATGAACCCCGACCGACTATGGACAATCTTAGAATAGCGACATGGAATGTGAGAGGCGTGAATAATGACACAAAAGAGAGAGAGGTCCTGGAAGTGTTAGTGAATGCCAGGCTGGATGAATGTGGAATGACAGACCAAATGGAGGGGTACAGATGTGAGAGAGTGGGAGTGTGGAATGGGTGTGTGTGCTGGAGTGAGTGAGGGAGAAGCGAGAGAATGTGCGTGTTAGTTTGTAAGTGACAAATGGAAGGAGCGTGTTAGAAACTATGGGTCTGTGGGTTCAAGAATGTGTGGGTGAGAATGAAAGTAGGAATACAAAGGTGGGTGATTGTGTGTGTGTGTATGCTCAGACAGAGGATAAACTTGTAAGAGAGAAAGAAGAGTCCTTGGTGAATGTGGAGGCGTGCCTGGATAAGTTTGGCAAGAACTAAAGAATATTTCCGATTGGGGATAGGAATGGGAAGGTGGGTGATGAGAAAGTGGATAGAGTGGTGGAAGGGTGGGGGGTACCTTCAGAGGTAATGGGAATGGTAGTGCACTTGTGGACGTATGTGTGGGGAGGAGGCTGTGGATAGCCAACACCTTCTTCAGACACAGAATGATGCACAGGTACACATGGAAAGTGGTGTGGAGGAAGAAGGATAAGGATAAGACAGTAGTGGAACGAAGGGTGCAGATTTTTTTTTTTTTTTTTAAAAGAGACAATGAACGGAGGAAGGAAAAACACAGATAAAACAAAAAAGGTCCATGTGCCTAAAGGCATCGTCCATTCATAACATTTTTGTAACAACTGGATTTAAACTGTTGAAGATTGTAAGTTTGTGGAAAGCAACTCGAGTGAAGTAAATTCCAAAGAGTAGTAGTTCTGGGGATAAATGAATTTTGATAAGCAGAAGTTCTGCATTGTGGAGGAGAAAGTGTAAATTCATGGGCGCTCTCAGCTGCCCTAGTTCTACGGGGAAAGATGTGGAGAGGCGGCACAATTGAAGCAAGTTCCTCGGAACAATTGCTGTGAAAATATCTGTAGAATAATGCAAGGGATGCAACGTTTCTTCTTATGGATAATATAGGAAGGTCCTGTGTGATTGCAGGGTTATTGATTAATCTAATAGCTTTATTTTGATTTTTTTCCAACTGCCTCAATGCAACTACTCCACTTCCACTCCACAGAGATGAACAGTAATCCATCTGAGAACGCACAAGACTTTTCTATATTACGGCCAACTGCTCGTCAGTGAAGAATTCTCGAACTCTGTACAGGAGTCCCAGTTTTTTAGAGGCATTCTTAGCAATGCTTCTAACATAATGTGTCCAGCTCAGGTTAGTAGTTAATGTTATAATAATAGTTCTTAAAGCTAGCGCATGCTAAGCTAGCTAAGGATAGCTCAATAAGGCCGATTAGGCGTATTTCCATTGGGGTCCTGTACTACTATCCCATCCCTTTGCTCATGAGGGATGGTAACGACTCAGTGCTTGTGAAAAATCTTTAATGCGCCGAGCGTGGGCGCGAACCCGGGCCTTCTGGGTGGAAGTCCGAGACGCTAGTCACTAGACCAAGCGAGCCGCTGTTACACCAAGAATGTCAATACTAGGGGAAGTGGGAATATTCACATCATTAAAAAATATATGGGAGTCAGTGAGATTCTGTCGGTTAGAAAATTGAATGTACGTAGTTTTCTGTGCATTTAAGGAAACTAGATTCTTTTGTCCCTATTCATTAATTCTAGAAAGGTCCTGGTTCAGAGAAATTGCAGTGTTTATTTTTGAATTTATAAGATCGGGTTGGGTGAAAGAATTGGTAAATGTGAAGGAGCTGTGGAGTGTTGAGTCATCTGCGTAGGAATGTATTGGATTAGGAGTGGTAGATATGAGATCATTGATATGAATGAGGAACAGAGTTGGGGCCAAAACTGATCCCTGGGGAACACTATCATTTATTGAGTGAAATTGAGAATAAAGGCCACCTACCATTACACATATTTCTCTGTTATTAAGATAAGAAGAAATTAGTGGAACTAGTGATGCAAGGCCGTAGTGTGACATCTTCGACAATAAGGATTGATGCCAGACTATCAAATGCCTTTGATATATCCAGTGCTATTGTATGTGTTTCACCATGTTGGTCTGTAGCTTGGTTGATTTGATGCGTAAGAAGGCAAAGAATGTCTGCAGTTGATCGACATCGTCTAAAACCATATTGCCTATCACTGATTAATTTATTATTCTCAAGATGCTTAATTATGTGATTATTTAATATAATTTCAAAAAATTTACCAAGAGTGGAAGTTATAGCTATTGGTCTGTAGTTTGATGGATCCAAAGAGGCACCTTTTTTAGGAACTGGATGGATGTTTGCTTCTTTCCAGGATACTGGGAAGCATGAGGTATGAGTACACATACGGAAAAGTTTTGCCAATACAGGAGCGAGCACCAAGGAGCAATTCTTAAGTACTGTTGGAGGAATTTCATCTGGACCAGGAGCCTTATCTACGGAGAGATTCTGCAAAATAGTTTTGACATGTCTGGTGTGGATCTTAAGTAAGGGAATTTCAGGCGAATTAAAATTAAGTACAGGGACATCTTTATTTATTTCATCAAAGGTTGAGTTGGAGAAAATATCCGCAAGAAGGTTAGCTTTACCTCGTGGGTCACTTACAAGATTGCCAGTCGGAGATTTTAATGGTGGAATGGATGAAGCAGTAGTGAAGTTGGATTTGAATGAGTTAAGAGTAGACCAAAATAGTTTGTTATCATTTTGATTATTTAGAAGTATATTTGCCTTGCTTGTGGAGAAAGTTTGATTTAGTTAAATTTAATACAATTTTGGCATGATTTCTGAAGTTTCTAAAGTAATTAAAGGCTTCATGTGTTTTTTATCTTGTGTATGCATTGTAGGCTATTGCTTTTTGTTCAGTTACTCTAGCACAATTATGGTCAAACCATTTAGGTGAATTAGATCTTTTACTGTACTTTTGATGAGGAATAAAAGTCTCTATTCCCATTTTTATAAAATTTTGTATGTGGCTCAAGGTGGAGTGTGCATCATTAGAGAAAAAAAAAAAAAAAGTCCAGGGAATATCACTAAAGAAATCTTGAAGACCCTCCCAGTCTGCCCTATCGTAATGCCATTTAGTCACCAAAACAGGTTCAGAGTGGGAAGGTGTGGTAGGTGATAGACAGGTGGCCTGTATCAGACAGTGATCAGAAGATCCAAGTGGGGACCTCACTGTAACATCATAATTTTTTGAATTGGTTGTTAAAAATAAGTCCAGTAGGTGGGAATTATGATCAGGATTATCTGGTACACGGGTGGGTTGGTTGACTAGTTGAGCGAGATTAAATGAGTCTGCAAATAGCTCACATTCAAGACCAGCATCATCAGTCCTGGCTAAATGAGCGAGCCATTCAACATTATGGACAATTAAAATCACCCAACACAGTGATTTCAGAAGAAGCATTTAAGTTGAGGACACCGAGTTGAGAGGACAGAGAATCAAAAAGACTTTGCTCTGGAAGAGTATTTGGGGAACGGTAGATGCAACATATGTATTTAAATTTACCAGCAGAAATTAATTTGTATATAGAATAATCAAAATAGGGACAATTGAAACTAGTAACCTCCTCCAGGACAATTTCAGATTTTGCGAAGCAACATACACCTCCTTTAGGTCTGAAATTTTGGAGCAGTTGATAACCTGGAAAATTAAATCTAGATGTGTCAGATGTGGACGTTACTTGAGTCTCTGTCAAAAAAAGGAGAGTAGGGGATTCTGCTTGAAGAAATTGGTGTACAGAATTGATGTTAGAGTGAAGTCCCCTTATATTGATAAAGAAAAAGCTGCACCGACGAGCAGCCTTGGGATGTTGCAATGCTGTTGACACAGTCGCATGATGACGACCGGGAGGGCCCTGTGTCGATGACTCAACCCTGCCGGGGGTGGATATCCGAGGGACCACCAGGTTTGCTCTTAACAATTGTACTGCCATGATTTATTAGGTAAAGATATGTATGTGTTGCATGTATGATATTTAGTGAGAAGAGTAGTGTTTTATGGATAGAGGATAGCGATGTATGGCAATGTCTTGAAGTTGGATGTGTATGTTATATAAGGAGGGTTTTGCTGATACCCCAATGTGTGAGCCAGAAAGATATGTATCCAGCTACCAAGGCCTGGGAGAGAAAATGGAATTCAGGCTATTCCCGGAGTCTCCCGAAACCTTGGCAGTAGTACTTCCCTGGGCGGGGCTATCTACCCCTACTACTCCAATTGTAAGGCGGGTGCCCAACCCCGAAAGGGGTTGAAATAGGGGAGCTATCCCCCCGCCAAAGGCGGCTTTCTAGGGCCTTTCCTAGCTGATGCTGAGAGGATTGGGTTCTAGTCATGTGGTGATGGGCTGGTCTATCAGAGTGAGAGCTGAGCAATCTCTGCCATACCCATAGCTTACTCTGACTGTTCCTTTAACTTATATATTTTCTAGATCTCAAGTGACGGCGTCTCTTCCGTGGATTGACCTCCCAATCTACCAAGATTGGAAGCCAAAGCGTCACATTTTTCCCTTGCCCCTAAACTTTCTCTTCATAATTGCTAAGGGGCACAGGGCCCTGGGTGGGGCTTTGGTTTCCCGGGCGTTTCCGCGCCCTCCTCAGCTCCCCGCCATGGAGTGGCTTCGGTCACCCGGCCTTTATTGTGGTCGGCGGGGAGGGTTCTGTGGGGGCACTCGGTTATGGCCTTGGAATTGCTCGGGGCCTTGGGGCTGTTCGGCCAGGCAGCTTGGGGAACAGCAACAACAACAACTCCAATTGTATTGTATATGTGAGTGTATATGTGTGGATGAAAGAATGAAGACATTTGTGCTGGATGCTAGGGTGTATAGGGGTATTGGAGGGGGTCTGTCTGACCATTATGTAGTAGTAGCTAATATTAGGATACAAAAAGTGGGTGAGAAGAGCTGGAGGGAGGCAAGAGGAAAGTGGAATGGCGAGGAGGGTAGAGAGGCTACAGGAGGAGGAAATCAGGGAAGAGTACAGGAGAGCAGTAGAAAGACAACTAGGTAAGTTTGACCTGGAGGGTATGGTGCAAGTGAAGGAGATGAGCAAAGTGTTTAAGAAAGAGATCTGTGCAGCATGTGAGGAGGTGTGTGGAGTAAGGAGAAAAGGGAGGGGAGTGAAGGGTACAGCATGGTGGACAAAAGAGGTATAAATAACTGGAAGACGAGAAAATAGCGTATAGAGTGGGGTTGGGTACTAGAGGGAATGAAGATTTGGAGACACAAAAACGAGCGAGGTACGTGGAGAAAAAGAGAGTGGTGGAGAGAGTAGTGAAGGAAAGTAAGAGAAGAGTATATGAGAAATGGAAGGAATCCGAGTGTAAAATGGAGGGAGTGTAAGAAACTGTTCTCGAAAGAATTCAAGAAAGTTAGGGAAGGTAGCAAGGGAAACAGTAAGGGTGTGAAAGATAAGAATGAGCGAGTGCTAGCCGAGAAGCAAGAGAGAGTCGGAAGATGGAGGGAGCACTTCAACGAATTGCTAAATGTAAGGAATGAAGCGCCAGCAAACATAGTTGGATGGGGTATGGGAGGGAGAAGAAAAGTAGAGGAGGAGGATGTGGGGATCAGGAGGTCAGAAGTGTGTGAAGCCATGAAAAGAGTGAAGTTGGGGAAAGGACCAGGAATAGATGGAGTGTGTGGGGAAATGCTGAGGTATGGTGGCGAGATAGTGATCGAATGGGTATGGAAAATGTGCAAACTAGCATGGGAGAAGGGGAGTACACCTGATGACTGGAAGACAGGCATAATAGTCTCCCTATATAAGGGTAAAGAGGAGTGTGTGGTAACCACCGAGGAATGTCTTCTAAGCGTACTGGGGAAGGTGTACAGTAGGGTAGTGATTGAGAGAGTGAGAGCGAGAACGGAGAAATGGATAGGTGACGAGTAGGGCGGTTTTAGGAAGGGAAGAGGATGTGTAGATCAGAATTTTACCCTGAATTGTGTTGGAGAAATATCTGGAGAAGCAACAAAAGCTGTATGTTGCCTTTATGGTCTTGGAGAAGGCCTATGACAGATTGGATAGAGAAGGTATGTGGAAAGTACTTAGAATATACGGAGTAGGGGAGGTGTGGCGTAGTGGTCTTGCCACTGGACTTGTAATCCAATGGACCCGGGTTCGAATCCCAATATGTCTATGGGAAGATATTATTGGGATGGAATTTGTGCTGTACCTAGTGTCAGTGCATTACCACAGCACACCGAAATGCCAAAACAAAATACTCTCATTGTTCCCTGATTAAATAGCATTGGATGAATATTCCCATATTCAAAAATATGCTACAGGGGGGCAATGCCTAGGGAGTTAATTGCTCAATAGGTGGCGTTCTGAGAGTGAGGGTCCGAGTGTGGGGGATGAGACTGAAGCGAGGCGGCTTCAGAGATGGAGTTGCTTTGAGCCGTGAAGCTTCGCATGTCTCACTCCCTAGACTGGAGCAAGACCTCACGGGCCTCAGCGTGTTCAGCGGTAGAGTATAAAGGCTATCAGCCTATGCCCGAGAGAGTAGTTGGAATATAGAAGAAACAAAAATGGCAAGTTGCTGAAAGCAGTCAAGAGCATTTATGAGAGTGCAAAGGCAGCAGTATGTGTGGAGAATGAGCAGAGCGAGTTCTTTGATCTGAATGTTGGGTTGAAACAGGGGTGTGTGATGTCCCTGTGCTTATTTTCTGTATATATGGATGGAATCATGAAAGAAATACAAGGAAGAGCAGTGGATGTGGGTGTATCGCTGATAAGGGAGGGAAATGAGTGGAAGCTACCTGTACTGCTGTTTGCCGATGATACAGTTCTGAGGAGGGATAATGAATGAGAGTTGCAGGGTCTGGTAAATATGTTTGGAACAGTGTGCGAAAAACGGAATCTGAAGGTAAATGCGGGGAAGAGCAAAGTTATGGTCTTTGAAAGGGGTGAAGCCTCAGAGTGTGAGGTGAAGTTGAACGATCAGGCTATGGAGATTGTCAGCTCATTTAACCCTTCCCGCCCGGTTGTCATTATAAAACGGCACCGCGGCAGATGGGCAGGAACCCGGGTGTCCTTATATAGTCCGTAAGCTTGAAAGCCTATTCAGCTTGTTTTGAAAGCCGTGCGTCCGACTTATGTAAACAAAGCCTGTCGGAGGCGACGCACGCACCTCTGGCAGCAAGCAGACGTTGGAGCTATGTTATTGTGTGGTCTGCAAAGACAGATTCAGTCTTGAAAAGTGTGTCACATTGCTAAAATCGCGGAAAAATGGGCTCCACGGAAATCGTCATCACAACTGAACCAGTTGACTTAGAGAGCTCTACTCAACGCCAGTCTACAGATTGGAAACCACAATACATTTAGACATCCGTGGGAATTTTCTAGCAGTTAAAATAACAAAGATACGGTAGCCTAGGCGTAGACGTATTTCGGCCAGATCGCCCGGGTCTCAACAACGTCCTTAGGATAGCACCCCCGGGTCAGAAGGGTTAAGTATCTGGACAATGTGTTGAGTAAAGATGGGACTATGGATGAAGACATGCGGGAGAGGATGCAACAGGGGAAGAGGGTTGTAGGAACGCTGAAAGCAGGAACAAGAAATAGGGTGGTCAGTACAGAAATGAAGTCCTTGCATGACAGTGTGGTAATCCCGACACTGACTTACGGAAGCGAAGCATGGGCGTTTGAGAAGAGACTCAGACCAAGAGTGAGAAGGGTGGAAATGAGTTACTTAAGAAGTGCGTGGATGGTTACATGGAGGGATAGACAGACGAATGAGGAAGTAAGAAGGAGGTGTGGTGTGGAGGTAGATGTGCTGGAAAGTGTGAAAAGGAACACCTTGAGATGGTTCGGCCATATGGAGCGTATAGGAAGCGAGAGAATGACTAAGAGGGTGTACGAGAGTGAGGTGGAAGGACAGAGAGGGAGAGGTAAACCGAAGGAGAGGTGGAAGGATGGAGTGAAGAAGTATATGGATGAAGGCGGTGCTGGTTGGGAGGAGGGGCGTTGACTGAATGGGGACAGAGGTGCATGGGTCGGTTCCTCCGTGCCCACCCCTTCGAGGATAACGTAGTCAGGCAATACAAACGAATTTCACCTCTCATATAAACTCAGTAGAGCAGCTTCACTATTAGGAGCGTTTAGGATCACTGAAACTGTAGTTGGAGCATAGAAGAGAAAGTTACCTAATAATTTACACATGGACAATCGCAGAGGGTTTAGTATCAAACCTACATTTCCCGATAGTCATGAAATTCAGTGATAGGAGAGGTTGGGAATGCAATGAATAACCGGGGTGCTATGGGCTCTCTGCGAGAGGGTTGTTCATCACACAGAGGACCACGTCTCTTCAACGAACTCCCACAGCGAGTAAGAGACATGAGGGGTATCTCGATAGAGAACTTCAAGAGAGCCCTCGATGTCGAACTGCAAAAAGTGCCAGACGAGCCCATCTTCGCAGGGGAACGTGCTGCCCTTCGAACAGTCTGCTGCACCAAATCACCACCCAGAACGAGGGGCAGCACCCTCCTCTGTGCCACGAGAACAATGGCGAGCACAACCTTAGGTAACCTTAGGTGTTAGGTATTACTTTTAGTACATTGGCTGGATGACTAACCCCGAAAAATATTAAAGCATAATAGCGTACCTAATCAAGATTATGTAGGTGGTGAGGAACCGTGTTATATCATTAGTAGAGTGTGGGAGAGGAGAGCAACTTATACATGGCCCAGTCTTGACTAGACTTGCGATTTGCAGGTAAATTAAGGTGGGCATCTGTGATTGGGCGATTGCAATGACTTAATCAACATTTTACACCCGAGTGATTGGTTCCAGCTTCTATGCATGACTAACCTAGGAGTTCAGTTATAATGACGTGTTCACAAAGAATCCAATAAGAACTCAGATGTGTCTCATGACATGATACACAAAGGCGTGGAAATTAACACCTGTAGTTCTGACAGAGATAGGCAGATGGAGGTAGTTGACTAAATAGGGGTATATTTCTAGTTTTACACCGTGTCGTGTCGAAATTATGATCTATTATTTAGGTTTATATATTAGTTATATCATATACTTCATTGGCATATATGTCCAGACCGTCGTTAATTAATTATAATCTCCCTAAGTCACTAAAAATCAATCAGGAAGGATTTAGTATCGGGGTGTACAGTCGTCATGTTTACATAGGTCATACGCTCGCGGTTTCGTTTTGGTTTTTGTTTTTTTCTGTTATTTGCCCCCTTCTGGCAATATATATTATGATGCCAATAAGTCAAGGAGGAGTTATTGTATCCCACAGCAGTCAAACTAGCTAGGAACGTGATCACGAGCGTGCAAATATTTTGGATAATATTGAAGACCTTTTTCGCCGCCCTATTAGAAATAATTTATTAGGGAAAATAGGGACCTATAGACTCGCCATATTTTTCTCATTATAGTCCTCATTATTTTGGCTACCCCAAAATGGGGATTGGGCCTGAGCATATAGATAGATAGTCCGCATGGAGGAATTTCATTATCAACATTTGAAAAAACCTGATTACATAGAAAAATAACATCAAAATAATAAGTCCCAACCGACCGTAAGCAAACCATTGCACACAATGAATCCTTCGACTTGACTCTCCTTGTTTTGTACGATGGGGTGGGTGCGGTTCACCCAATGAATGGCGAGATAAAGTGAGATATATTTCACCTACGGTGAAATTCCACATATTGTTATTTTTGTTGTTGATGAAATCTTATAGAATAACATTTCCTCTTGCCGTTCATGAACACAAAACAATATAAAAAACAATTATTATGGGTGAAAACCGACTGAGAGTTAGGGCAAATACGGGCGGACTGATGATATGCCTTCACCTACGGTGAAATTCCAGTTATTTTTGTTGTTGTTGTTGATGAAATCTTATAGAATAACATTTCCTCTTGCCGTTCATGAAAACAAAAAAAATATAAACAGCAGTTACCGGTATTATTGGTGAAAACAGACAAGAGTTAATATTTTGCTGCAGAATGGATTCTATAAGCGAAAAACTATCGTTATAGATTTATTTCTATAAAATCCAATAATGATGATAGAATAATCTAAACACCGCCATCATGTTCAGCGGACATATATATATATATTTGTTTTGAGAGTAAGCTAAATGTGTATTTTTCGATAGAAAAATTTCTCCGGCGAAGCCGGATTTCTCCATACAATGCTGGCTCCCTATCGCTCGCCAGGAAGAAATCGACACCTGGATGGGGATAAAAGTCTTAAAACAGTAGGCTGAACGGGGCCGAACGGATACAAGGCAAAGAGAGAGGGAGAGAAATAGAAAAAAAAAAACAAAAAAAAACGAGGAGAGAGGGAAAGAGAAAACAACAAACAGCAGGTGGGCTCAATGTTTGCGTTACGGCTTAACAATTGAGCCCACCTCGCTTTGTTTAGTTTAGTTTACTCTTTCTCTCTCTCTCTCTCCTCGGTTTTTTTGTTTTGTTTTTCTATTTCTCTCCCACTCTCTTTGCCTTGTATCCGTTCGGCCCCGTTCAGCCTACTGTTTTAAGACTTTTACCCCCATCCAGGTTTCAATATTTTCCTGGTGAGCGGTAGCGAGCCAACATATATATTTTTTGTTTTGAGAGCAAGATAAATTTGTGCATTATTTGATAGAAAAATGTCTCCGGCGAAGCATTGCCAACCTCCGAATTAAGGGGAGATGGGTCGTTTTTCTGGTCCCCTTTCTTCCTCATGGTTAACCCCCTTAGTTTTCATATTTTATGACGTTCGGCCCATTAGTTTGGCGTGATATGCTAATTCCACTCTGCAATTAGCACATTCACGTTACATTCGCTCAGCTGCGCACACCTCGCCGACATATGTGCGATGCCAACGCCGATGATCGACGATGAATCGCAAGAATTTGTGCCTTAAAAAAATACTCTTATCACCTCGCCGAAGTAAACGCCGAATCAACGCTTGGATCGCCGACGTCGCAGAACATACGGCGAGTATTCTTTCATCCTCTCCTCGCATGATCTCGCAAGAGATTTTTGAAAATGTGACACGCCTCGCAGAGGTTCATCGGCTAAACATGGCTCACTTCCCCGATAACATCGCCGACATCTTCGCCCAGTATAATTTGTCATCTGTTTGTAACGGTAAAAATCGTGAAGGTCGCACGTATTCTTGCGAATTTGACAAAACGAAGGCATCGGCGACGAAAATCGTGACTGGTCTCACCAGTGGGAAAGGGGTATTACTGATCTACATATATGAGGATGACAATAAATCAAGGGGGGTAAGGGGGGGCAACACCCCCCCTCAACCCCTCGTGTATCCATTTATCCCACAATTTCCCTTACCTACTGTAGAAGCGCGATTCACCCAATAAATGGCGCCATTTGACATCTTATCTTCAGATAAATGAATGAGGGGTAAGTTAATGCAAATCCTCTACTCCAACCATGAAAAACAACAATAAAACATTATTCTTTGAAAAAAATATACAGAAAACTTGGTAAATAAGGCGGCTCTAGCTGTCTTGAATTTTACCATATTTTGTGTTGCTTTGGTTTCAATTAATGGATATTTTTGGGTGCTTTTTTAACAATTTTCAACGGGTTCATAAAATATCAAACTTAAAAAAACAAGGACAACATATATATAATACTTGTAAAAATTGTCCCCGGTGTAAAACTAGAAATTTACGAAAAAAGGTGATTGACAGACCTCGGGAGACGAAGTAAAATGGCGAGTATACAAATCGGTAAGGTCTATAGTAGAGTATTGACAACCTTGTTACGAAAAACACATTTTAGTAACTTAATTTTTTATTAGGTTTTTGCCGAGGGTTGAAACTAATTTAAATATGTTGTTGAGAGTATATTATAGATTCCATATCCCTCAACCCATTATTATATCCCACGGCTGCTATGGTAAGCTAATGCAAATCCTCCATTCACTGAATGATAAAAAACAATACAACACTATATTCCTTGAAAAAATAAAAAAATATCTGATCATAAATGATTATCTTACCTCTAGATCTTACCTCGTAACCCCTTAACTAACGATAGGCCTAATCACGGTACAACATTTCTACTCCTTTACTCATAGAAATGATCGTTGTAGACTTAACTATCGCACTGCACGATACTTACAAAGATCACTGGTCTTGTAGAGTGTGATGGGATGATAACTAACCTTAGCCATGATGCGTGTAGTCTTCTTTTTCTTCCTGTTAAATGTGTAGTTTGCTTGGATGGTTGCGGCATCTCCAGATTACTGCACAGGCGTTTTAAGAGGGGTGAAAAGAAAAATTGTGTTATTACAATAGGGGTTAGGAGAGGTATTAAAGGTGACTTTTAATAAGGTAGGCTATGTCTATAAGGAATATGTTTGCCGGCAGCTTATGAGGTCAGAGTGATTTAGGTTAAGGTCTGAGGTGATGATGATCAGTGGTGGTACAGTACTTTGGTACCAACGTTTCGACATATTAACTTATGTCATCATCAGGGTCTAAACAAGAAAGAGAAAGAACACACGATATAAAACTAACATACACATTATTCAATGGAAGTTACACATATTAATGTACAATGTTTAAAAGGGCTTAAAAGGGGCAGAATATACAATGTATAAAGGGGCAGAACATGTAAAATATTCTAAGGGAATTACACATTAATGTACAATGCTTAAAGGGGCAGAACATTCAAATTATTCAAGGGGAGTTACACATATTAACTCACAATGTTTAAAGGGGCAGAACATTCAAATTATTCAAGGAGAGTTACACATATTAATTCACAATGTTTAAAGGGGCAGAACATACAAATTGTTCTATGTGAGTTACAAATCTTACTGTACTATGTTTAAAGGGGCAGCAGATATGGTATTGTTAAGTTGGGGTTTAATTTTTTGTATATATATTGACTCTAGGGTTCTCACACTTTTACCTGGGCAAGTATCTAAAATTTGAAAAAAAATCTGGTTTAAGTCTTAATTTGAAAAACTCTGCATGTTCTCATACTGCTGAGTGAGGAGGGCTTAGTAGGGGGCGACCTGTCCGGCTCGACTGGCCTATGTGCTCATCGGTACGGATTTTGAAAGCACGTGTAATGCTCCCAATATACCCGGCCTGGCAGCTCGGGCAGGTGAAACAATACACAACCAATGAGCGCAAGTCTGTCGGCACTCGATCTTTGAAATTAAACAATGAACCTATTTTAAATGTGCGTTTATGTATGAATCAAATGTTGATTTGTGGATACAGTTTTGACAACATAGTTTTTAGTGAATTTTCAATGTTCATGGACAATTCTCCAAGATAATGTGGTAAGGTTAAGTATACAGTATGTCCTCCTTATTCACAGTTGGTATACAGAGTTCTGGTTGATCTTTATTACTGAGAAATTTGCTTACTAGTATATCAAATAATTGGGGACATTATCCATTATTCATGGAAAAGTTTTTGAGAAAGACTAGTTCTTTGTGAAATAATTCATAAGTAGAGGAGAGTGAGAAGGCCCTATGAATCAATGTTTTCACCGCGTTTATTTATAAGCGAAACTAACTGAAGCTAAAGAAGATAGTGCCCAGCCCTGAGAAGGTAGGTTTTCGAAAAATAGAAATACTCGATTCGCGTGCAAATAGGGGTTTGGTCTAAACCAATTATATACTCAATCGTGTGTAAACTGTCTGAGGGGGTTAAGTTGCCACCTAAAACATTACCTGAATTTGATGGGCAATCTGATTGGAATACCTTTTGGGATAAGTATAAGGGCTTAGTTCATGACAGATCAGATATTTCTGCAGCAAATAAAGTTTCATACTTGTTGGGTCAACTTAAGGGTTTTGCATTGGATCTGATTAAGGAACTTCCCATAACAGATGACAATTATGAAGCAGCTCTACAAATACTCAAGGAGAATTTTGAAGATACCAAATGGACTCTGCAGCACTTAGTTTACAAATTGCTGGATTTATCAAGACCTAAGCACACATACCAGGATCTTCAATCATTTCGGATCACCTTGAATTGTGTTTTAAACGCCCTTAGTACCCAGAAATATCTTAATTCTGCTTCTTGGCTCCTGAATCACATTGTACAGCAAAAACTCTCTCAGAAAACCTACTACTTCACATATCAAGAAATAGAAGAGGGCTTAAGAGAGCTGTGCAAACACATGCAGATTTCTAAGAAGGATATTGGTACCAAGGAAGGAGACAGCAAGGTTAAGTATACAAAAGCATCTACAACAGGGACTAAGGAAAAAGCAAAACAGTTCAAGAAAGAAGAGGTTGGTACCTATGTGACTTCCGTCCAACAGAATAATCCAACCAGTACAGTATCGAAAACACATGGTGTTAGGGAGAGTAAAAATTCACGTCTCACTTCCCCAGTGACCCAAGAAGTAACCAGAGAGATTAAGCCCACACCAGTGGTAAAACAAGAAACCCGGAAGGTGTGCAAGTTATATTCGGAACAACATTCCACAGTGTATTGTAGGACTTACCCAGCTCTTAAGGCTAGACTTCCACGACTCATCTAACTAGGTAAGTGTCTTGTTTGCCTGAACTCAAGACATTCTACTGAGGAATGTTCTACCAAATTAAATACATGTATTCGGTGCAAGACTGGTGTACATCATACAGCGTTGTGTCCCAGGACCAGTGAAGTACAGCCCAAAACTACAAAATTAATATGAATATGACCCTGACCACGGGAAACCCAATGTATATGCCGGCAGTTACTCCTACAGCCGAGGTTCTGATGTGGCGGCGTCTACGCCGTGGGGCCACCTCCCGAGGCTGCCAACCGCGGATGGCTGCCGACCCTCCACAGCCGAAGACAAAATCAACGACCAGTGGAGGAAAACCGGATGCCGGCCGCGGGGAGCAGTTTCGGGAGCCAAACCGTCACAACCATCCCCTGCCCCCTCCCTGGGGGCACGGGTCCTTGGAGCGGCTTCGGTCGCGCCGGGAATTTCCACACCTCTCACACCACACACACACATCACACACTTTTTCCTACACCGAGAAATGACTCTCCGGCTGTCATTTCTCGAAGACTTCTTCTAGCCGGAGACATTGAGAGCAACCCAGGACCCACGTTCACATACATATGTCCAACTTGCTCAAAACCCATCACTTCGAGTCGCCATACTAAGGGTTCAGTTCTCTGCAATTCATGCGGGAACTGGACCCACTTCACCTGCACAACACTTGCCTCCAAGAAACACTACACAAACACCTGGACCCGTTCCTCATGCCCCTCCCTCTCCCAGTCAAATCCCTCACCTAAAACCCGTCCACCTCTCCTCCCCAACCCACCTAACCTTCCCATATCATCCACTCCCCCCCCTAAAACCCGTCCACCTCTCCTCCCTAACCCACCTAACCTTCCCATACCATCCACATCCTCAACTCAACACACCACACCCCATCCTAATCCATTCCAACCCCCATCTCCTGCTCCCCAATCCCCACCCCCACCTCACCCATCCCAACCCCCAGCCCCTCCCTCACCCCCAACCCCACCCCCCATCACCCCCACCCCCACCCCATCCTCGTGCAGCAGCACCCAACATACATCGTGCACATAACATTAACATTCTTCAACTGAACATAGATGGCATCAACACAAAGAAACACGAACTCTCACACTTCATCAAACAACACAACATACACATTGCCATCTTACAAGAAACAAAACTCCGCACAACACAAAAAACACCCACATTTCATAATTTCACCACCATCAGACAAGACCGGGCTGTCGGCGGGGGCGGTGGACTCATCACCCTGGTACACAAAGAAATATCATACATAGTAACCAGTGTACAAACCAAATCACTCCTCCCCCCAAATGATAACACAACAGAAATACAGTCAATTAAAATACGCACTGGCAACAACTCCAACATAACCATCATAAACACATACATCCCTCCCCAAACATCCCCTACAGTACCAAATGAATACAGACCACACTTACAACACATCACAAACACACCCCACACATCATCCTGGGTGGTGACTTCAACGCCAAGACGTCGGCCTGGTTTGTCGACAACCCCGACACAGACAGAGGGCTGGTACTACAAAACCAAACCGATAACCTCATCATCCTTAACGACATCCATCAACATACCCATATTCCTCACCAAGCCCTCTATAACCCATCATCTCCAGACATCACCTTTTGCTCCCCAGAACTCGCCCCCACAACATCCTGGAGGGTGGTCAGAACCTTAGGCTCTGACCACCTCCCGATCATTATCACCACCAAAACCAGACTCACCCCAGCTAGCCACAAGCACACATACACCAATTATAAGAGAGCTAACTGGGAAGCATTCACAAATGAGACAGAACAACACTTCACAACTCTAAACAGTACACCCATCACTAACATCAACAATGCTGTACACATACTCAATAAAACTATCCAAAACGCTGACAAGAAACACATTCCAAGAGGTAACAGAAAAAGACACAACCCCAACTTCACACCAGAAATTCAAAACCTCATCAGACAACGCGACATACTGAAACACTCCCCAGCACCCCACACACAAGACATCACACAACAAATTCAAGCACTCAACACCCAAACTAACAACAAAATACAAGAACAACAAAAACTAAATTGGAATAACTTCCTACAAACACTTGATCACAAAACAAACTCCAAAAAACTCTACAAAACACTAAACAGCATCACACTTTCC
Source organism: Paralithodes platypus (assembly GCA_032716605.1). Taxonomy (NCBI): domain Eukaryota; kingdom Metazoa; phylum Arthropoda; class Malacostraca; order Decapoda; family Lithodidae; genus Paralithodes; species Paralithodes platypus. The sequence goes on along the minus strand of CM064510.1, from coordinate 39,120,370 downwards.
AACAGCAACACAACACAATCACATGCTGCAATCACAACAACAGACTCTACTCCTTCATGTAAACAACAAGCAAACACTCTCATCAATCACTTTTCACATGTCAGCCACCTAAAACCTCACAAAGACGACCGACGTGTCATCCGACGTAAGAGACAATTCCCCACAGACCCTGACTATACACCCTTCACCAATCACCAGACAAAGCATATCATCAACAATCTCAAGCACTCACCCGCCTGTGGCCTAGACAACATAAGCAACATACACCTCAGACACCTGGGACCACAAGGCATACAAGCACTCACTAACATATCAAACTACAGCTATTCACACAACACAATACCAGACATTTGGAAGCATGGTATCATCATCACATTCCCCAAACCCAACAAAGACCCCACGCTACCCTCCTCGCACCGCCCCATCACACTCCTTTGCTCCCCCTCCAAAGTCATGGAACGCCTAGTATTACAACTAATTACACCTGACCTACCCCTAGCTCCAACACAACATGGCTTTAGGCCACTGCACTCCACAAACACTCTTCTCACAGACCTTACACAAAGAGCTTTCGACGGCATCAATTCAGCTAGACCACCACACAGATCACTATTAGCCACACTCGACATTAGTAAAGCCTTCGATGCCATCCCCCGCCACAACCTAACAAACAAAATGTACAACACAAACATGCACAACAAAACAAAACGGTGGCTGGCCAACTTCCTAGCAGGCAGATGTGCACACGTATCTTTTGCCGGTCAGTCATCTAAAATCAGAAACTTTCCAAACGGAGTCCCACAAGGATCCGTCCTATCGCCCGCACTCTTCAATCTGTACATGCACGATATAACTACACCCAATACGCCCCAAATAAACTTAGCCTCCTATGCAGATGACATAACACTCACATGCACACACCATGACTCAAAAAGAGCAACAGATCTCCTTCAACCCTATCTCAACACACTACATGGCTGGTGCACTACAAACAGACTTAATCTAGCCCCAGCCAAATCCACCGCAACCCTGCTCACAAGTTGGACAGGAGAACACGAATACATCCCTCAACTCACCATAAACAACACACCCCTAACACATACACACACCCAAAATCCTAGGAGTAACATATGATACTCATATGACATTCAAACAGCACACCACAAACATTAAAAAGAAACGGACACCCAGACTTAACGCCCTCAGGTCACTTGCTCACACAAAATTTGGACACAACAAAGAAACTACCACCACAGTATATAAACAATACATAAGATCAGTGATGGAATACGCAAGCCCAGCCTGGGCTTCTAACCTAGCTGAAACACATCATAAGACCTTACAGACTATTCAAAACAAAGCCCTGAAGATCATTACAGGCTGCACAGCTACTGCACCCACAGATCACCTACATCAAGAAACCAAAATCCTCAAAGTCAAAGACCATCTGGACACGAGAGGCACTCAATTCCTGGCAGCAGCCTCCACGAACCAAGACCACCCACTAAACTACATGGCAACACACCCACAGACACCAAGAAATATCAAAACAACACCCAGCACACGGTATCACACACAATTATTGTCCTCTCTCTCCCTCCCTGCCCACCCCGAACCAACTTCCAGAAGCACATCCATACTCATATCTCTCACCGATCCATCCACTCACTCACAGACAACACGCAGCTGCATGCACGACCTCCCGAAATCCATCCTTCCGAATCCTCCCTTCCTCGCGAGGACAGAGTCCACCTGGCCAGGCTGAGATGCGGACACCATCCAGCTCTCTTGAGCTATCAGAAGAGACTGGATGACTCCGTTGTCGACACCTGCCCGGGATGTAACACAGCACCCCATACCATTAAACACATCATAGAAGACTGCATTTCACACAACCACTTACGCCAACAACACAATCTACACTCAATGAGAGCTCTGTGGGAAAGCCCGATCGTGGCCATGGCCTTTCTCAGGGACTCGGGGCTGTTCGGCCAGGCAGCTTAGGGAACAACAACAATAACAACAACAGCCGAGGTTCAACTGATCAGAGGGAAAAAAGCTATGCCAGTCAAAGCACTCTTTCATACTGAAGCCCAAAAGACCTTCATTGCTGGAGATGTTGTCAGAGCCATGAATTTGCCAACAGTGGGGAGAGTGAACATGGCAATAACTGGATTCTTGTCAAATAAGGGAACGCAAAAAATTGATGTGGTTAAACCCCTGATTAGATTAGGCAAATACAAATGTAAGGTAACAGCAGTGGTTAAGGAAGAAATGAACACTTCTGTGGTAAATAAGGGTTTGAAGGAAGTATCGGACTACCTAACAGAGTGGTGTACAACTAGCAGATCGTAATATAAGAGTCTGAAGTAGTAGGTCCAATTAAACTGATCATCAGCTCAGACTATTGTGGACGCTTCTTGTGAAAAATGATTCGGAAACATGGTATACAGTTAATTTCCTCATCAGGTGGATACATAATAATGGGATCTCTACCCACATGCGGCCCAAGTAAATCAGACAACCGGATGGATCCAGTCTTTGTGACTCCTGCACAATCTCCTGTGGTGGCTAGAATTGGTGCATAATTAATTCCATCACAAGTAGGAGATATTCTGGAGGAATAACAAGAACCTGTTCACAAACTTTGGGAACTGGACACTGTGGGTATAGAAGCAGATCTTCCCACCCCTGAAGACATCTTAACATATAACCACTACCTAGACACAGTTGAGTATAAGGATGGCCAGTACTGGGTATGACTTCCATGGAAGATAAATGCCCCCGAATTACCAACTAACTACGAGAGTTCAAGATGTCAACTGAATAAAATGATGGAGAGGTTGCGTCAACATCCTGAATGACTGGACATTTATCATAAAATAATTCAAGATCAGTTGGAGAATGACTTTATTGAGGAGGTCCCAGGTGAAATAAACCACAAAGAGGATCATTACCTTCCTCATCATGCTGTAAGTAAGGACTCCAGTACTACCCCCATCAGAGTGGTATTTAACTGCAGTGCTCGAGCAGCAAAGAATGAAGCAAGTCTAAATAATTGTCTCTATGTAGGACCAAATCTGACTGAAATACTGGGTGATGTACTATTAAAATTCAGGAAAAAGATATTTGGGTTTGTGGCCGATATCTCCAAAGCCTTTTTAAGAATAGGGAGGAGCAGGACTGCAATTTCAGAAAGTTCCTTTGGCCTGAAGATTCTTTTCAGCCTGGTGGACGTATAAAAGAATATCGCTTTCGGTAAGTGTTATTTGGTTCCTGCTCTAGTCCTTTCTTGGTGTGAAGCACTTTGAGATATAATTTTCAGAAGACAGATAAACCTGAAATGGGTCAACTGTTTTACTTGGATAATCTTCAGGGCATTGCCAACAGTGGAGAAGAGGTTATTGAAATCTACAATTTGGCAAGGCAAGAATGTAATAAAGCCAATATGCCACTACAAAGTTGGAATTCAAACTCTTATATTCTTTTGGACCAGATAAGAGGAGATTATTCTGACTACCAAATACCAGATGGTCAACCAGTACTAGGATTGCAGTGGAAAACAACTACTGATGAGATGTCTCTAAAGCCCCTCAAGTTTCCCGATGTAAAACTCACAAAACGCACGCTCTTAAGTCAGGTCTCTATGATGTTCGACCCATTGGGCATATTTAGTCCCATATTAATTAAAGGTAAGATTTTAGTTCAGGAAGCCTGGAGAGAAGCACTGAGTTGGGATACTCCATTACCTAAAAAGTATACTGAAGACTGGAGCAAATTGCAGGTGGAATATGAAACTGTGTCTTCACTCAAGTTTCCTAGAAGATGCGATCCTACCTCTGATAATAATGAGTGTGCTCAATTGCATGTATTTTGTGATGCCTCATCTAAGGCGTATGGTGCAGTAGCTTATTGTGTCCCTGATGTCCGATCTACTTTGATTATGTCCAAGTCCCGAGTAGCACAATTAAAACGACATACCCTTCCACAGTTGGAGCTGACCGCTGTTGAATTGGGAACTCGGTTAGCGACTTATTTAAATGGTAGGTTTCCCTTTATAGGCGAGACATATATATGGACAGATAGTGAAACATGTTTGCACTGGATAGCTAAGGATGATAGTCACATAGTTTATGTGTGTAACAGAGTACACAAAATAAAGGAACTGCAAATGAACTATAAATTCATGCATGTTAAGTCCAAAGATAATCCGGCTGAATTGGTGAGCCGAGGTGTAAGTGTCAAGAAACTGATTAACGACACTCTGTGGTTTCAGGATCCAGTTTGGCTACATCAGAGTGATTGGCCAGAACAAAAATCATACCAGGTCAATTATGATCCGGTTCATATGGACCCAATAATTATCCCAGAGCCATCAGTGATCGACTTACCAAGTTCTTCAATTTGGACAAATTATTAACTATAACTAAGTTTGTGTTTAAGTTCCTGAGCAAGAAGGTAAAGATGAAGGAATTAGACCCGCTTACCTACTGGATCAAAAGGACACAAGCTGATAAGTACGAAGAGGAATTGACACAGCTACGTAAACCCACTCCCAAGTCAACGAAAAGGATGAAAGATTTTGGGCTGTACCTAAACAATAAAAAATTACTATTTTGTCGAAGTCGTATTGTTAAAGCTGATCTACACCTCAAAACTCTGCATCCAATCATATTGCCCAAGGATTGCGACCTCAACAAATTGATGGTTTTAAAGGCACATGAAACAACTAAACACAGTGGGGTAGCAGACACTCTAGCCTATATGCAGCAAAGCTATTGGATACCAGAGGGATGACAAGCTGTTAAATGCTGTATCAAGAATTGCATCATTTGCAAGAGGTATAGCTATTCCTTACCCTGGTCCGCCAGCTCTCCCTCCAGACCGCATTCACCAAAGGAATCCGTTTGAAGTAACCGGTGTAGACTATACTGGTGCCATCACTCTCACAGGAGATGATGGACCGCACAAGGTTTATATAGGTCTATTCACCTGTACCAGAACCCGGGCTATACATTTGGAGATAGCGGATGATATTAGCTCGGAAACCTGTATAAATTTGTTTAGAAGATTTGCAGCTCGGCGAAGTTGCCCCAGACGTTTGATAAGTGACAATGGGAGAAACTGTGTGGGCGCATCACCGCTAGTTTCTTAATGATTAAAGAGCAACGCAGTACAGCAAGTGCTAGATTCTAAAAAAATGTATTGGTCATTCACAACTCCCCGAGCCCCATGGCAAAATGGATTTATTGAGAGAAAGATAGGAATCGTGAAATCGTGCCTGAAAAAGGTTCTTCACAAATCAAGAGTCACCTTGGATGAGTTAAGAACTGTTGTCACAGAGATAGAAACAAGAATCAATAATAGACCACTAACATATCAAGACTACTCCAATTTGGAAGTTGAAGCCTTAACTCCGACTCATTTGTTATATGGTAGACGACTTAACCCAGTACCCCGTTTGGACAGGACAGAGGGATTAGTGGATCTCACCGTTAATGAAGCAGACCCACATTTGCGACGAAGCTACCATAAACTCTGCAAGATACTAGATGCCTGGAACAAGCAGTGGGCATCAGAATATTATTATATCAAGCCTACAGGACAGATATTATGGAGCGAATTCTGCTAGTAACTGTCGCAAACCTGAGGTGGGACACCTAGTCTTGTTGAAATTGGACCAACCTCTATCCAAATGGCCCTTGGCAAAGACCCAAGAAGTCTATCCTGATCCCGAAGGAGTTATCAGAACAGTTAAAGTTTTATCTCAAGGACAAACAACTCACCGAACTGTTAATCGGCTCATACCTATGGAGCTCGCCATCTCACCGGAGGAAGAACCGCAACCCATAGTAATAGGGGGACCTAGACCACAACGAGCAGTGCTGCTGGATCTCAAAGAAATTGGCTTGATTTGTTAGCCGCAGGTCACATAACATGATGCAACACATCATACTTCGCCGGGCCCCAATCTGTGAGAAACAATTTGACTACACCGGTATCTGGGAAGTGATAGCAATAACCTTCGTTTAGGGTAACCTCATTAGAGTGAACCATTTCCTACCAGAGCCTGGTGATTGTAAATATTGTAAAGAATAATTAATATCAAGTCATTTAGAACTATATCAGATTACCTTGGCCAAGTTAATTTAGTTATAAAAGCTCATATGATTAAATTAAGAGGTATTGTATTTGGGATCAGGTTTGAATTTCCCACGATCACAAACGCGATCCACAATTTGCTGTAATATCCTGAACTCCTGGATAATAGGTTTACTAAATAGTTGTAAAATTATACTTACATTAATATTTATATAGCAAAATGCGGATTTTCGTTTATATGATTAATTGAAGAGGGAATGAACCCTTGGTAACAAAATCAGTATATATTTTACTTAGAGTCGGAAAGTTTTCAATTTCGACACACGCCATTTAGATCTGAACAGTGCAGGACTACCCCCATGTTTCTGCACCCCTGTATCAACGCCCGGCCAGGAACTCTAATCTCCATAGATAGAAAAGGACTAGACTGTGATCTCCTTAAAGCTAAGTCTTGATATAGATGGTCATTTATACAATTCTTAGGGTAGTTTTAGGTTAAAGATGCGGCTAGGTATAAAAATCGTCTAGCCTAAGAGGGACATAATATTGAGGCAATAGGTAAGTTATCATATAATATATATATATGGTACGAATTTAGTTACTGGACACCTATTTGACAGGTACCACCAACGATTTAATACACATTTGTTTTCAGTTTCCAGGCATCCAACACCAAGCTACACCCCTTTCTGGTGTACGAAACACTAAAAAAAACAATGGAGACACTTTAATAGTAATAATAAGAGACGAAATATAAAGAGAACTCTGTTGCCTTCGTGGAAGTAGAGCCGCTTTGTTTACTTTACGCTCGAAGTGACTTCCCACCTTGGCGGTCGACTTAAAATGGCAAAGCTAACCAGTTGTTGGGTACATTTTCTGATAAAGACTTTCGTGGGATACAGGACGGGTTGAGGGGGGGCAGAGCCCCCCTCAACCCCCCTTGGGTGGGGGAAACAAATTCAGGCCTAAATCCTATAAATACCTCTACCTAAACTTCTAGTATTTATACTTGGGGGTTGGTATTAGATACAGGGCGTGGGATACAGGACAGGTCAACATATATGACGATTATTATAATTCACGGGGGGGGGGGGGGGGGGGGGGGGGGGGGGGGGGGGGGGGGGGGGGGGGGGGGGGGGGTGCCCTCAACCCGTCCTGTATCTAATACCAACCTCCAAGTATAAGTACTAGAAGTTTAGGTAGAGATATTTATAGGATTTAGGCCTGAATTTGTTTCCCCCACCCAAAACCCCCTATTCCCAAAGGATGCGTGGAAACTGAAAACAAATTTATAAAACCTGTCAAATAGGCGTCTAGTAACTAAAATGGTACCATATATATATATATATATATATATATATATATATATATATATATATATTGATATATGTTAATAGAGTAACTTTACTTTAAATTTAATTCCAGGATTTATTTAGTCTTGGTGGTGCCCCGAACATAATTTACTTAGATTAATTTTTATATTAACCCTTGATGCTTAACCGATGTTGTAATTTGTAATATTGATAATTTATCACAGGGCCTGGCTTGTGCCACACATCTAGATTCACCCTACGAGCACCTCTATTACACACCATCACTTTACTTTTATTGACGTTCACCCTCGGCTTCCTCCTCCCACATACCACACCAAACTCTTTGACTACTCGCTGCAGTTTCTCCTCAGAAACCGCCACCAACGTTGCCATACTTATTATTTCCTACTCTAACACTCACTCTGCTCTCTTCATAAACACTCTTGACTGCTGTTAACAAGTGTCCTCCAATTTTATTAAGCATTAGCACCTTTCACATTCCTTCTCGATCCATAATAAAACAAAATATCTCCTTACACTTCTCCAAATACTTCTCGCATAGCTGTCTTACTGCAATAATTTGATCCACATACCCTCTTCCCCTCCTAAAACTGCACGGTTCTTCTCCTATTGCACCTTCTGTATCCTTTATTATCCTCTCTATCGACACCCTGCCATACAGCTTTCCAAAAACTCATAATAAACTAATACCTCTATAACTCTAATACTCCTGCCGGTCTCCCTTCCGCTTGTACAACTGCAGTCCTGCACTCCTCCAGTCTACTGGTACAACACCATTGACACAACAAATCACATATCGAATAGTCTAACCAGCCACAATCTATTATCACATCTGTATCTCTCTCTGTATATACAGTATATATTAATTTGTTTGTCATTAGATGGGAGATTTATTATATAAATATATATATAAATATATTAGCTTATCATATTTATCAAATAAGTCAGGCAATTATATAAGAGATAAAATTCAAGTGTCACACCACTGAGAGGAGATATTAGACTATTAACAAATCGTATTGCTCAATTTTTATTTTTGTCCAATTGCCTTAACCCTCTCGCATCCAGCAACTTAATTATCTAACTTATGGGAAGACCTGCTCTAATTTGCCATGAAATATCAGGCTGGGTGAGTTTTCGAAGCCTTGTGTTTTTCTGTATTTTCATCCACCAGAATGCTGTTTATTGTGATGTATCGTATGTCAATGGAAAGAGGAATATTTATAGTACATGATAAAACAAAACAAAATGTAAATAAATCGAAATATGAAAGTGCAAATGAGTCCGGAATAAAATTATTTCCCATGCAATTGTCTTCACACCGTCCTAGCTCTAAATTGTGAGTGATGACCATATATTTTTTTTGCTCAAATAATAGTATTTTTTCTCCTCTTTCCAAATCCGAAAACAGAAATTGTTTATCTACAATAGTTCTCAAGCAGTGACCGAACAAAAAAATATATTTTGATTGATATGGTTTATAACATTTTCGATTTATTTCGTTGCTACGAAGTGTATGGTTTTAAATTTAGGCTGTATGAATATGGCAAATAATGCTGAGGAGTATAAACAAACTAGAAGTTCCTAGGACAAATACTTTTTGCGCTATGAATATTTGAAATGAAGAGCCAAAATGCGAATATTTATGCTTCACCCATCTCTGTTCCGGCGATGCTTGCCGGGTTCTGAGCTGTTCCCCACCTCGTGGTTGGTTATTTGCTCGGATACCTATATAACTGTATATATCACCAGAATCGAAAAATTGTGCTCTTTCCAATGGTGAAAACAAAAATAATATAGCGTAATTGGTTCGCGAGCTATGCGCAATTGTTTCCATGCAGTGACCGAAAAAAAAAAAAATAGATATGGTTTATAACATTTTCGATTTATTTCGTTACTACGAAGTGTATGGTTTTAAATTTAGGCTGTATGAATACGGCAAATAATGCGGAGGAGTATAAAACAAACTAGAAGTTCCTAGGACAAATACTTTTTGCGCTATGAATATTCGAAATGAAGAGCCAAAATGCGAATATTTACGCTTCACCCGTCTCTTTTCCGCCAATGCTAGCCGGGTTCCGAGCTGTTCCCCACCTCGGCATTGGTTTATTTGCTCGGATACGTATATAACTGTTTATATCACCGTCATCGGAAAATTATGCTCTTTCTAATGGTGAAAACAAAATTAATATAGAGTTATTGGTTCGCGAGCTATGCGCAATTGTTTCCATGCATTGTTATAGTTATGTAAATATATGAGAATGTTTATACAGTTGTATATCTTTGCCACAATGTACAACATTTATATAAATATATAAATATAATTATATATATATATATATATATATATATATATATATATATATATATATATTATATTTATATATAAAATAAATGAAATAAAAATTTAAATAAAATTAAATAAATCAAATCAAATAAATAAATATATAAATAAAATAAAAATGTAATAATAATATAAATACTAGATTATGGGCCTTGGGCTTGCTCAGGACCTTGGGGCTGATCCGCTAGACACCCTGGGGAAGAGGAATAAAAAAGAAAAAAAAATATATATACCGGGTGTATATATATATATTATATATATATATATATATATACTGTATATATAAATAAAATAAATAAAATAAATATAATAATATAAATACTCTATTATGGGCCTTGGGCTTGCTCGGGACCTTGGGGCTGATCCGCTAGACAGCCTGGGGAACAGGAATAATTTTTTTTTTTTATATATATATACCGGGTATATACGTATATATATATATATATATATATATATATATATATATATATATATATATATATTATATATTATACTGTATATATAAATAAAATAAATAAAATAAATAAAATAAAAAATATAATAATAATATAAATACTCGATTATGGGCCTTGGGGCTGCTCGGGACCTTGGGGCTGATCCGCTAGACACCCTGGGGAACAGGAATAAAAAAAAAATATATATATATAATATATATACATACCGGGTATATATATATATATATACATATATATATATATATATATATATATACTGTATATACAGTATAAATAGAATAAATAAAATAAAAAATATAATAATATAAATACTAGATTATGGGCCTTGGGCTTGCTCAGGACCTTGGGGCTTATCTGCTAGACACCCTGGGGAACAGGAATAACAAAACAAATATATACGGTATATATATAAATAAAATAAATAAAATAAACATAAATAAAATGAAATAAATAAAATAAAATAAATAAAAACTAGTAAATCAAATATATAAATATTTAAATAAAATAAAAAATATAATAATATAAATACTCGATTATGGGCCTTGGGCTTGCTCGGGACCTTGGGGCTGTTATATACTGTATATAGGCTATATATAATATATATATATAATTATAATAATATACTGTAATATAACTAAAATTCCATAGAGTACTTACCATACTTCCTGTAAGCATTCCTGTGACATTCGTGATTATAATGTATTTATTTCGTAGGCAGTATTTATTGATAAATATATTTGTCTTTCAAGCAAAAAATAGTGTAAAGTCATCAATGATACCTAGACAAAACTGCATCAATACTCAAGGGGTTAACCAAGATTCACTCCCCTCAGTCACAAGTAACATCGTATATACATATATAGTTCGAATTATTCACTAAACACTTTCACTGGGTAGATGAAATAATTCATAATTGCCTGCCTATAGCTAGGCATGGTGGGCCAGAGGGAGGGAGCCCAGAATTTAAAGGGCCAGGACCCTGCCTCACAGTCTGGGGGCCGGGAAACTACTGACTTTACAGAGGCCCGCGCTCCTCAGAGAGGGACGCTATGGGGTTGCTAGATACTTCCTTTTGTAACTTACTGATGCCTAACTTACCAGTCCAAATTGAGTCAAAATAGAGTCATAAACTTAGTTTTGGCGAATATTTCTAACTTACAGGTGGCATTATGACGCGATTGCATCATACGAGCACTCTTGGAGGGGTGGCGTTATGACGCGATCGCGTCCTATAGATGCGGGAGGGTTAATACCAACTCTCCACAACCACGTCATAGAGGTGAGCCATTGTTCACTTCCTCACCCTATAAACTCCGGTGTTCCTCAGGGCTCTGTCCTATTCTCTTTCTAATTTTTATAAATGATCTCAACTGTACCTCAATTCCCATCCATTCATACGCAGACGACTCAACCTTACACTACTCCATTATTTTTCAGAACGCCCCAGCCAGCAATCCCTCAACGACAAACGTAATGAAGCCATAGAACTCTTAAATTCTGATCTAAATACTATCTCCAATTGGGACAGAGAAAACCTAGTTACCTTTAATGCTTCCAAAACCCAATTTCTCCATCTATCTACCCGTAAGGAACTCCCACCGGACTATCCCTTATTCTTCAACAATGAATGAAAGGATTGAGGAAAATGAGGTGAAAGAAGCAGTGATACAAATGAGAGCGGGAAAAGCAGAAGGTTTGGATGGTATTGATGTGGAGTGTATAAAAAAGGGTGGAGATGTGATAATAGATTGGTTGGCGAGGCTTTTCAATGTGTGATTTGTTGTGTCAATGGTACCAATAGACTGGAAGAGTGCATGTATTGTGCCGTTGTACAAGGGGAAGGGAGATCGGCAGGAGTGTTCAAGTTATAGAGGTATTAGTTTATTGTCAGTGGTTGGAAAGCTGTATGGCAGGGTGTTGATAGAGAGGATAATAAAGTGTACGGAAGTTGCAATAGGAGAAGAACAGTGCGGTTTTAGGAGGGGAAGAGGGTGCGTGGATCAGATGTTTGCAGTAAGACAGTTATGCGAGAAGTATTTAGAGAAGCATAAGGAGATATTTTGGGCTTTTATGGACTTGGAAAAAGCGTATGATCGTGTGGACCATGAAGCAATGTGGAAGGTGTTAAGGATTTATGAAATAGGAGGAAATTTGTTAGAAGCATTAAGAGTTTTTATGAAGGGAGCAGAGCATGTGTGAGAGTAGGAAATGGTGAGTTGAGTGAATGGTTTGAGGTAAAGGTAGGTTTACGACAGGGTTGTGTAATGTCACCATGGCTGTTTAATATGTTTATGGATGGTGTGGTGAGGGAGGTGAAAAGGAGAACTATGGGAAGAGGATTGAGTTTAGTAGGAAAGAATGGTAGAGATTGGGAGTTGAATCAGTTGCTGTTCGCTGATGACACAGCATTGGTGGCGGATTCTGATGAGAAACTGCAGCGGGTAGTCAAAGAGTTTGGTGTGGTTTGTGGAAGGAGGAAACTGAAGGTGAACGTCAATAAAAGTAAAGTAATGGTGTGTAATAGGGGAGAGTGAATCTAGATGTGAGGTTGGATGGGGAAATATTGGAACAAGTAGAATGTTTTTAATATCTAGGAGGAACGATAAGCAGGAGTGGAGGTATGGAAGTGGAGGTAAAACAGAGTGTGTGAAGGAAGGAAGGTTTTCGGAGCAATGGGAAGTATGTGGAAGACGAGAAATCTCTGAGTGAAAGTAAAAAGTGCACTGTATCAAGGAATTGTTGTGCCAACAGTGATGTATGGGGCTGAGACATGGGCTCTGAAGAAAAAGGAGAAAAGAGGGCTGGATGTGATGGAGATGAGCTGCTTGAGGAGTATGTGTGGAGTTACTCGTAGAGACAGATTGAGGAATGAAGAGATACGTAGGAGAGTGGGGCAGCAGGAACATTTGTCAGCCAGAGTGGACAGAAGGGTGCTGAGCTGGTATGGTCATGTTGAACGAATGGGAGATGAAAGGCTTACAAAGAGAATATGTGAGTCAGGTACAAGGGGAGATAGAAGGGCAGGAAGACCCCCATTGAGATGGAGAGACTGTGTAAGAAAGGCTTTGGATGATAGAGGAATGACTATAGATCAGGCAGGGGAAGTGGTGGTGGACAGGAGTGAATGGAGAATGCTTGTGAATAGTTGAGTGAACACGTGGTCATTTGGAGTAAGGGGTCGGGCGCAAGTTCGACTAGATAATAGTCCATCAGGCGCCTGGCCCGGGGGGACGATTAATATGAAGGGTGTGCCTGGAAGTGTGGTGGGAGGGCTTGTGGCTTTGGCTCCGCTGCATGTCTGCCTGCCGAGATCGGAACCTCTCCGGGTGGTCAGGGGCCGGGGGAGTGCTGGAGCGACCTTGGTAACCCTGGTCTCTGGGTCTTCTCCTGGGTGACCTGGATGTGTGTGAGTTTGTGTTTTTTATCTGTGTTTATTTTTTGTTTTATGTTGTTTTTGTGTTTTCCCTGTTCTTGCTCTGTCTTGAGTCGGCTACCCCCAAAATGGGGATTGGGCCTGAGCATATAGATAGATAGATAGATGGAGAATTGATGAGATAAGTACTATCACTAATGGGGCGAAATATGAGGTGAAACACGAAAGTGTAAGTAGACGGTCTGGTAGTGGTGGCGGCTAGGGAGAGAGTGCGGGACCCTCACAATATTCGCGAGAGGTCCGCCAATATCACACATGCGCAAATGGGTAGGTATAATATTTTTTCCCATCCAACTATAATTACCTAAGTTCATAGGAATGATAGACTTACCCAATATAGAACATAATTATTAACTTCTTAATTATTCTATATAACCATTGATCCCACAAACTTAATACTAGAAACTTAATGTAATACTTAATGTAAGACTGTCCATATCAGAGTTTGGACACATTCCCACCACCAGGTTTATATAATACAGTATTTACAAAAGCCCGGAGGCTATCTTATTTCGCCATGATTGGGAGGAGGCCTGAGCCGCCTGTCGACTAGGACGTCCACTGGGTACGTCGACCGGTTGATTGGTCGAGGTAGCCACTGTGGGAATGTCTCCAGGCGTCTCCGAAGAGTCCTCTTTGTACTCTATGTACCCCTCAAGAGGGTACAGACGGACAGTCGGCTGCGTATATGTTCCAGTCTTTGTCCGGACTCTAGCCACTGACTTCTCCGTCCTGACCGGGTAATAACTCGACAATACGGCCCAACTTCCAAAAAGCGCGCGGACCCTCATCATGGATGATGACGACATCACCGATACCCGGCCACCGACCATTTATTGGTCTCGGCTTACACTTATGCGCCTCTCTGAGGGTCACCAGATACTCGATAGACCAGCGTCGCCAGATATCTTTCGACAGTTTGCGAATATATTGATATCTGGCTGAAATGACAGCTTTATTTATGTAGTCTGGATCTTCCAACCCATCCTCTACTTCATTATCATCAGGAAGATCCTGCAACCGATGACCCCGCACCAACACAGAGGGTGTTATTGGGGTAAGATCCCCTAGGTCGCCGGAAGCATAACATAAGGGACGATCATTGATAGTGGCCTCAATTTCTAACAGTAGAGTAGTCAATTCCTCAAAGGAAATTAAGGCACGTCCCAACACCTTCTTCAACCCCGCCTTGACAATGCCGATGGCCCTTTCCCATATAGCGCCGAACCACGGCGCCCTAGCCGGGATAAACCGCCACTCACATTGAACACTGCCAAGGTGGGACTGAACTTTAGGGCGATTACAAATGTCCGATAAGTACCCAGAGGCCCCAACAAAGGTGCTGGGATTGTCACTTAAAATGATCCGGGGAAATCCCGGTCGACTACAGAACCTCCTGAATGCGTGGAGGAAACTGTCACAAGTGAGGTTGGTGACTAATTCGATGTGAATCGGTCTGGTGACCGCACAAGTAAATAAAAGCATGTAAGCCTTTATGGTCGGCGAGTCCTTGATCGGGATTGCTCCGCTATAGTCCACCCCAGTGACCTTATACGGGTCTCCAGGGGTGGTTTGCAGGGCTGGTAAAGGTGGCAGTCCTGCATAGTCGTAGGGCTTACCTTTTACCCGACGACATTTCAGACATTGACCCAGTACGCTTTTCACCACCTGCCTAAGTTTAGGCACCCACTATTTTTGACGAACATAGGTAACCACGTGACCGACCCCGTAATGGCAACAGAGCCAATGGCACCGATCAATTATCAGGTGGGTCAAGGGATGTTTGGAGGGCAGAAGTTTAGGATATTTGCATGATTCCGAGATAGCCGCTAACCTCAATCTGCCTCCACAATGAATTATACCTCCCTTCAGGTGTAGTCCTAACTGGTTGATTAAGTTATTTCTGGACTGTTTACCCTTCACCATCATTTTAAGTTCCTGCGAATAAGTCTCTTTATGGCATAATTTGAGTAAAACATTATCTGCAGCTCTAATTTCATGTACGTTGAGATGAGCACTACCTGTGGGGGGCAGGCTATTTCTTTTTGCCTTCAAATTATTTACGAAACTTATCACCCATGCTGTGACACGCTGCAATCTTTCATAGCTGCTATATTTGTGCCAGTCCCATAACTGTGCGTCATCTTGGGGCACCGTGCCTACAATTTGGGTCACGATACCAGCGGGCTGCTGTTGGAGATCTATATTCTCTGGCCATCCATCGGGTTTCGGGAGCCAAGTAGGCCCATTCCACCACAACGCAGAAGAACTCAAACATTTAGCAGACACGCCTCGAGATACCATATCACTTGGGTTCTCTTTTGTCGACACATACCGGAAATAAGCAGTTGGGACTAGGGCATATATCTCGTCGATGCGGTTAGTGACATACACTGGCAGTTTCTTTTGACTGTGAATCCAGTGTAGCATAATTTGACTGTCACTCCACACATAGGTTTCAGAGATATGAAGTTTATCTTTATAGGCATTCTCAACGAAGTTAATCTTTCTGGCGGCTAGCAGAACTGCAGTCAATTCCATTTTAGGGATGGAAAGGGACTTGATGTAGGCCACCTTAGCCTTTGCCATGACCAAGTGGCTACCCTCTGGACTGACTAGATATATAGCAGTCCCGTAAGCGACACTGCTTGCGTCAGCAAATGCATGCAGAGAAATAGTCTTTCTGAAACAGATCCTCCTAGAGAACTCAATACAAGTACAAGGAACCATGTCATCCACTATCCCCCGCCATTCCGCTTGCAGGTCCACAGAGAGATCATCGTCCCAACCCAATTTCAGTCTCCACAATTGTTGGAGAAAGATTCAAGACCTTAGTGATACTGGCAACACAACACTCAAAGGATCAAAGAGTTGGCAGCAAACCTTAAACACTCACACTTTGTAACCTGGTCAAAAGGAGCATACTGAACTCCAAAAGAAAGAATCAGAGTCAGTTTTCCACACCAGGCCAAGTACTCTCACCAATTCCTGTTGTTCCGCAGCAACACCATCCCTCTGCAACACCTTTCTCAAGATGGGACTATTTGTGGCCCATTGGCACAGGAATAAATGGGCATTATCCATTACTTCACGAGCCATATCGTAAGCATGGATGAGGGAACTTTCAATATCCCCCGTACCTTGGAGGTTATCGATATATAGCCCGGCCCTAATTTCCTGCACCAACTCCGGGTCTGCATCAACAAGAGAAAGATGCTTAACCCTTATTTAGCGGGTGGTAAGGTATTTTACACTGTACAGCTCAGCGGGCATAATCCCGAAATATTCGCTCAATTTCACTCGCCCTAGTGCCGTTACTATGGCTCCAATGCGAACGAAACGATCATTTTTGGAAAGAGCAACTCTTTGTCTCCCCATATAAGTCTATGAATGGATGTTATGAATGAGTGTGGAGGGTGGGAAGAGGTGAGGAAGAGGAGGTACTTTTTGGTCTATTTCCCGGGCGCGTTCGGTTGCGTTCGCTTTGGCCTGACTTCGGCCTCTCGCGCGTCTACTATTCCTTTGGTAATCGGTCTTATTTTTCTCTTATTTCTCCTTATTTCTGTATTCTCTCTCTCTCGCTCTCTCTCTCTCTTTCTTTCTTTCTCTTTCCCTTTCTCTCTTCCTCATCCGTATATGTATTTCTCATTATTATTTTCTCTAACTAATCCCTCTATTTCATTTATTTGCTTGTAATATTTCTGTATTATTATATCTTTTTCACTCTGTCTTCAGTTCAGTTTCTGTATTCTCTCTATACGGTGGGAATGGTATTTCGTATGAGGGATGTGCAGCACAAATATTCAATCTTTCGTTGTTTGGTTTGTATTACCGTAAGAAATTTACTGAACGCCTGCAAATAATACGCTATAAAATGCTTGCAATCAAACTCTCAAGCAATTTCAAGGTCACATGCAATTATAAATGTAGGCAATAGGTAAACCCAGAGAGGAAGAGACAAGAGAGAGAGAGTGTCGTGATAATATAACAATGTTACATATGTATCATATATATATGAAAAAATAATATATACGGTAGGCCTACATCTGTTCCGCACAATCATATAATGCCAAGCACAAATATTCAATCTTTCATTGTTTGTATTACCATAAGAAATTTACTGAACGCCTGCAAATAATACGCTATAAAATGCTTGCAATCTCTCTATTTTCTCTAATCTCTCCCACTCCTCCTGTCTCTCTCTCTCTCTCTCTCTCTGGCTCGCTCGCTTTCCCTCTTCCTCATCCGTATTATGTATTTCTCATTATTATTTTCTCTAACTAATCCTCTATTTCATTTATTTGCTTGTAATATTTCTGTATTATTATATCTTTTTCACTCTTTCTTCAGTTCAGTTTCTGCATTCTCTCTCTCTCTCTGTTTCGCTTGCTTTGCAGGAATTTTGTTTTTGTTTTATATATAATATATAATAATTTACTTAACATTACTTACTATATCGTATAAACAATAGTAGGTAGCCAACTTACCATAATACCGATACACCAAACCGATCCGCATGCGTTTTTGTTTATCACCTGTTTACTAAAGTGCCACCATTATCGATTTTCTTGGAGCCGACTCGAGCGGGAGGGTTACCAATTGAAGTTAAATCCGCTAGCATATATTGTTAGATGTAAGACATGATAAATACCACTAGAAATATGAATTGGCAAAATCCATATAATATCACTTCGAAATTGTTCTGAAATTTCAAAACAAAACCGCTAGTGTAAGTCATTGCTGCTAGATCGAAGTAAAGGTCTCTAGATCTAGCGGAAGTCGCTATACGTATTGGCAGTACTGCACACTCATTCATTTCATTCATTCATTTTCTATTGAGCTCGTCCTGGAATCTTTACGACTCTGAATCTTACGATTGCCGACGGCGATACGTTGTTGACATTGTTGTTGATGTTCCAGTGGAGGGATGAACAAAATATTTTCCTTGTCCAATAATAGCTATTTCATAGTCCCACAGGACTTATTTTGATATATTTATCAAATTTATTGAATGCCTGAAAATAATACGCTATAAAATACTTGCAATCAAACTTTCAAGCAATTACAAGGTCACATGCAATTATAAAAAGGTATATTGTAGACCACAATCTACGCCAAGCTTCGTTGTTGCTTGTATTATCGTGAGAAATGTACCATACACCCTGGTTATCGTGAGAAATTTACCGAACGCCTGCAAATAATACGCTATAAAATGCTTGCAATCAAACTTTCAAGCAATTACAAGGTCACATGCAATTATAAAAAGGTATATTGTAGACCACAATCTTCGCCAAGCTTCGTTGTTTCTTGTATTATCGTGAGAAATGTACCATACACCCTGGTTATCGTGAGAAATTTACCGAACGCCTGCAAATAATACGCTATAAAATGCTTGCAATTAAACTCTCAAGCAATTTCAATGTCACATGCAGTATAGGTAGACCCAGAGATGAAGAGACAGACAGAGAGAGAGGGTATGTCAAAAACATCTGCTAGGTGTGATTTCCCCTGGGAGGGAAGAGATTAGTTAGGGGCATGCCCTGGCCTACATCAGACAAAGAGAGTACAAAGGAGTACAAACAAAGAGAGTGAGACAGAGAGAGAGAGAGAGAGTCATGATAATATAAAAATGTTACACATGTATCATATATATGAAAACATAATATATACGGTAGGTCTACATCTGTTCTCCACAATCATATAATGCCAAGCACAAATATTCAATCTTTCGTTGTTTGTATTACCGTAAATTTACCGAACGCCTGCAAATAATACGCTATAAAATGCAAAGGAAATTTCTTGTAGAGTGCAATTTTGAGGACGAAATGTGCTCTGAGAGAGCGGAGCGGTGATTAGGAGCATATATTACCTCAGACCGCTCGCCACACAGGGAATTATATAAGGAAATTACCGTATTTTAGGGTTTTTTCACTCGTGTTTTACGATCGTTGAAAGACAACCAGTGATCGTAAAAGGATGGTTCGGGTGTCATTGGAAAGCTCAATTTACGCACTTTCAGGATACATACTTGTATTACGCTCTGGGTCTTGTTTATGCATGAAAAAGAGCACGGAACAACCCAATTTAGGGTAAAAAAAAAACCCGCTGGGCGGCACAGTGAAATATACTCCACCAGCCGCTCGTAAGGTGATAAAATGCTTGCAATCACATTTTCAAGCAATTATAAAATATAAATTGTACTTACCTACACCCACACCAGTATGTTCTTCGTCAGGAACGTCTCCAATTTGCTCAAGGGTCTGTCCAATATCAACCACAACATCCACCCCACGCAAATTATGCTTGGGGTGAAAGCCTATGATCGGGTTATTTTCGTCTTCAGAGTCATCCACACTACCAAAACTCTCACCCAGACCTTCGACGGTTTCATCCAACAACTTATTAGAAAGTTATGAAGAGGTCAGCATGATATCTAGTTCCTGGGTGGTAAGCCGGGCGTGGTTAGTAGGGTGGCGCGACGCACTAGGGATGGCGGCCACCGAATCGAACACGGGCAAATCTTGACCTTCCATTATGGCTGCTTGAGGGTCACTTAGTCACGGTCACACAGTGGGGATGTGTGGGTGGGCCCTTGTAGTACACCGCCTGACCACCAAGTTTCGCTTTCCACCTAAATTAGGGCGGGAATATGCCCACGGACTTAAGTCCGACCCCGCCATTTAGCCCAATTTTCTCGTATCGGACTTAAGTCCGACCCCGCTAAATAAGGGTTAAGGATGGTCGCGTTAAGCAGAAACTGGGAGCAGGTAGCGCCAAACAATACAACCTGGAACCGATAACATTGTAGAGGCGAATCTAGTCGAAGAGGATCCTTTGGCCACATGAACCTGGTGTAATCTCGGTCGTCCTCACGTAGTTTTAACATCAAGAAGGCTTTTTCAATGTCACTGACCCACGCATACTGATGTAAACGGAATCTCAACAAGACTTGAATCAACTCCGGTACTAAAGATGGTCCCGTGTACAGACAGTCGTTCAGACTAGGCATGTACTGGTTAACCTTAGCGGAACAATCAAATACAATACAAACCGGAGTAGTCTTGCTTTCCTTGAAGATCCCATGATGCGCCAGATAGTGACATGACCCAGGGTCATCGAATGAAACCTCCTCAATGAAACTACGCGACAACTGATCAGAAATTACCTGCGAATATTGTTGACAAAAACCAGGGTCAGCAATGAACCTCTTCTGGAGTCCTCGTAACCCACCCACAGCCAAACCTTTGTTGGTGGGCAACCGTCCCTTTTCTTCGGTCCAGGGAAGACTTACCTGATACTGTAGACTTTCTGGATCATACATGACTCTCTCCTCATAACTTATCAAAACTTGCCGTTCGGCTTGCGAATGTTCTTTGGGTGATATGCCAATGTGGTCTAAATCCCACAAAGCATTCAGTTCTTTTTTGCACGGAAACTGTCCAGTAGACATATATTGGTCCACTGGAGTTACTGCCACTTTTAGAATTGTTACAACCTCAGTATTGGAACTGGATGTGGATGCCGCATAAGAACCACTCGGTGCATATCCGAATTTGGTTGGAAGTAAAACCAAATTACCTACCCGTTTATAACCAGGTCGCACTATGTTGTTGTAATAGTCGGCACCAATTAGTACCTCCAGCTGTGCTGTCTCTGTGACGCATGAATCGGCCAATTTAATGCCATGGTGCTTTAAACTAATCATTTCAGCACTAAGACTAGACTCGCCTTTATGTTCGGGAAGATCCACGACCACAATTGCTTCGAGACGATGGAACCTACCCCGATGTAAATATTTCAGTGCTACAATAGTATACTCACGAGGGTTTTGAGTTCCGGTGAAACCATGAAGCCGTAATTCTTCCGTCCCCACGGTTTCGTATGAAAGGGACGCTAGTACGGATTTCTTCACGAAGGTCCTCTGTGAGCATTGGTCTAATAGCGATCTGACTTTTATACTTCTCCTGTGTCTACCCTTTACAGGCAGCTGAACTGGGGGTAGGATCACAGTTTGCTTATTCATACTTACAGACATTGTTGTGGAGGTTGTAGGTGTTGACTCTTCCCTAGTAGTACCTCCACTAACCGGTTTTGCCTCTCTGTTTTGGGCACAGGGAGTGAAAGTGCTTACCCTGGCAATACCTACAATTTTTGATGTTAGGGTTAGTGCACCCATAACTACCATGATCACTGGAGAGACATCCCGCACAGAGTCGTAGTTGCCGAGCTCTCTTAATTTTGAGCGGTCCCGTTTTACATTTAAAGCATTTATACCAGGGATGGTTATTCCCACCGCACAGTTTACATGGGGACCGGCTACTACCACTCTGTGTTGCGAATGCAGCCGTAGCCACAGGCATATTCTTTCCTGGAGAGTCCTGACCAACCAAGTTATATA
This sequence comes from Paralithodes platypus, assembly GCA_032716605.1. Lineage (NCBI taxonomy): Eukaryota > Metazoa > Arthropoda > Malacostraca > Decapoda > Lithodidae > Paralithodes > Paralithodes platypus. The sequence goes on along the minus strand of CM064510.1, from coordinate 39,098,304 downwards.
ATTCTGCCTGAAAACACCGTGTGAAAGTCTTGTAATCTAGGCTTTGCTCACCCATCTCCCTCCTAATGGTCTCCTTAACTGGTGATGGCAATTTATTCAGCAATGTAGCCACACAGAACTCCGACAGACTCACCTGTTGACTAGTCCTAGATCTCATGGCACTTTCCATGGTGGCGTAGAAAGCCTTTAGTTCTACGGCCTGACATTTAGGAGCGACAAGATTATGGAAATGCAAGATGTCTGCCGCCTTTACGGACTCCAAGAACTCATCCAAACCGGCTGCCAGGACAGTTAAAGAACCTTTAATACCTGCCCTATGGCGTTTTCCTTGGGCTAGAGCTTCCATATTGTCACCCTTAGTCCAAAACAAAACCCAGACCTTTAGGACAGTTTATTTGAAACAGGAAATCTTCCGCCGATCAAACTCGGGTTCTAATGCTAAACGCGAGCGACCAATGACAGATAATCAAAGAGCGAGAACAAATGCGAATAACATCAAATGCGAGAGGGAAAACAAATTGTAATATTGTAATACTTATCATGCCGATCAAACTCGGGTTCCATCACAAATCGCGAGCAACGGCAAGAAATAAAAAGGGAAAAAACAAAGGATAAACTAACAAGACATGGTGATAAATAGCCGATCAAACTCGGGTTCGGACCTAACACTAAACGCGAGCGACGGGATAAATGGCAAATTATCAGAACATGAGTGGCTTTAGAACTTTTAGAATTAGCGCCCGCCGAGTGCCGAAATCATCAAAACTAAAACCCAAATTACAACCCTTCAAATTTTAGTACTAGAAATTTAGATGACACAATAATCAGAAAAGTTATAGGCTATCACAGAAATTCTGAAAAGTTTTAACTAGATGCATCGTGATTCACTGATAATTTAGAAAAGACAATAAATATCTTTAAATTTAAATTTAATTAGGCATAATCAGAAAAGCAAGACACATTGAACCTTCAATTAACCACAAAAAATGCATTATAGACCTATGGCTCAAGCGTCTGCACCAAAGAACACCCGAGCCGATCCAATTATCTCCCGGAACAGCCGATCCGAGGCGGGCGGTGTTAGATGGATGCCATCCCACCCAAAATCAGCTGCTGAGGTGTTCATGGACTGGTACCAGCTCCGAGTCCATGGCAGGTTGCGCTTGAGCCTCTGGTTAACCGAATAGCGAATTTTGTTGAACTCGGTGGGTTAGATTCCTCTAGGGTTCTGGCGCTTCTCTATTCCTATTATGAAGCAATGGCCTCCTGTCCTATTCTCTATCTCCCTAACCAACTCCGGGATCTCGTTGGCTAAATCCTTTGGTGCAACACCTGACTTCACGTTGTTGCCACCGATGACAAGGTACAGTAGGTCAAATTAGGACGCCAGCTAAGTAATTGCTCCCAGGCCTCAGTACTCCTTATAGTGCTTACTTTAGTCCCTGGGGCGGCAAGAGGTTTGACAGTGTAGTGGGGATGGTAAACTGGCTTATCTACATACAGATCCCGCACATATGAATTGCCTATAATGGCCACCTTTTTTATAAGGCCAGGGTAAATAGCCCTCTCTGGCTCAAAACTTTCGCCTATGCCCCCCCCCTGCCGTGCCGTGCTTAAAGAAGCCTTGCGCCATGTTGGCAATATACAAAAACCCTCGCGGCCGAAACCGACGAAAAAAATAGCGAGAGGGTAGCCATGCATAAGCTCACGGACCAGCAAATAATGGGAGCTCGCCGGCTAGGTGCCACAACACTAGGACGGGCGAAGGACCATATATTATATAGATATTCGTTAGTTATATTGTTCAGTGGACTGTATAATAATATCATATAATGGTTTATATCACCTGAAGACTGGAACTAGTGCTGTAGACCTTTGTTGACTTGTTGAGCCGTTATGATATTACAAGATGGTGTGTGAAACAGGTGATAGGATAGAGTTGATGAATAAAGAAGGGGGCCACTATACTTAATGATTGATGAGAATGATGATTAATGATCTATGGATTAGTATGGATAGATGGAGAATTGATGAGATAAGTACTATCACTAATGGGGCGAAATATGAGGTGAAACACGAGTGTAAGCAGACGGTCTGGTAGTGGTGGCGGCTAGGGAGAGAGTGCGGGACCCTCACAATATTCGCGAGAGGTCCGCCAATGTCACGCATGCGCAAATGGGTAGGTATATTTTTTCCCACCCAACTATAATTACCTAAGTTCATAGGAATGATAGACTTGCCCAATATCCAATATAGAACACAATTATTAACTTCTTAATTATTCTATATAACCATTGATCCCACAAACTTAATACTAGAAACTTAATGTAATACTTAACGTAAGACTGTCGATATCAGAGTTTGGACAGATATCATTACTCAAAGAAATGGCAATATTTGTATTATTGAAAGTTATGTGGGATTTAAGTGGGATATGTCAACTAGAGAACATTCAGTCTATATATACACATATATATATATATATATATATATATCATAATCTACAAACGTCCTTAACATCAAACCACTTACACAAAGTACAGTGTAGGGTAAATAAATTATGAATTATTGCAACTGCCGAAAATCTAACTCGGGACCCACATACAAGACGACAGTGCTCTACCGCTGCACTCCCAATTGGTAGTATATACTATACATAATTATATACATATATATATATATATATATATATATATATATATATATATATATTATATATATATACCGGTATATATACACGATGTTTCAGTTAACAAAAAAACATAAGAAAATGAGAGTCTGCAGAAAGCCGATTGGCCCAAACAAGGCAGATCACTCTCACACCTAACCCTAATTATAAGGCCTAATTATAAGGCCTTCTAAGCTGTGCTTATAAAGCCCAGCTCACTAACACTATTAGGACTGACCTCACCGAAACGGTTAGAGGTCAGAAAACGGGGGTCTATAGAGTGCCGATTGTCCCACACCTGACAGATCACCCTCACACCCAACCCATCTCGTCCATATGCCTATCTAATTTTATTTTAAAGCTGCCTATCGTTCTTGATCTCACTATAGCACTTGGTAGCCTATTCCACCTATTTACAACTCTGTTACCAAACCAATATTTGCCTATATCCTTTCTGAAACGAAATGTATCTAATTTGAAACCATTTGTTCGGGTTCTTTTGCTATCACTGAGCTTTAGTACATTTTTCATGTCTCCTTTATTAATCCCACTAACCCACTTGAACACCTCGATCATAATCCCCTCTAACTCTGCGTCTCTCTAACGAATGTAAGCCTAATTTCTTCAACCTTTCTTCATACGGAAGATTTCTAATATTATGGATAACTTGTGTCATTCTACGGTCACGGTGTACTCTCTCCAAGGAATCTATGTCTATTCTTTAATAAAGACACCAACATTGAACAGCATAATCCATATTAAGTCTCATTAATGACAATTAAAGTTTTAAGATTACACCAGAAGTTTTGTTACTCACACTCCTAGAGATGAACCCGAGAATCCTGTTTGCCTTGTTTGGAACGCTTATACTGTACACAGTTTTCTAGGCTTCAAATCATTGCTAACAAACACACCTAGATCTTTCTCATTCCATATTAGCTAGTTTATATTTAACATTTGTATGCATCCTCCCTATCTTTAATACCTTGCATTTGTCAATGTTAAACTTCATCTGCCAATTTACTGACTATTCGTGTTAGGTATATAGATCCCTTTGCAGGCACTCTATATCTCTATCTTAATAAATTTTCTCCCCATTTTGGTATCGTCTGCAAATGTACTTATCCTACTGGTTATACCTAAATCAAGGTCATTTATGTATATAACAAACAACGGAGGACCTAATACAGATTCCGGGGGAAACCACTTTTGACTGCTCCCCATTCTGACTGGGTACCATTTATGCGGACTCTCTGCTTCCTACCAATTAGCCATGACCTAATCCATCTCAACAACGCCCCACCTATTCCATGCACCTCAACCTTTCTCATCAATCTCTCATGAGGGCTTCTGTCGAAAGCTTTACTGAAATCTAAATATATATAATATCATATGACTTGTCATTATCTACTGCTTCATATACCTCTGAGAAAAAGCTAAGCAAATTAGTAATGCAAGAACGTCCTTGAGTGAATCCATGCTGAGAAGAAATTGATCAAGTTAAATGTTTCTAAGTAGTTTCTAATTTTTGTAGCAATAATTGACTAGTAGCTTTCCTATGATTGATGTTTTTTTTTTTTTTTTAAAGAGACAATGAACGGAGGAAGGAAAAACACAGATAAAACAAAAAGGTCCATGTGCCTAAAGGCATCCTCCATTCATAAAATGTTTGTAACAACTGGATTTAAACATTTGTAGATTGTAAGTTTGTGGAAAGCAATTCGAGGGAAGTGAATTCCAAATAGTAGCAGCTCTGGGGATAAATGAATTCTGATAAGCAGAAGTTCTGCATTGTGGAGGAGAAAGTGTAAATTCATGGGCGCTCTCAGCTGCCCTAGTTCTACGGGGAAAGATGTGGAGAGGCGGCACAATTGAAGCAAGTTCCTCGGAACAATTGCTGTGAAAATATCTGTAGAATAATGCAAGGGATGCAACGTTTCTTCGTATGGATAATGTAGGAAGGTCCTGTGTGATTGCAGGGTTATTGATTAATCTAATAGCTTTATTTTGAATTTAGTCCAACTGCCTCAATGCAACCACTCCACTTCCACCCCACAGAGGTGAACAGTAATCCATCTGAGAACGCACATGACTTTTATACATCACGGCCAACTGCTCGTCAGTGAAGAATTCTCGAACTCTGTACAGGAGTCCCAGTTTTTTAGAGGCATTCTTAGCAATGCTTCTAACATAATGTGTCCAGCTCAAGTTAGTAGTTAATGTTACACCGAGAATGTCAATACTAGGGGAAGTGGGAATATTTACATCATTAAAAAATATATGAGAGTCAGTGAGATTCTGTCGGTTAGAAAATTGAATGTATTTGGTTTTCTGTGCATTAAAGGAAACTAGATTCTTTTGTCTCCATCCATTAATTCTAGAAAGGTCCTGGTTCAGAGAAATTGCAGTGTTTATTTTTGAATTTATAAGATCGGGTTGGGTGAAAGAATTGGTAAATGTGAAGGAACTGTGGAGTGTTGAGTCATCTGCGTAGGAATGTATTGGATTATGAGTGGTAGATATGAGATCATTGATATGAATGAGGAACAGAATTGGGGCCAAAACTGATCCCTGGGGAACACCGGCATTTATTGAGTGAAATTGAGAATAAAGGCCATCTACCATTACACATATTTTTCTGTTATGAAGATAAGAAGAAATTAGTGGAACTAATGATGCAAGGCCGTAGTGTGACATCTTCGACAATAAGGATTGATGCCAGACTCTATCAAATGCCTTTGATATATCCAGTGCTATTGTATGTGTTTCACCATGTTGGTCTGTAGCTTGGTTGATTTGATGCGTAAGAAGGCAAAGCATGTTTGCAGTTGATCGACATCGTCTAAAACCATATTGCCTATCACTGATTAATTTATTATTCTCAAGATGCTTAATTATGTGATTATTTAATATAATTTCAAAGACTTTACCAAGAGTGGAAGTTATAGCTATTGGTCTGTAGTTTGATGGATCTGAAGAGGCACCTTTTTTAGGAACTGGATGGATGTTTGCTTCTTTCCAGGGTACTGGGAAGCATGAGGTATGAGTACACAGACGGAAATTTTTTGCCAATACAGGAGCGAGCACCAAGGAGCAATTCTTAAGTACTATTGGAGGAATTTCATCTGGACCAGGAGCCTTATCTACTGAGAGATTCTGCAAAATAGTTTTGACATGTCTGGTGTGGATCTTAAGTGAGGGAATTTCAGGCGAATTAAAATTAAGTACAGGGACATCTTGATTTATTTCATCTAAGGTTGAGTTGGTGGAGAAAATATCCACAAGAAGGTTAGCTTTACCTCGTGGGTCACTTACAAGATTGCCAGTCGGAGATTTTAATGGTGGAATGGATGAAGCAGTAGTGAAGTTGGATATAAATGAGTTAAGAGTAGACCAAAATATTTTGTTATCATTTGGATTATTTAGAAGTTTATTTGCCTGCTTGTGGAGAAAGTTTGATTTAGTTAGGTTTAATACAGTTTTGGCATGATTTCTGAGGTTTCTAAAGTAATTAAAGGCTCATGAGTTTTTGATCTTGTGTATGCATTGTAGGCTTTTGCTTTTTGTTCTGTTACTCTAGCACAATTATGGTCAAACCATTTAGGTGAATTAGATCTTTTACTGTACTTTTGATGAGGAATAAAAGTTTCCATTCCAATTTTTACAAAATCTTGTATGTGGCTCAAGGTGGAGTGTGCATCATTAGAAAAGAAAGAGGTCCAGGGAATATCAATAAAGAAACCTTGAAGACCCTCCCAGTCTGCCCTATCGTAATGCCATTTAGTCACCAAAACAGGTTCAGAGTGGGAAGGTGTGGTAGGTGATAGACAGGTGGCCTGTATCAGACAGTGATCAGAAGATCCAAGCGGTGACCTCACTGTAACATCATAATTTTCTGAATTGGTTGTTAAAAATAAGTCCAGTAGGTGGGAATTATGATTAGGATTATCTGGTACACGGGTGGGTTGGTTGACTAGTTGAGTGAGATTAAATGAGTCTGCAAATAGCTCACATTCAAGACTAACATCATCAGTCCTGGCTGAATGAGTGAGCCATTCAACATTATGGACATTAAAATCACCCAACACAGTGATATCAGAAGAAACATTTAAGTTGAGGACACTGAGTTGTGAGGACAGAGAATCAAAAAGACTTTGCTCTGGAGGAGTATTTGGGGAACGGTAGATGCAACATATGTATTTAAGTTTACCAGCAGAAATTAATTTGTATATAGAATAATCAAAATCGGGACAATTGAAACTAGTAACCTCGTCCAGGGCAATTTCAGATTTTGCGAAGCAACATACACCTCCTTTAGGTCTGAAATTTTGGAGCAGTTGATAACCTGGAAAATTAAATCTAGACGTGTCAGATGTGGATGTTACTCCAGTCTCTGTCAAAAAAAAGGAGAGTAGGGGATTCTGCTTGAAGAAATTGGTGTACAGAATTGATGTTAGAGTGAAGTCCCCTTATATTGCTAAAGAAAAAGCTGCACCGACGAGCAGCTTTGGGACGTTGCAATGCTCTTGACACAGTCGCATGACGACGACCGGGAGGGCCCTGTGTCAATGACCCAACCCTGCCGGGGGTGGATATCCGAGGGACCACCAGGTTTGCTCTTAACAATTGTACTGCCATATTTATTGGGTAAGGTGTATGGTGTTACATGTATGATATGTAGTGGGAAGAGTAGTGTTTTATGGATAGAGGATAGCAATGTAGGGCAATGTCGTGAAGTTGGATGTGTATGTTATATAAAGAGGGTTTTCCTGATACCCCTGATGTGTGAGGCAGAAAGATATGTATCCAGCTACCAAGGCCTGGGAGAGAAAATGGAATTCAGGCTATTCCCCGAGTCTCCCGAAACCTTGGCGGTAGTACTTCCCTGGGCGGGGCTGCCTACCCCTACTACCTATATTAGAGGTTAGATGTGAGACTAATGGGACGGTAATTGGATGCTATGGATTTATTAACTTTTTTGAAGATCGGAACTACATTTGCAAGCTTCCAAGCTTCTGGAACTATACCGGTTTCTAAGGACTTGTTAACCCTCTCCGACATATGACGCGATTTTGAGCCGATTAGGGATACTTTAACCCTCGTCTAGCAGGGGGTTTTGGGCTTATTTGGGCATATTCAGGCCCTCCTGAATGATAAATAAAGTATCTGCATGAAAATAAATGTATTCAGCAAAAAACTAGGCACTAAAAGCTTCAAAATGAGACCAGAACGAGCTACGTAGCACTCGTGGTTCTCATACAGTGGTACCAGTAACATGGGAGTTTAGCGTATAGCGGTATATTTTTCCCAGCTACGCTCACCAATGGTTACACTGCCGGCTTCTCGAGAACACAGAGAGGGTGAGTCAGTGGGCGGCGGTAGGCCATGGGAGTCGGTCGTGTGGCCCGCTGCACTCCCGGCCAGATTTTGCACTCTATGTTAACCCTTTAAAAGCCATAATAATGATCCTAACTTGCTGCAAATTGGTGCCCGGCAGTAGCCGGGCGCCGCTCTTTAAGGGTTAAAGCCTTTGTTACCATCAGGGGTATTTAGAAACCTTTAGTTTAGTACTTCAACCTCTGCAGTTGTCTTTGAGTTCAGAAAACTAATTTTAGAGAGGTAATTATAAGAGTGAGAGAACTCTATTTCTTATTGCTAATCTGGCAACCTCTGCGTCATAGGAGTCTGAAGGGGTTAAATATAAATGTTAATGGGCAACTTAAGTCATCTCTGCAATCTTTTAATACTCTAGCATATACCTCATCAGGACCAGGCGTTTTCTGAAGTTTCAGTCTGTCAATTTCGTTAAGCACATCCTTTCTAATTATAGTAACCGTACTTAACCTATTTCCTCATGACCCTCCCTCTCCCAGTCAAATCCCTCACCTAAAACCCGTCCACCTCTCCTCCCCAACCCACCTAACCTTCCCATATCATCCACTCCCCCCTCTAAAACCAGTCCACCTCTCCTCCCTAACCCACCTAACCTTCCCATACCATCCACATCCTCAACTCAACACTCCATCCTAATCCATTCCAACACCCATCTCCTGCTCCCCAATCCCCACCCCCACCTCACCCATCCCAACCCCCAGCCCCTCCCTCACCCCCCCCCCCTCCCCACCCCCTCACCCACCCCATCCTCGTGCAGCAGCACCCAACATACATCGTGCACATAACATTAACATTCTTCAACTGAACATAGATGGCATCAACACAAAGAAACACGAACACTCACACTTCATCAAACAACACAACATACACATTGCCATCTTTCAAGAAACAAAACTCCGCACAACACAAAAAACACCCACATTTCATAATTTCACCACCATCAGACAAGACCGGGTTGTTGGCGGGGGACTCAACACCCTGGTACACAAAGAAATATCATACATAGTAACCAGTGTACAAACCAAATCCCTCCTCCCCCCAAATGATAACACAACAGAAATACAGTCAATTAAAATACACACTGGTAACAACTCCAACATAACCATCATAAACACATACATCCCTCCCCAAACATCCCCTACAGTACCAAATGAATACAGACCACACTTACAACACATCACAAACACCCAACACAGCCCACACATCATCCTGGGTGGTGACTTCAACGCCAAGACGTCTGCCTGGTTTGTCGACAACCCCGACACAGACAGAGGGCTGGTACTACAAAACCAAACCGATAACCTCATCATCCTTAACGACATCCATCAACATACCCATATTCCTCACCAAGCCCTCTATAACCCATCATCTCCAGACATCACCTTTTGCTCCCCAGAACTCGCCCCAACAACATCCTGGAGGGTGGTCAGAACCTTAGGCTCTGACCACCTCCCGATCATTATCACCACCAAAACCAGACTCACCCCAGCTAGCCACAAACACACATACACCAATTATAAAAGAGCTAACTGGGAAGCATTCACAAATGAGACAGAACAACACTTCACAACTCTAAACAGTACACCCATCACCAACATCAACAATGCTGTACACATACTCAATAAAACTATCCAAAACGCTGACAAGAAACGCATTCCAAGAGGTAACAGAAAAAGACAACCCCAACTTCACACCAGAAATTCAAAACCTCATCAGACAACGTGACATACTGAAACACTCCCCAACACCCCACACACAAGACATCACACAACAAATTCAAGCACTCAACACCCAAACGAACAACATAATACAAGAACAACAAAAAACTAACTTGGAATAACTTCCTACAAACACTTGATCACAAAACAAATATTTTAGTCGGCTATTTGTGCTGAAGGCATTGTCGTAGAATTTGTCAGGTGTGTCGATCTTGGGGAGAATGCCTGAGATGATGATATTCCTCGACTTGTTTTTGTAGTGCTGGATCATCTTACGATATTTCTCCATCAACTCTTCGGATCTGGTGTGCATGGATGACAAAAAGGGTATTTTCGTTTGCATCCTTTGTGGTATCTTCGAAGGCTTCTACAATGTCGTCCAGTCCAGCTCCTGGGATGCAAAATCTATTTCGTCGATTTGGGACTCTGTCGCAGAACTCTTCGACACTCATCAGGTTAGGTGATGAACTTGTTGCTGGTCTTGAGTGGCTGCCTTTTCAGCTTGCAGGCCGTTGCACTTGCAGCAACCACTTTCCAGGGAGCTTCACGATCCCTAGGAAAACTAGCCTCACTCTTCTTCTCCGCCATGGCTAGTAGTGCGGGGGCATAAGCCATGATGTCAGATTCCGAGGGAATCACATGTTAATTCTTGGCACCAAGCATTTTCCCATTGTATATACTTTATATTTTCATCAAAAAGTTTGGTGCCAGTTTTTATTTAAACTATTTTGACATTTTCAGGTCGATATCATTGGTGGTCTAAATATAATAATGACCCCACATTGTGATTTATTTTATTTTATGCAAACAGTCATGTAGTACCTTAAAATGACCAGTGGGTTACTCTTACACGTTTTTTCACTAAATAAATTAATGTCCATGTAGTATAAACAATTTATTCAACAAAATGCTGTAAATTTGTGGTTTCGAGCAGCGTAAAAATTATTAAGAATAATTTTGCTACTTTCAATTCCAACACTGCGTCCTTACGATCTACATTGTGTACAAATAAAACTAGATACAATTTTATTAAATGCAACTAATAACGAGAAAATAGAACATATAGTCCTATGAACCATGATGCGTGCATGAACCACAACATAACCAAAACTGTATGTATATTAAGTACATGGTGTAGTGTATAGTAGTCATATCGCTTTTTGCATGCATGTAAATTAAAGTTCTAGAATGGCTGGCTAATTGCTTTGCTATCTGCTTATACTAATCCACCTTTCCTCTGTTACAGATGTATGGTGGTGGTGACTCTTGTAGTTAGTGGGGTTGAACAACCAACATGTCTTCACCTCCAAAAAAACAAGTGAAACCAAATTAAAGCACTAACTTTACTTTGTGTATCAAGTGCCAAGAGCCCGGAGGAGACCTTGTCAAGAATCCACAGTCCTATCAAAAGTTCTTGGACAGTGTACGGGAACGGGCCAAGTATGGAGAACCGACATTCCTTCCAATAAACAGTCGCTTAATTAACCTGACAGCAGACACTCGCTGAGTGTTGTGCAACATGGCACAGATCGTGTTTTCAGGAGACAGTGAATGCTACAAAGATTATTCGAGCGAAAAACCGGTATGAAAAAAGTCTGGCAAACAAAGATACATTTCCCATCCTTCACTATCCAGAGCATGGAGGACGACCAAGGTCAGGAGGAGGTCCATCTGCAACCGACACTAGTTCAGGAAGTGATATTACCACAACAAAGAAGTTCACTCGTTCCTAGTCATGTCCGTTCAACAAAGAAATTTGTGTTTTTTTGTAACACAGACAAACCACAGGAGGATCTGCATGAAGTGCGATCATACAATGCTGGCAGAAAGATCCGTGAAGCAGTTGAACAGAGCAGTAATGAGTTCTGGAAAGTCCAACTACAACCACTCGACCCAAATGATGCCAGGGCAATAGACATAAAATACCACCTAAAATGCTACATCAAATATGTCAGCCGCAAGACGGAGACCAGCTATATGTTGGATGAGCCTACAACAGAACCAGAAACCAACCTCGCAGCGGAGATAGAGTTCATCTGCATGGTCCAAACTTTGATCGACAATGGCCAAATTCTTCTGATGGACGACCTATGCAGCACCTACAATGGTATTCTAAGACTTCACGGCGCTTCTGACAACATAACAAGATGGTCAAGGCGCTGATTTTAAAGCATTTTCCAAGCGTAGAAATTCCAGGCCATACAGAAACAAGTGTGAACAAGTCTGCTCATCAGCTACAAAGGATGCAGCAATTGGACTTGCAGCAGAGTCTCAGCGCAATTCCAGAACAGATCTGGAGTATGTATTCAAGGCGGCCCGTAGTATTCGTCAACAGATCAAGGAATGCAGGGACAACCAGCCATGGACATTCGATGGGTCATTAGTAGGACACGAGGACGGTGTGCCAGCAATGCTGAGAGCCTTCCTTTGGTGGATTCTGAATGGACCCCAGGAAGATTTGAGAACTGAGAAGCATTCACAAGTCATGCACCAGACTTGTACTAACATAGCCCAATGTATTATATATGAATTTAAATCCAACAAACAGGTTGCACTGAAACCTGCAAATGTTGAGTGGTTTCAGTCACAAATTATGTAAAGAAAATGAACATGTTTTTGGTGTAGGTCTTAAGGTTCATGCATACACTAGAAGCAAGCATCTTGTTGAATTCTTGCATCTAAATAACACCAGCGCGAGTTATCAGCGTGTTCTCCGTGTGGAGACTCAGCTAGCTGAAACAGTGTTGAAATGTATGGCCAGCACAGGTGGCGTGTTTGTGCCACCGAGCTTGCAGAAAAATATGCATATATTTTTTGCAGCAGACAACATAGATTTTCTTGAAGACACACCAGATGGTAAGCAGACTTTCCATGGTACAGTGATTACAGTATTCCAGCAGAAACGAACAACCCCTCTCGCTCAAGGAAAGCTTGATGTAGGGTCTCCAACAACAACACGATCCCTAAAGGACATCCCAAAATCAATCACAGATCTCTCCGAATGCACAATCAAGGAGTCACCAAAGCCAGAAAACAGTCCTAAGTACAAAGATTTCAAGCCTTACGAGAAGTTAGGCTCATCGGAAGCACTACCGGCTGATGATACCTGTTGGCTGATCTCAGGATATCAACACAGATCACTCACAACAACTGCTGCAGGATCAACTACTCTCATTCAGATGGAAAGTGAACAGATGCCAGAACCCACAGAAACTAAACTCGCTCCGAGTGATTCAATACCACCTGCTCGAGAATCGAAACCGTTCCCAACATGGTCAGGATATAATTCCTTAATAACTGATGACCAGCGACCTTTGACCAATGGGTTTGTTCTGCCACTCATCGCTGCCCCAGCAAATCAGTGGCAAACACTTTTGACAGTCCTGATGCAAGTACAGCATATAAGCGCAAAAGTAGTTGGACCCGAACGAAAAACAATGATAACCCTTGACATGGACTTGTATATGCGTGCGATAAAGATCGAATCCCTGTATCCAGAGCACCAAGGGAAATGGATTTTACGTATTGGAGAGTTCCACACCGTCCTATGTACCTTGCGAGCTATTGGCTCTGCCATAGAAAACAGTGGAATTGACGATTCTTGGATAGAAGCAGAACTGTACAGTCCAACCACAACCAGGCAAATTCTTGAGGGGAAACATATGAAACGTGCCCTTGACACACACACTATTACAAGTCCTTGCTGATATGCTGCTGGAGGAGTTCACAAAGAAGCATACCACACCATCAGACAACCTATCAGCAGTTGTCGAAGTTGTACATGCTTCAAGTGCAAGCTTCGATGGCGAGGAAGTGCGGCATGCTCATGGAGAAGTCATCAGGTCCTTGGAAGAAAGTAGCTTCATCAAACAGCTCGAAGAATTTTGTGTGGCCCAGGAACAACAGAAGCCGATGTTTAAATTCGCTAGAATATACATGGAAATGATCATCAATCTACTTCAATTCATCCGAGCCTCACGTGCAAGTCACTGGTTATTGCACCTTGCATCTCTTGAAAAGCTCTTCAAATATTTCTTCAGTCAAAATCGATTGAAGTATGCCCAGAATGTGCCCGAGTATATAGCACGAATGTATGCTTTGAAAACTACCGATCCTGAGATATGGGACGATCTTAACAACGGAAACTTCTGTGTGAAGAAAAGCGCAACTGCATTTTGCAGCATCGGCATAGATCATGCTCTGGAACAGGAGAACAGAAAGATGAAGGTGCTCAGTGGACTGACGGGGATTACCAGACAGCAATCAGCATTGGTAAGGTTTTTCCTAGTTGCTCCGGAGCTCGCCAGGTTGTCAATCTGAGGCTGAAACCTTATGTGGATTCAAAACATCAACCCGATATTATCACCACCAACTTGACCTAGCTTAAGAAAACGCCATGAGTATCGCATCAAGCAACTCAAACCTGTGATCGAAGAAACCAATCCTTTCACCTATGACAAGGAGCTGGTGAATTTGGTAACGAAGTCAGTCATGCCCGAGGATGTCACACAAGAAATACTGTCTCAAGACGATATCGGTGAGAAGGCGTATGTGACCTTCATATCTGATCGTGTGATTGGAGACGGAAATATGTGGGACAAGATGACAAAATTCAAATTGAAGTCCTGGAATACACCATCAAAAGTTGTACAGACGAAATTAGCAGACAAGGTTGTAGAGTTGAAGGAAAACAGATCTCTTTTCGCCAGAATGGTCATAGCTGGTCGAGCACAACCAGAAATCGAGCTCCAGGAAGCTGTCAGCAAGTACGAGTTCTCCAGTGTGTCACGTGCACAGTTTGCCGCCGACGGCAGTCTCCTTCCTTGCCAGAACAAAAGCAAATTGATGAACATCTTGGAGAAGCTCCCTGATGGAAGACGACCAGGTGCAGGTACTGATGGAACAGAACCAAACGAAAACACAAATGAAGTAACAGCTCCAACGGCAACTCCTGTGAAACTGAAAGCTCTAGTGATAGACGGTATGGCAATACTACATGAAACTCCATTTCAACATGGTCCAAACAGAACATGTAAAGACCTTGCGCATCAATTTATCAAATCCATAGAGCAAAATGAACAGCTATGACATCGTCCACATTGTCTTTGACCACTATGACAAAGAGACTACACTAAAACAGCAGACACAGAAGCGGCGTAACTGTCCATACTTAGTGTACTCAAACTAGTATGAACAGTCTCGATGTTATGTAATCTGGGTTGATGTAGCGTTACGTATCATTCCGTAGTCTTAAGTTGAACGCTTCCATAACCTTGGTCGAACGTTCCATGATTGGGTAGAATATATTATTCTATAGTAGTATATGGGAAAGTATTGTAGGATTATAATTCCCATATATATATATATTTGTATTATTTAAGATTGTTTATAAGTATCTCATTGTAAAGAAGATGGGATACATTTTCCATATGTTATGCGTGTGCGCGGTATGTCACGACAGAGACGAACAGAACGCGCTCGCCACTCTCCAACCAACCTCCGTCCCAGCTACACACGCTAAGCCTTCTTTCTCCTAGTTATTTCACCAGGTGTTTTCGCTTCACTTTTCATCTCATACTCCATAGTCACTACATCATCTTTGTTACTTAGCACAACTTAACGTAAATATCTAGCCTATCCTAGCCTATTGTAGCCTCTTTTCATACTCAGTTTACTATACTAACCACTTCGTCATCTAGCCTATTTTCCGCCATCCTCCAATTACCAGCCGAGTTCATCATAGGGTAATATATTCTATATGGTTAATGTTCCTTCAATATCAATAATATACAGTCTACTTAATCTAAATTAGCCATAGTAACAAAGGCAAACATGCAGATCTAAGGAGCTACATATGTGGAGATTCAACACCAATAAGACTATCGCTGGACCGATTCCTTTGCAACAACCAGACAAAACACAGTCTAACTCTATATCTGGCCAGTAAGATTATGGAACATTTCAGTAACAGCATAAAAGATGTGGTTGTTTCAACTCAGGAAGGAGCTTCGTCTAATCACAGGAATGTCGATCATCTTTCCACAAATCAAGACGAAGCAGACACTATCATCTTGCATATTCTCTATATTGCAAGATGTGGTGCAACACTGCAAATCATGTCTCCAGACACGGATGTTTTTGTTCTGGCATTACGGCACGTTCCTGAATTAGGCCCAGATACTTGTATCATCAGAGGCGTTGGACAAAACAGGCACACTGTTCATCTCCAACCTGCATACAATACCCTTGGTCATGAATTAGCTGCTGCATTACCTGGATTTCACTGCTTCACAGGATGCGATACGACTGGACAATTTTCTGGAAAAGGCAAATTGTCCTGCTGGAAAGTCCTACGCTAATCAAGCGCAGCAGTGATACAAGCATTTATCGATCTCGGCAAGACAGTCCTACCGACTCCACAAACTATCAGAGGACTAGAAGAATTTGTTTGCCAGATGTACAGTCCTGAAATAAAGATAAAGAAAGTTGGGGATTTGCGCTGGCATCTTTTCAAACAATTCCAAGCTGAAGCTGAAAGACTTCCACCCACCGCTGCAGCATTAGAGCAACACATCCTGAGGGCTCATTATCAGGCCATGGTATGGTTCCATGCAACAGACGCACACCCTCCACTGCCTCCTGCAGAAAACTATGGATGGACCAGCACAGACAACATGGACATGTATGTTCCAGTTGTCACTACTCTTAAGACCGCTCCAGATGCTGTGATTGAGCTCGTTCGATGTGGATGCAAGAAAAGTCTCTGCACCACTAGTCGATGCTCTGGTAAGAGAGCAAACTTGATGTGCACAGAGATGTGTTCATGTGAGGCTGCAGATGATCTAGGTCTCAATACAGAACCAGAAATCGAGGCAGACTTGTCATCTGACGAAGAAAACCGAGACGATTAGATCACTACCAAGTCACACTGCTATGGTCATTAGCGAATAGTATTTTACCCTGAGTGGATCAACAGCAATAATTTTCTTTTTAAAAGACATAATTAATTATTTCTTAATTCCATTCTAACATGTTCAACAAACATTGATAATTTTTTCTGTTACATGTTTAGCTTCAACTATAATGAGGAGTTTTAAAAAGAGACATATTGTCAGCGATGGTTTTAAATTTTATGTGTCATACAGCGAATTCCAAGTATTGCAGTGGAAAATGTTTTGTATATATTATATTGCATGTGTGTACAGATTACTGGTTAAAAAAAAGTATGATTTAGTGTTAACTCCCCCAGACATTATATGACGCGATCGCGTCATATGGTCCAGTGCGCCAAAAACTCATGACGCGATCGCGTCGTATGGACTTATCTCCATGGCTCTCCAATAAGTTTATGACACGATTTTGCGTCATAGGAGCTCAGTAAGTCCGATAAGTTAGCTTACGATAAAACCGTTGGTGGCAACCTCAGCCACCTCCGATAATTCTAACGGCCGCAGTGTTGTTGTGAGTGTAGTGCGAGGCAGTGGCAATGATACCGGGGCTCCCGCCTCCTTGGACTTACTGGGACTTTAAATGTCTGAAGGAGTTAATATTCAACAAAATACTTGCAGGTGTTGAAGATATTAGTGTTATTACCATAGCATAAGTAATAACAATTTGACTTTATAAAAAAAATTGCCATGTGAATTTATTTAACATAAAAAATGTGTTTTCAGTAACATATTTTCTGGCTAACATGTGCTATATATACTGACCATTTACTTTCTCATAGCGGACCTGACCGCTATAACAATGTGTTCTTGTCATCATGGATGTCATTCTGGTCATTTTGAAGAGTCACTCGATATGGTTTATAATAATTTTCGTGTTTTTTAATTTTACCCTTAATCGCATTTACCATGTTTGTATATATGGCTTAAAAATATTGTAAAATGTAAAATAAAAACTGGCACCAAAGATTTTTCTCTTTAGTAATGTATAAGATTCACGAAAAACATTGGTAACAAGAATTAACATGAAATTCCCTCTGAATTACTAATGCCCCCGCACTATAATTTCAAGGTCAAATTTTCATCTTTGAGACATTGAACCTCTTGTTCAACATTCTCCAGCCTTTCCTGCAAAGCAAGACAAAGCTGGAGAATATGAGAGGAGGTAGCAATCTCATCAACACATGCCATCACTGAGAATGTTCACTAGCACCTCACTAAGGGGTAAAAAGGTAATGTCACTAGCGGTCACTAAGGACGTCCGCACTGGTCAAAGGTCAGGACAGCACTGTGCAAGTTTTCATAAATTACAGGACGTATTCGTCAGGCAATAATACAATGTTCTGGGTGAGTAAATATAATTACGGAGATATTACACGTCGAAATGAATGATAGATACAAATAAAAACCAATTTAAGGGGTATAAACCAATATTTAAAAATTAGCACAGGGCAGAAAGGCTTAGTTTACACGTGGGTAACGAGTTTAATAAAGTGTTTCGGAATCACTAAGGATTCGAGTTTTCGAACCATGAATGCATTGTGTATTATTATATTTTATTATTATTAGTTATTATTTGTATTATTTATTATTATTTTTATCATTATTATTATTATTATCAATATTATTATCACAATTATTATTCTAACTATCTATCCATTGCCTGACGCCGTGATCCCCGAAGGGGTGTCCACGAACGAACCACCCCCATGCACCTCTGTCCCCAGTCAGTCGACGCCCCTCCCCCCAACCAGCACCACCTTCGTTCATGTACTTCCTCACTCCATCCTTCCACCTCTCATTCGGTCTACCTCTCCCTCTCTGTCCCTCCACCTCGCTCTCGTACACCCTCTTAGTCATTCTCTCGCTTTCCATACGTTCCATATGGCCAAACCATCTCAAGTTGTTCCTTTTCACACTTTCCAGCACATCTACCTCCACACCACATCTCCTTCTTACTTCCTTATTAGTCTGTCTATCCCTCCATGTAACTCCACACGCACTCCTTAAGTAATTCATTTCCACTGCTCTCACTCTTGGTCTGAGTCTCAACCAACGTCCATGCTTCGCTTCCGTAAGTCAGTGTCGGGATTACCACACTGTCATTCAAGGACTTCTTCACTTCCATACTGACCACCCTATTTCTTGTTACTGCTTTTAGCGTTCCTATAACCCTCTTCCCCTGTTGTACCCTCTCCCGCACTTCTTCATCCATAGTCCCATCTTTACTCAACACACTGCCCAGATACTTAAAAGAGTTGACGATATAGCCTGACCGTTCATTATTATTAATAGTAGTATTTATAGTAGTAGTTTTTGCGGTTTTCGTTGTTTTTGTTGAAACTTTTTTTTTGGGCTTTCAAAACAAATTATAATGACTCATCCCGAAGGTCATGGAACAATATACTCGTAATTTCAACCACTGAGAGCGTTTTTAACACTTACGATGAGGGCATATTTCTGCCATATTAGGGCTCATTCGGGCACTCTTGAATGAAATTAAATGTATTCAGTCAAAAACTAGAAGAAAATTGCTTCAAAATTACACCAAAACGAGCTTCGTAGCTCGCGGGCTTCACCCGCAGCGCTACCATAGACATTCGCTAAAATGAGCAATTATCGCTAATGTCGCACTACATTTGCCTTTGGCAGCGCTGTATATCTCGCGGGAGTATGGCTCAGAGTCCTCAGTGCCGCAGCCAGCTGGCTGGAGGAAGAACGTGTGGGCTGTCGCCCTCCCACTCCCTTGCTCTCAATTTCTACAGGCTTTAAGAGGCTTTAAAAGCCTGTAAATTGCTGTAAATTGCCATGGCGTTCCGGAACGTGTCCCGCAGCCAATGGGTTGAACGAGTTACTGCAATAGGGATATTAAATTTGGATCCGGAATTCAACATGCTATGTCCGATTCAAGTGATTAATATCCCTTCCATATGGTCATTCGTAGTCAATAGAAGTCATTACAATTTCTACCTGTTGATCTTGTATACCTGTAGTTGTAAAGAATAAAAGAAAGCCTTAAATAGCCTCGTTGACCAGATTTTGTATGTCATGTTCATAAAGCGTTTTGATAATTTATTGTGACTGTTAATAGACGACTGTGTATACAGTTTAGAAAGGATCTAAGATAGGTAAAAGGGCAAAGGCAGACTCAATCAACACTCTGACTTCGTTATCCACCTCCCATTCTGAAACTAATCGTCTTGTAACAGCCAAAGAAATAGAAACTAAATGCGTTGTCATCCTGAAGGTGTTAATCAAGGCAGAAAACAGTCTCCAAGCATTGAGTGTCACACATATTGCTTAACGGTTGAGTACTAAAACACAGGATTTATGTAGCTAGGATTGAAACCGGCAAACAAAACCACCTCACTTTCCACGGGGCTGTTGGGCCAGGTAGCCTAGGGAACGACTACTACTACTACCTCATTTTCCTTACTAACTAGATTAAGAGTAATGAGATCAATATTAAGAATAAAAATAATTATAAAAATAACAATACAAATAATAATAATTATATTAATTTATATTCGACCTACAAATTCTTTACAAGCCCCGGAATTCCATAAACAACACGCAGGGATACCTTCTATCCAACATCGTCAAATACAAGATAGTGACCGCAATAGCTACCTCTAAAGGCTCCGCCCACCATCTTTTTTGTCCGCTTCGGCATGAAAGAACACTGATATAGATCAAGGGAACCTCAACCATTTCGGGGAAGTCGAAGATCCATCACCACCTCGAATCTTCCGGAGCATTCCAATTCCGCCCATCATGTCCCGTGCCCCCCATACTTTCCCAAACCGGCCACCCATAGTGCCCGCACCGATCAAGACCATCGGAGGCCGCCTCAGCCTCCAAATAAGGGCAAAACCACACCGAAGAGAGGGACACCGCAACACATGTACACATCAGCCAAACCAACCACCACAATTATCCCTTCGAAACCCCACTTCCCCCGCAGCCAGCCCAAAGTGTCAACCACACCACCTGCAGAAATAGTAAAAAACAAGGAAGAACCAGATGTACCCCACATAATAATTCAGACGACCCGACCAGATGAATCGCCAACCAGAAATGTGCCCTTTCTGCCCGGAGATGCCCCCGTCGCGACATTCCTGCCAGAAGAGACACTACCTCAGCCAGCCCATTGACAAGCATTCATCCTGCTGGCTTAAAACCAATTTTTGGTTTAGATACAGACCGTCCTAGGGTTGGAAATGACAAAACCAAGACTAAGGTGAGAAAGTCTATTGGTTAACAGGCTAGGGATCATAGCACGTAACCTATAACGCTTACTGTTCAGATTGTAACTCAGTGTGCCTCCACGTAACCTATAATGATTGCTGGGCTGGGAGTATGAGGTAGACGAAAAAGGCAACTCCAAGTCTAAGGTGGGAAAGGCTTGTTGTAGTACCAGCTGGGGATCAGGGCACGTAACCTCTAATGCTTGCTGTCCGGATCTTAACTCTGTGCAACCCCGCGTAACCTATAACGCTTGCCGGGAGAGCGAGGTACTCGACTTAGACTCAGGCACCAGCTGGGGATTGAGGCACATAACCTATAACGCTTGCGGTCTTGATCTTAACTCATTGCAAACCTGCGTAACCTATAACGCTTGCTGGGGGAGCACGGTGACCGAGTCTGGCCCAGAAGCATCCCGTGTTCCTAGTGTAGCTCACCTGCCCTTTTCTGGCACCGAGATCGCTAGTAACACTCAGCCTGTGTCAGAGACCACCCCCGACTCCCTGAGCAGAAACTCTCTGGCCTCGCTCTTGTCGCCCCTAGACAAGAAGCGACCAGGACATAACAGCTTACCAGTCACCCCTCAGGTGAGCTTGCCCTCAACACCAGGAAAGACTCTAGTTGTTGCAGATGAGCTGCCTTCTCTCCCCAGGTTGTGTGTAAAGGAGAGCCAGACGAGACGGTACGCCAGCCACCAGCAGAGGACACGGGATGCCTGCCGCCAGTAGTCAGAACGAGGACCCCAGGCGAGCCGCCTAAGACCCTGAGGACCTGTGAGGAAGGTCTCTAACTCTCGGTACCTTGACAGGCTCTTCGGCCCCGACCTGAGCCCGGACTGTGTATGAAACAGCCCGGAATAAGAGTCCCTCGGGCCTGACTCAAGTCTGTGACCAGCCCGGATTGTGTGTAAGCAGCCGGGATCAGAGTCGAGCAACACCGTCAAATGCCCTCCAGACCCAGTGCTCCCTTCGCCCCTCAGTGCTCTGCAGTGCTCTAGTTGTCATGTTGGGCCCAAATTTGGCAAATTAGTTTCAATGCGGATAAATGTAAAGTACTACATATCGGATACCTAAATGAGAAAGCAAACTATTCGATGAATGGCACTCAGCTTAAGAATGTAAACAGAGAAACCGATCTGGGAGTAACAATATCGAGTAACCTAAAACCGAGTCAACAATGTTCAGAAGTTGTTAAGGCAAACAAAATAATTGGCTTTACATTGAGCATAAATCCAAAGAAGTTATCCTAACTCTTTACAATTCCTTAGTCCGCGCTCTTCTGGAATACTGCGTTCAATCCTGGTTCCCTTATTACCAAAAAGATATAGACAAGCTAGAACGAGTTCAACGTAGAGTTACCAAAATGATACCTAGCCTAAAGAACAAACCATACAAAGAGCATCTTAGAGAATTCCATCTATTTCCTTTAACCCAGCGCAGATTAACCCCTTCAGACTCATGACACAGAGGTTGTCAGATTAGCAATAAGAAATAGAGTTCTCTCACTCTTATAATTGCCTCTCCAAAATTAGTGTTCTGCCCACAGCTAACTCAAAGACAACTGCAGAGGTTGAAGTAACAAAACTAAAGGTTTCTAAATACCCCTGATGGTAACAAAGGCTTTAAAGTATCCCTAATCGGCTCAAAATCGCGTCATATGTCGGAGAGGGTTAAGAGGCGACTTAATTCAAGTGTTCAAAATCATCAAAGGCATCGACAATATGAACTGTAGTAAGTACTTCACTATCGACCAATCTAATTACACGCGGGGAAATGGTTGCAAAATTATTGGTAAATTTTTTGAACTCACACGAATCAAAGAATTTCTTCTTCAATCGAGTTGTCAACTTGTGGAATGGGCTTCCCTGAGACGTTAGACTGCAGCACCGTTGATTCATTTAAACTTCGCTTAGACAAATATCTCGCATCAAACCCGAGACTGACTGCGTTTGTAAATTAATAACTTTATTTTATCCCCCCCTCAGTTACAAACCCATCTGTCCCGTACTAATTTCCTAATCCTGCCACGGACATTAGTTCCAGGGCAGTAGTTCCCTTACCCACTCTAAACCACTGTTTGGACACTTGATCCTCAGTGTTTTGGAGGACAAGCAGCCTAGAAGGGTCACTAGACCTGTTTTTGCTTGATTTCCTTTGTACTCCTTTGTACTTTGAGTGACTTTGACTTTCATTTTGTAGTACAAGTGTTATACTATCTCCGGCAGTTCTTCTTTGATTTCCCATGGAATGATTTCTGCTTCCGTGGCCGGGGACCCTCGGAGAGTGCTGAACGCATTACCGAGGTAATCCTATCGGGCATGGAAGCATACATTCCATTCTCTTTCTCTCAGACGAATGCTAAAAAATCTTGGTTTACTCACGCCTGTTCTACTGCTGTCCGCAATAAGGAGGAAGCATTCAAACGGTACCGACGCCTTAAAACTCAAGACACTCATTCTTCTTATGTTTCTGCCCGGAATCAAGCCAAATCTGTTCTTCGACTTGCCAAACACTCTTTCATCAATAATAAATGCACTGAATTATCCAACTCTAGCTCTTCCCAAGCTTTCTGGCATCTAGCCAAAAACCTCTCCAACAATTTCTCTTCCTCGTCTTTCCCTCCCCTTTCCCACTCTGATGACACTACCATCACTTCTTCCTCTGACAAAGCTAAACTCTTCGCGCAAACTTTTGCTAGAAACTCCACCTTGGATGATTCCGGTTCTATTCCTCCCTCTCTTACTTATGCCTAATATCCTAATCTCTTCTAAAGATTTACTTTCTACCCTCTCTGGGCTTAACACTAATAAGGCGTACGGTCCGGACGGTGTTCCTCCTGTTGTTCTCAAAAACTGTGCTTCCGTGCTGACCCCCTGCCTAGGCAAACTCTTTCGTCTCTGTCTATCCTCTTAAACGTCTTCCCTTCATGCTGGAAGTTTGCTCACATTCAACCTGTCCCAAAGAAGGGTGACCGCTCTCAACCCTCCAACTATCGTCCAATTGCGCTCATCTCTTGTCTTTCTAAAGTTTTTGAAACTATTCTTGCTTCCAAATTTCTTAAGCATTTCTCTTCTCATAATCTGCTCTCAGATCGCCAGTATGGCTTCCTTAAGGGTCGCTCTACTGGTGATCTTCTTTCATATCTTACTAACTCTTGGTAATCCTCCTTTCGGGACTTCGGTGAAACTTTTTCTATTGCACTAGACATATCGAAAGCCTTCGATAGAGTCTGGCATAAATCTTTAATTTCTAAACTACCCTCCTTCGGTTTCTATCCCTCCATCTGTGCCTTTGTCTCTAATTTCCATTCCGGCCGTTCCATAGCCGCGGTTGTGGACGGCCATAGTTCACTTCCTCACCTTATAAACTCCGGTGTTCATCAGGGCTCTGTCCTATCTCCTATTCTCTTTCTAATTTTTATAAATTATCTCCTTAACTGTACCTTAATTCCCATCCATTCATACGCAGACGACTCAACCTTACACTACTCCATTAGTTTTTCAGAACGCCCCAGCCAGCAATTCCTCAACGATAAACGTAATGAAGCCATAGAACTCTTAAATTCTGATCTAAATACTATTTCCAATTGGGGCAGAGAAAACCTTGTTAACTTTAATGCCTCCAAAACCCAATTTCTCCATCTATCTACCCGTCAGGATCTCCCAGCGGACTATCCCTTATTCTTCAACAATACAAAAATCAACCCTTCATCTTCTCTCAATATTCTTGGTGTCTCTTTTTCTTCTGCTCTCATTTGGAAGGACCATATTACCAGTCTTGCTAAGGCAGCCTCCCAGAAGCTGGGTGTGCTCAACCGCCTTAGGGGGTTCTTTTCCCCAGCACAGCTTCTTGCTCTGTACAGGGGCATAGTGCGCCCTTGTATTGAGTATTGTTCACATGTGTGGGGAGGTTCCTCTCACACCGCTCTCCTAGACAAAGTTGAAAGGAAGGCCTTTCGTATCATTAACTCCCGTCCACTCACCAACTCTCTGCAATCTCTCTCTCTCCGCCGCAATGTTGCATCTCTCTCGCTATTCTATCGCTACTATAATAATCAGTGTTCCTCAGAGCTATCCCAGTGCATACCACCTCCTTTACGTAGGGCACGTGGTACCCGTCTTGCAACTCAATCCCACCCCTACTCTGTGCAACTCTCCAACCCAGAGTGAAACGTTACTCTCAAACTTTCTTCTACTCAACAGCTGAGCTCTGGAACTCTCTCCCAGAATCAGTCTTTCCCTCTTCCTATGACTTAAATTGCTTCAAACTCCGTGTGTCCAGGCATTTTGGCTCGAACGTCCCTTGATTTTGGCCCTGTCACTCTTTCAACTATGGGGGAGGCACTCGCTATAGGCAGTAATGCCTTTTGCCTCCCTCAATTACATAGAAGAAAAAAAAAAAAAAAGGGAGGTCTAAGCCTAGATGTGCCGGGACTCTGTCAGTGAATTAACGTAGAATACTCGAAGACGGGCTTTACGTTTTCCCTTGTGATTTTGCCCTACAGTCACCCTGGTTGTTGGGGAACACATACCTTTCCTACACCGGCTTTCTATGAATATACTTCCTCGAGCCGTGACCTCCTGAAGAGGAAATATAGATACAATATTGCCACTCCATTTTAACATACACTCTACACGTCAACCGAGAGTTCCTGCCGCATATCTGGGTTTACGCATATCATATCATTGAGACTTAGGCATTATAGTGTATTTTATTCAGAGTTAAGAATTACATTCATGCTTTAGAGTTTCTTGTCATTCTAACTCCTTGTATTAATCAGTTTGGGATGCTACCGCTTCCTCTTATATTTACAAGTTACAATCGTCCTGTGTTCTTATAAACTTAGACCTACATGTGTTCAAGCTAACCCATTTACCATAATTTTAGGACAATTGATTGTTTGAGGCTTATTCCGCCTCTTGAGTTTACTTAATTTATCCTGTGTACGTTGTGTCCTGTTGAACAACCCTTTGTATAATATATATGTCTGTGTTCACCTCAGTGTTGTGAATAATACCCATTGTATAGTTGGCCAACTTAGTCCTGCGACAAAATGTTGTGGTGCGTGGAGGTGTGTGGCATTTCATCCGTAGTAAACAACTTAGTGTTATGAATGAATCCCTCAAACCGAAAGGCATGTGAAAGGAGGTACAGGATTGGTTGAGGTGAGGAACATCGTGAAGTTCAATTTTCTTTCATATTTGCATTATTGCAGTTTTAGTATAATTTCCAGAAAGACTTTTAGTATTAAGGAAAATTAAATACAAATGTTTTTAAATTAACATCAATGCATAACTATACATAAATATATAGATAGACATAGCAGGAATGTGATAGTGGTGGTGGCAGGAGGGTGGGAATTCGAATAAGTTCAATTGAGATGGTGCGGCGGGACTAGCCTACATTACTAACAAGTGAATGGTTGTTTTCAAGATGCCTGTATACTGATTACAATATGTTAGCTTAAAACATGTTTAGAAAGTAAAATGTTTGATAATATTTTATTGTACGGACTTATTAAAAATAGTATTGAGATCTGAACTTATGCCTGTGTGATATTTTGAATGTATAGTTTCTTAAAATAAAATCTTAATTTCAATCTTAAACTTTACTTTTATAAAGATTGCAAATAACTTATAACAAAAGCTCCCTGGTAAAGTATGGATTTTTCCTCTGTGTATGAGAGGTCCTTCTTAACCTTATGCAATAGGATGATGCCTATAGCAATTGAGCATTCCTAGCAATTACTAGAAGATTGTAAGAAATCTATAATGAATTGGCACTCTTAATTCGATATACCGTGCTTGTTACAGTCTTTTGTAAAGGCCCATAACATGCAATATCTTTACCAAACACAAAAGGAGCCCCTCTCGTCCTTCCACACACCCATGGTTGTGGAGGTGGTGGTGGTGGTGGTGGTGGTGGTGCGGGCGAGTGCAGGGCGTAAACTAGCAAATTGTTGAATGACTTAGCAAATTGTGGATTGACTGGATGCTAATTTTTTGGTAATTGGCAACATTGCATTACATAATATAAAAACATTAATATGCTATATAGAATTGCAGGGATTTAAATTGTATATATTCGTCTTCCCAATCAGGGAGTTTATTGCACTCCGGTACTCATTTGGTGATAAAAAGACAGGTTTCAATCAAACCCATAAACAACAGCATTCATTGAATCTGAGTACCAGACTAAAATGTGACCGGCTTATAGTGAAGAAATAAGGATAAGATCATAACACAGTATGGAAGAACATAACTTCAGATAAGAAGGAACAAAATACACTATGCCACTTCGAGGTCAATAGAATACTTGCATACATATCATTTCCTAAAACACTGTAAAAATAGACATTCGAATCATACTTTGCTTATTTTATATCGTTAATAGATAAATAAGAATCCTTAATATTTTCCGTTAAGCTTAATAATACAATAAAGCAACTGTAACAATAAAGAAGTGATTATCGTCTTGAAGAGGGTTATAGAGTATTATAATACTCTTGTTAAGAGAGATCCTTTTCATATGCTGGCGATACTGGGAACACATAAATGTAGATATACTGTAGTTTGCAAGAACTTAAGATTTTAATAAACAGTGACCGATAATTAGGAAATGCATATTACTGGAGGGGTTATCCTATTATGCATTACGTTACTTTGAGCACACGAATCAAGTGAATATATCTATACACGTTTTACGATTCCGTGTTCAGTCTCTCTCAGTCTCTCTCTCGAATGGTATGGAAAACTCCTTGTTGCTGATGGTAGGGCGTTCAACAGAGTAATATCAACGGCTCAGCGTCACTCCAACCACTAACATGACTTAGATCACCGTATTAAGAGTTATGTATATCATTACCTCTACCTGGTACATCAGCGTTTTTAAACCATAGCAGCATGTATTATTATTCAATAAATCACCCTTTGGTAAAATGTGGAACATTGATTCAATTTGCATGGTTATATCAGTCACAATATCTATTCATAATTATTAACAATACTAGCACCCCAAGCATACAATACTAGCACCCCAAGCATACAATAGGTTTCGCCAAATTTAGAATACCTTCTTCCAACCCTAGCTCACCCCTTCTCCACCTCTACCTCCCCAGGATTCCAGAGAATGGAGGGGAAAAACATATCGTTGATAAACACCATCCAGTGTAGGGATGCAACTAGCGCGGGTTTATTATAGTGATGATAATGTCGGTGTTTTTATGCTTGTATTATTTGAGTTTAATTTGTAAGACATCTGCTAAGTCTATATGCATGTTATGTAGTAAATTAAACATAACATATAAGACAAACATTCAACACATTTAATTAATATATGGCGTTTTAGTGGCACTTATAAAGTTTAACCCGTATACGGCTAATCAGACAATTATTTTATTTTGTTAATGCAACTACATTTCCATACTCAACTTCCGAAGGACCTCTAGGAATCAAAATATTCATAACAATATTAGTTAATTATTTAACTGGCTGGCTAGTCCTAATATTCATTGCGAGACAATCATCTTTCAATATTCGTTTGGACAAATTCATGCAATTATACCCGAATCAACTTCGCAATATGTAAAGTAAAATCAACTGAGTTACTTCTACCTCTTCGTTATCTTAAACTGAGCAACATTTCTGTTGTATTTCACATTTCTTTGTGTATATAATATATATATATATATATATATATATATATATATATATATATATATATATATATATATATTGTTACGACAATGTGTCAAAGCAAAAAAGCTGGGTTTTAAGACTGACTTAAGATCACTCTAATTGAGACTGGCTTACGAGAGGGGGTCCGGGGAGCGAAGCCCCCCGGCCGCCGCCGGCACACCAACGACTTAACGACAATCATAAATTGAATTCTTATCAATAAAATACAGAAATATGTTGGAAAATATCCATACAGGCGGCTCGAACTAGATAGATATAAGTGTAATTAATAAAAACATACAATCCATAAGTAAGACTTCTGAATTGACTAGGCCTACCTATCTATCGACACTCTGGTAAGAGTCCTGGGCTTATGGGGCCGCTATAGCCTAGATCTAGGCTAAACGGAATTATTCTATAGGTGCACCATTACAAGCTAAACATTTTATAATTGTTTCTAACAGGAAGGTAGGCTACAATGAGGAAAGTGATGCAGAAATTAGGGTTCAATGTTATTTTAATACCACAAATTTTGTTGATATATTTGAAGATAAATATTGAATCTATATGCTCTAAAGATAATAAGAAATTTGGTTTTAACCCTCGGCAAAACCTAATAAAAAAGTATGGTACTAAAATGATTTTTTCGTAACAAGGTTGTCAATACGGTACTTCCAGTTATCGATAGCTCTAAAGATCATATGAAAATGTGTTAAACCCTCTGAAAAACCTAATATAAAAGAATGGTATTAAAATTTAATTTTCGTAACAAGGTTGTCAATACGGTACTTTCCCGTTATCAATGTACAATCAAAGCTGAAGATTACAGAGTAAAAACCGTGGACTTCATCGACTTTCTTTCACCTTCGTATAATCGTCAGCCATTTTTTTTTTTTTTTTTTTTTTTTCTTCCAAGGGATTAGTACTCAACCAGCGGGGGTGTGGGGGCAGCAGCCCCCACCCATAATACTAGGTTAGGTTAGGTAAGGTTGTTAGGTTAGGCTAATGTCTTTTCAAATCACTATCGGGGCGTGTCTCAACATTGATCAATAGGCCTAATGGGGAAAATAGGTTTTCCCGAGATTTCTAATTAATTACAAATACTATATATTGATGCAAATGAACAATTTCTTTCATAAAAAACACTGAAAATCGTGGTATTAAAATAAAAAAAATCCGAAATTAGTTATAAGGGTATTCTGCCCCCTCTTACCCTAGTTAGGCCCCTACTGGCAGCATAGATGCTGATTATCAATAAATCAAGGGGGGATGAGACTCAACCCATCATGTAGGCCTATCCCATGGCAAAATAAAGTGTTTCTTGACTTTGAACATTCTTAAATCAGAGCCAAGTTTATATTAGGCAGCGCTGAGCGCTACCCCATTTTTTTCACCCCACTCAAAACCCTGCATTCCCAAACTCTCCCCTATATTGTTGGGGTATCAGATAATCAGAATTACAATTAATGAGAATGGCATTAAAAACTATAATCTTCAAGGACACTACATCCGCCTTATTAGAACAAATTTATTCGGGAAAATAGGCACCAACAGATTCGCCATATTGTTCTCCATATAGTCCGCATGGAGGATTTTCGTTGTCGACAAATTGAAAAAATACCCTTTTCACAGAAAAATACACAAACAATCTGTCAAAGATGTCAAATAGCAGGGGTGTGGCCCCCACACCCCTGCAGGGGTGCAGCCCCCACCCATAATACTAGGATAGGTTAGGTAAGGTTGTTAAGTTAGGCTAATGTCCTTTCAAAGGGGTATAGGCTAGTAAACACTAGGATAGCTTATACCCTGTCAGAGGTAAGAAGAAGAAGAAGAGTCTTGCTGTAGTCTCCTTGAAAACTACTCTAATCACTTTCTAACAATAAAATAGCCTATACCATAATAAACCTATAGGCCTAGGCTAAAATAAAAACACATAATATAAAACCTAGGAGTAGGCCTAGTTGTTCTGCAGAATAATATACACAATAGAAAAAGAATTATAAGAATAGTAGCCTAAAACCATCCAACCAACCTGTGAGTGATTAGGCCTAGGCCTAATGAGATGTGTGGGCTAGGTGAGAAATTACCAAGTAAAAGTTGAAGTTAGGCTACTCACCTCCTAAGGTTGTGTTCGCCACTCTCCTAGCGGCACCGAGGAGCGCGCCGCCCCTCGTTCTGGGTGGTGATTTGGTGCAGCAGACTGTCCGAAGGGGTAGCACGCTCCCTCTGAGTAGTACTGAATTTAGTTCGGTTTCACTATAGCCTAGCTGTATTCCATCACGATTCTTTAGTCCTTTTTCAACCAGTTTAATCACCTTCCTTTGACTCAACCTCATATTGCATGGTATATCCTAAGTTAATTGCTCAACTATTTTGGGAACACGATTCCCTTCACAATTAGGCTAGGCCTACTTTCTTGGGTTCGTTTTTTGTTGTTACTTTGCTCACTTTGCTCACCAACCAGTAGTCATAACTACGTTCATCACTTCTTGAAGCTCATAAGAGGCGTAAGCCACGGGTCAAATGGGTTGCAGGTAGAAAACAGTTGGAGGTAGAAAGTTATTCCAAAATACCGGTATGCATAATGGCGACCGTCTACTTGTCCTGCCCGGGAGATCTGGAATCCGCGGGTAGCCTGTGTCGATATAAACAACATGTCCATCCATCCACAACTCTTATATTTTCTGTACTTCTGCTAAATATTTATCAATATGGCTACAACTTCCATAACCTATATCCAAAAACTCCCAAGTGGTTAATTTATGCCAGATGCACTCGAAACTCCATTCTTGTACTATTTTGGTTCTCTCGAGATAACCTTTGCAACGGCCCCCCCTATTGGCATTGACTATATTATGCGATTTGAGCTCAATTGTCTCAGTTTTCATTTTTTTATCCACATTCTATGTATTATTCGTTTAACCTCTTATATATTTTCGTTATCTCTGTAGTAATAAGATATGGACAGAACACAAACACGAGATAATAGCCTATATCAGAGAAAACTTAAACTTTCAGCTATTTGGGTAACTAAATTAATGGTTTATGTAGCACACAGTACTAAGCAGAATGGCAAAAGGACGCTTTGGGCCGCATAATGTGCAGGTGTTCTGAGTGATCACGGATTAGGAACAGGGTTAGATGAAAGATTGCGATTAGGAAGATTCTTATCCCATTTAGTTACTTTTTTGTATAATGATCAGAAGGTTTCCTGGACGAATGCTTATTCTCTATTCAACCCGAGACTCCAGTTTTATACACCCCCTACCCTTTGCTTAAGAGACAGTAACACTAGCAGGCCCTTGTGAAAAACCTTAATCCCCAAAATGTCACCATATATATCTATATCAATCTATTGAATCCGTCTAACCAGTAAGTCAGTCCATTCCGTAGTCCCCCTTCCCTTCTTCCTTACTCCTTTCACCCCAACCTATACTTTAACCCTACTCACTATCCCAACCTTTCCACCCCACTTTCACCCTCCCCAACACTCCTGACCCTCATCGTGATAATAGCCTATGATCAAAACCTCAAGCACAGACACAGCAATAGGCTTATGATTAAATTAATTCCAAAAAAAATCGACTGAATGGAAACCCCATTTGAGGATGAGCACTTTATTGACGAGGTTTCACGGATAGCACACACAGTTGATATGAATTTAAAGTTTTAGAGTAGCTCAAAAGGTCAAAAGGTAATTGGTTCACAGATAAATCACGGCACAAATGCATTACAGAACCCAATGGCTATCTAATTGTACTGTCTGAAGTAGTTTAGAGAGGCCAGGGGCCTGCAACAGATGATCATTGCCTTAAATGTTTGCTAATATAGAAGTAAAATGCAGCAAAGTTGTTAATTGTATTAATTGCTTGCTAACATGATGACCAATCATTAAATTGTATTTTAGAAGCCTGCACAATTGATTGCCTTTGCAAGTGCAAAAAATAGTGAATGTAAAAGATGGGTATGTCAAAAAATATAAATTCAATAATTTACGGGATATTAATGGTTGGTAATAGGTAGATTTTCATACTGTAATAATATTAACTTAAAGAAATACATTGTATTCACTACTTATCTTGAATGATTTTTGGGCCACTCTCAGATAGAAATATAGCTTAGATATTACTTTGAGCTTGCATATCTCTACACATAATCAGTTTTCATGATATAATATAAACCTGTCAATTTGTTCAAAGTAATCTCAATCTCACCTTGAAATAACAAGTACTCCCAATCTCCCATTTAATCATTATAAATATATTTGAAACACTCATGAGGTACTCTATCGTCTATAACTCCATATCCAGTCTGGCTGGGAATGGAATAACTTCAAGTAAACTACATTGGTTTTGCTTATATTGTGAATAAAAACACATGCATATCACTTAAAATCATTCATAAGACACTAATACTTACTTGTATGTAGTGTTTGATAAGAGTAGTCACTTACCAACAACGATATATTGTTTTTTCGTAACGTATCTTGAATTATGGATAATATTCAAGGACACTACATCCGCCTTATTAGAAAAAAATTATTAGGGAAAATAGGCACCAACAGATTCGCCATATTTTTCTCCATATAGTCCGCATGGAGGATTTTCGTTATTGACAAATTGAAAAAATACCCTTTTCACAGAAATATACACCAAAAATCTGTCAAAGATGTCTAATAGCTGGAGTGTGAGGGCGGCAGCCCCCACCCATAATACTAGGATAGGTTAGGTAAGGTAGTTAGGTTAGGCTAATGTTCTTTCAAAGGGGTATAGGCTAGTAAACACTAGGATAGCTTATACCCGGTCAGAGGTAAGAAGAAGAAGAGTCCTGATGTAGTCTCCTTGAATGCTACCGAATTATGTTTAGGCCAGTCTCAAAGCATATAGTAGATGAAGGCAAAGTTTGAGCTTATATATCCCCACTAATATGGAGTTTTAATAGTATTACAAGCTGTCAACGTGTTCCTCAAAACACCAAAGTCTCTTTTGAAAAACAAGTACCACCATCAAATAATTGAAAATGCAGATATTTATAAATATGTCTGGAAAACTCATTTTCGTAATAGAAGCAGCGCTTATCCCAGTCCCAGAGTGGGACGTGATTAAGATTCCACTAAGCATTATTTATTACGCTTTTATGGAGATATATGTCAACATAATAAAAATAGAAGTCTCTTTCTTGAAGTATTTACTGAAAATATGAGCTAAATTGGCTATAATAACTAATTTAATATGTCTTCAATATCGGATCTTAGAGGTAAAATGTTCACTGATATAGGAGTTACATAAACTATTTTTGAATTATATTTCTGATTAAATTATTGAAATCTAATATTAAATAGGCTACGAAAAATATATCCTATATTACGGTAAATTAATATTTCAATAATTTATTTTGTCATGAGCTTAATTGACATGCATATAAAAGTACCATAATATAACCCTGTGTTAATCAGTTCATCGTCTATCCACCCGCCTGGTCGGCAGCTGTGAAAATCTCTCATATCCTTAAATTTTCATCGATATATTGACGAAACGGTGATTACTGTGATATTGAGTGAAAGTGTTGGTATTTGAAGAGTCTGCAAAAGTATTTCAACAAGTGTAGTGATATGCGGTATCGTTGGATATTGGTCAGTCACATTCACAGCCCAAAACCAGGCAGGCAGGAGTCCGGCCATGATGGACTTGTGAGGTGAGCTACTAGGCCTATCATCTTTGACTATTGAATATTGTATATTACTATTATATAGGTGCATCCTTAACTTTCCTAAGAGGGAGTGGCCGCGAGTAAATCTCCCAAAGACATATTATACCGTAAGTCTGTACTGTTTACTGAAGGCTATAGACTAGGCCTAGTCAGCCTCTTAGCCCTTGGCCTAGTCTAAGCATAGCATTACCCCCTGGTAAAAATCATAAAATCGATATTAAGGCTTGGTAAAAATACATAGCCTATAGGCCTATATATGTAAATAATTTGGTATTATTCTATAATTGCACCTATATGAGCTAAACAAATTATTATTGTATTTAACAGGAAGCTACGGCGAGGTAAGTGTTGTGGTATAGGTGGCAATATGCGAAAATGGATTATAAAGGCATTCTGCCCCCCTCTTACCCCCTTACGAAAATCTACGGTTATTCAATCCACCCCAACTGGATTTCTACCGTTTTACCCAACCAGCGGGGGTGTGGGGGCGGCAGCCCCCACCCATAATACTAGGTTAGGTTAGGTTGTTAGGTTAGGCTAATGTCTCTGAAACATTGTAAATTCGTGTCACATCTAAATTGATAGACTTTTGTCAGAGGGGGAGCCGAATGCCCTTCTAACCCATTTCCGCATATTGCCACCTATACCACATCACTTACCTCCTTGTACCTTCCTGTTAAATACAATAATATTTGTTTTAGCTCGTATAGGTGCAATTATAGAAATTTACCAATAATTTAAACACAAATGAAAACTAAAGATGATCTTGAGATTTGAGACGGACTTAAATAAGATTTTGGGTTTAATGTTATTTTAATACCACGATTTTTGTTGATATATTTGAAGATTAATATTGAATCTATATGCTCTAATGATCATAAGAAAATTTGTTTTAACCCTCGGCAAAACCTAATAAAAAAGTATGGTACGAAAATTTCTTTTTCGTAACAAGGTTGTCAAAACGATACTTTCCCGTTATCAATGTACAATCAAGCTGAAGATTGCAGAGTAAACACCATAGACTTCACCGACTTTCTTTCACCTTCGTAGCCTATAATAGACAGGCTATTTTTTTTGTTTTTTTTTTGTATTAAGGGATTAGTAGGCTACTCAACCAGCGGGGGTGGGGGGCAGCAGCCCCCACCCATAATACTAAGTTAGGTTGTTAGGTTAGGATAATGGCTTTTCAAATCACTATCGGGGGGAGGGAGGGGGGGGGGGGGGGCGTGTCTCAACATCGATCTACAGGCCTAATGGGGAAAATAGGTTTTCCCGAGATTTCTAATTAATTACAAACACTATATTAATGCAAATGACCAATTTTGTTTATAAAACACTGATAATTCGTGGTATTAAAATAAAAAATTTCCAAATTTTGTTTTGGTTTTAACCCTTAATTAGCGGCGAGCAACATAAGTCGAGTTAAAAAAAGCTGGACTATGTGGCGGCGCTCGACATAGGTCGAGTGGCAATTTCAGCACGTAATGTGGCTGAGAGAGAGAGACAAGTGGTGGCAGGAGACTAGCGAGCGTATGACTGCTCCAGACCACCGCGGCGAACCTACTGACACAAATCTCAGCTCCCTCCTCCCTCTCTCACTCGCTACATACTCAATTATGTACCGAAAGTACCGAATTACCTGCTTTTTGCACTCGCGTTGCACGGTTATTGCAAGAAAACTATCCATCATACAAGGATCGTTATGGTGTCATTCGAAAGCTCTGTTTATGCCCTTTCAGGGATAGGTACTTGTTTTACGTTCTGGGTCTTATTTAGGCATGAAAATGATCACGTAAACAGCCCTATTTTGGCTAAAAACACCCCGCTGTGCGGTACATATAATAAACCGCATAGGCCGCTCGTAAGGTGTTAAGACTGGTGCAAATTTGATCCCTTTTGTCGGCCTGGTTACGGATCTGGACCTCAGCTGCTCAGAGACGGGACAATAAGAAAGAATGATCCACACCAGCACCTAGTCTCCTATACAAACAACCCAACGAACGCAACAGAAAAGAGCAAACAAACGCTTCCAGACTCTTATCAGGGCTTAAGGTGCTCCATTGCCCTTTGACTGTTATCTAAAGTGGAAAACTACCATAGCCTACTAAGCTATAAAAAGACAAAAACCCAACACTGAGATGGCAATGCTGGGGGGATAATTAAACTGGCTCAACAGACAAAGTACTAGCAAACATGTGAAAGCAAAAAGAGTAGCAACTGTACTTAGAGCAACTAGGCTATGCACAATCTCGACAGTACACACCGTGTGCAACCAGCCTACGGTACCCAACTCCCGATGCAAAAGAGTTGGAACACAATATCAATATCTATTATTATGTTCTCTCCACCAACCAACTTTACTCCCAAACTCTTAACAAAAGCCGACTACCAATACGAGGTCGGGTCCTGTGACTCTCAAACCTCGGAGTGTTATTAGTAGAGGTTGCGAAATGGGCTACCCGGGATAACTCCAGGGCTGATACAAGCCAACTATGTACGAGCGTACTGCAAAACCTTCCTCCTAATAACACGCCAGTATTCAATCCCAATTGAGCCAGTACCACCGAATGAGTTAACCTC
Source organism: Paralithodes platypus (assembly GCA_032716605.1). Classification (NCBI taxonomy): domain Eukaryota; kingdom Metazoa; phylum Arthropoda; class Malacostraca; order Decapoda; family Lithodidae; genus Paralithodes; species Paralithodes platypus. The sequence continues at coordinate 39,061,368 of CM064510.1, read as the reverse complement.
CCTGAAGACGGTTGAACCCGTAGAGTTACCTCCCACTACTCATTAATAACCTTCGGTGGTCCCGTGGCTACAACTGGGATCGCTAACTGAAGTCACTTTACTTTAATTATAAACTTACTTTACCTGGCTACTTGGCAATCCGTTCCAAGAGTCGAGAGTGGGGCACCCAAAACGCTGGTGTAGAGCCGCCAACGGTTCCTGCCGGGCAGCAGACACTGACGGGGTTAATATGTGTATGGGTAATGTGGGTGTGTGTTGTGTGTACTGTACTAGGGAATATACAGCAACCCGACAGGAATGTCCCGGCTCTCAACAAAGGCACAAACAAAACCTTACCTATCGACTCCTGGACAGGACCGCCAAGCGCCTCAAACTCCAAGGATAAACACATGGAACACTGAAGCTTGATAAAAGCGACGGTCAATATACAGGAGGCGCTACAATATAGGTAGGAAAATGTTAATGGTAGTTTTGGGTTCCTATCATCATATGCTTCATTTCTATATACTTTTTATCCCCGGGGGGAAAAGATTTTTTTTTTTTTTTTTTTTTTTTTTTTTTTCTTGGATTTTTTGTATTTTGGTTTATTAACCTAACCAAAAAACCTAACCTAACCTAACTTAAAATGTATTTGGGGGCTTATTAGGTTAAGTTAGGTTAGGTTTTTTGGTTATGTTAATGACCAAAACAAAAAATCCCAAGAAAATAAATAAAAAATCCCAAGATTTTTCTTTTCTTTTCCCGGGGATAAAAAGTATATAGAAATGAAGCATATGATGATAGGAACCCAAAACTACCATTAGAATTTTTCTACCTATATTGTAGCGCCTCCTGTATATTGACCAAAGCGACACTGATCAAAAGGAACACTGATCAAAAGGAACATTGATCAAAAGAATTAAATTAACACTATGAGAAAAAGTAAGTTACGTTAATATATAATATGAATATAATAAAACTATGATTAAAATCTAGGACTTCCACTAATATTACGTTAAGTCAAAAACAAACACACAACAAACAAGCACAAAAATATAACGTCCCACGAGGTTAGATCACTGGGCACACCTCTCTTGTGGGCGTCTGAACTGGAAGTGAAGTAAGTGACTGGCTAAACACAAGAAGTGTCCATTGCCCGCCCTTTTCCCCCAACAGATGGCGGACACTATCGAGGTAATTGTCGTATGTATCGGTTTACAATATCAAACCAGTTCACCAAGACACAGCACAAGAATTATACATATTACTCCATATTACTTAAGAATCACAAAGACAGCTGCCTTCCAAATCATATGAAAACACCGAAACGAAGCGCTTCACAACAAACTCACTTAGACAACAAAAAGGTCCAGTGAAGGCATGAAGCGACGAAGCGCTTCACCACGGAACTCACTTAAATAACAAAAAAAGATTCACAGTGAAGGCATTAAGTGATATACAGCAAGATCGGTTCGAAAAGTAAAGAAAAAAGAAAACTTCACAATGAGAGACAAAGAAAGCACATGGCCGCTCACGGCATTATGCTATTAATTATATAAGTAAGGGATTTCAATTACATTAATTAACTGATCATTGTGACAATATATATATATATATATATATATATATACAGTATATATATGGATTGGGTGGAGGATAAAACACAGGGAAGAGCTATGAATCTTTATTCTCTAACGTTTCGGGTTATGTTATGTACAGTCTACGACAGAACTGCTGTCATGGCCTGAGGCAATGTATTAGTTCACTTATCTTTTAATAGATGGCCCTTTAATCGCTTCTAATAAAAGGAGGCGGGGTTAATATAGAGGTTGGAAGGAGGAGTAAAATGTGTGTGTGTGTGTGTGTTCTAGAACAGCACGCAGAATAAGTTTATTTTAACATAACACACAGGCTATATTATTAGATTAGCCCATGACGGATCACAAATAAGTAACACACATCAGGTGTTGCGTTATTTATGGAATTTAAACAGACAATCAGTTTATATCTTTCGCACTTCCCATTCCCCCTCCTCCCCCTCTCCCTTTCACCCCAACTCTCCCTCTTCACTCGCTTTCTCTCCCCTCCCTCCCACCTATCTCTCTCTCTCTCTCTCTCTCGGACGTAAATTATACCCTATAAAATACGCAGATTAATAATATGCAATTGTTTTAAATTTACATATACATAATAAATGTTAGGGATGACTAAAATAACTAACATATATTGATTAGGAATAGGATAACTAGCGGGGCAGCGAACAACACCTGTTGCTTGCTGCCTCGCTAGTTATCCTATTCCTACTTAAGCTACGATTCCCGAAGAACACGTCTATATTTGTTTGTATATATATTAAGTGTAACAATAACACTTAGGATTCAAGTTATTTGTGTTGGCTCAAGGAATAAGTTGAATAATACATATACTTATGACCTCCACAATTTGTAATGTTTGGGGAGACGGCGCTTCAACCTCTCTCCTCTGTCCATCACATGCAAGCACCAACCCACCCACACCCACACCCACACAGGATACAAAACACACACACACTCACACCCGATAACATAAAACGCACATCACACACATGATCCCATACAACGTAATGGGCACAAATCACTCACACATGATAACATAAAACGCACACACACACACACAAACACACACACACACTGGTCCAGGCAAACTAGAAAAGGTATTAGCATTAGTGAGGAAATGCTGCTGTCTTCAGTGCGTGCCATGGCCATCCTGAGCCTTACGACGTATACAGACTAATAACACACATAACAAAGCCACTACAACAACTTCGTCTCTCTCCAACAACCCTTCTCCCATCTCTACACTCTTCAGACAATAGGAAAAGTAGAAAGTAGCTACGAGGTGCCGTAGTAAAGGCTTATCCTTCAATACCTTCACCTGACCACCTGACCTGACCCCATCCGGGGTTTAGCTGGTCCACAAGGGTGTGTGACATGAACCCAATAGAGAATTTGTAGGCCATCATGTCATGGAGTGGAATGTGGTCCAGGTTAGGATTGGAAAGGGCGGGAGGAGTGGGATAAGCAGGGTGGGGGGGGGGGGGGGGGAATCCGTCGCCGCCCTAATATAAGTTGGAAACTGTTGTAATCAGCTCCAACGAGAATACAGGAGGTAGTTGATGTAGCTTGTGGGTGGAGATCATATTGATTGAATAAATATAAATTGTAAATGTTTACATTTAAGAACCCTTTATATATAATTATATAATGTGTATGTGTTTCCAATGTTCACCATAACATAATGATGGTGAAATAATACATATTAAATTAAATTCAAGGTAACATTCACAGAGCTATAGTATACTTTTAATTATGTTTGGAGGATAATTTAAACAATTCGAAGTAAAAATATAAAAGCCTAAACAATTTATATCAATTTTAAAACAACATAACCAGATTGCTTGGATTAACGTTAATTGTTCAATTCGATGACTTACTTTATAGTAAATCATTACAATGGGGAGAGCCGAACTGTTCACTGATAATGGGAAGCCACAGTAATTAAAAGAATCCACTGAGAAAAGTATAATGCAATAATCATAGCGTGTCATATTACATGTTAAGGTAGATTATGAATTGGTCAACCACAGTGCTGTGAATAGTGGTATGGAAGAAACAAATATTTACTCTAATATCAACATTTGTTTTTATTACAAAGAAACACGTTTCGGCTCATCTAAAGTGTTTTCTCTAACTGAGCCGATATTATCTTGTCTGTATGATACATATATTTGGTTATAATTTGGTCCAAGCTAGATTACAATGTGATCCAACTTGTCTTGATGCGTGGATTGTAACATCCCGTTTAAATTACTTATATATTTATACGAATGTTCAAACTAACCAGGACGCTAAGGTTGGCAACTTTGAGTGTTTTGCAACGGAGCATATCTATTTATTTTCTATAACACATTGTATAAGGTAAAAAATAGAATACGAGTTAATAATTGAGAATCAGTAAAGGTAAAAAGAACAGTATTATTAAAACACCAAAGTCATTTTTATGGACAGCTTTGAGCACGATGATGAGGACAATTATATACTCGGTTAGGAGAGAGAAGGGGGAGAGAAAAAGAGAGAAGGGGAGAGATAGGGGAAGGCAGCAGAGAGAAGGGGAGGAGGGGGGAATGGGAAGTTCGAAGGATAGAACCTTGATTGCCTGTATATTAAATTCCATAAATAACGCAACACCTGATGTGTGTTACTTATTTGTGATCCGGCATGGGTTAATCTAATAATATAGCCTGTGTGTTATGTTAAAATAAACTTATTCTGCGTGCTGTTCTAGAACACACACACACACACATTTGACTCCTCCTCCTTCCAACGTCTATATTAACCCCGCCTCCTTTTATTAGAAGCGATTAAAGGGCCATCTATTAAAAGATAAGTGAACTAACACATTGCCTCAGGCCATGACAACAAGTTCTGTCGTAGACTGTACGTACACCATCTTCAGAGAGACTGACAGATTTTTAGAAAACTCACAGTATATAATTATACAAAGTTAGGAAATTCATTGTTGGCATCCTAAAATAGTGCTGCCATTTTAATGGCGATATTTTAAATCTTTTAAGTAGAACAATTATCCGATTAGCCTACCCTCTGGGACCGGGATATTCTTTACCTCTTTCTCTAATTACCTTTTTATCCCTTTCGGTACCAGCAACGGACTTTGTAACTTTAATCTGGCTACTATTAGACAATTTGACCGAGTTTAAAAAGAGCCTCCAGGAATTAACATAACAGGCTTCAAACTATCTCACTTAATCCTTTTTACTAGCACAGATCCTTCTTAAACTGCACATAATCGTTTAAATATAGCTAGAGTAAAATTAAAAAGACGTCGCCGGTACAGAAGGGGTTAACCAGTTAGCGTTCTAAATAGATGATCGTGATCTCACGGCCAACCTGTTGAGCTATGACGAGGAGGTAAACAAATTTGTTAAATATCAACTCTGAACATTTTAAAAGGGAGAGAAAATATAATCTTAGCAATTACAAAATTAAGACTTGACCGACGAACTGTAAGGTCCCTTGTCATATAAACCCATAATCATTTTTTTCTGGACAGTATTGACTAAGACTCGATGCCATATGGCCTTCGTCGTTTGGCGCTGTAATTTTAATACTGTTATCTCATCCAGCACCGGTGACATCCTTTTCATTATACTCTGACTATTATTAGGTTATTTTATTCAGTTTACGAAGGACGTATAACAATTATATGGCCTCGAACCATGTCAGTTAATCCTGTTAGCTACCACATATCCTTTTTAATCTTTTTAAAATCGCGTTAACCCTTTGAGCCCCAGGATTTATTTTTGTTATACTCTGGCTACTGCTAGACAATGTTCTGTATTGTTTAATGCAACTCTTGGTCTCACAGGTGGAAATACGATCTCAACATGCCCTCTGAATTTAGTAGGTTCTTCTTCAACTGCATAAAACCGTCTAACTTCAGCCATAACGACAGGTAAACAGACGCCATGGTAGTGAAAGGATCAATATTGCTGAAATAAAGTTTAGAATGCATCGCTGGTACTGGAAGGGTTAATGCTTTCCACTGTGGCCCATCATATCATTCCTTAATTTTATTCACTTGCTTCGTGATATTTGGACATCTTTGTTCTTAACACTCAAAGAGCGGGTGGTGGAGTATATTCACTGTGCCGCCCAGCGTTTTTTTTTTACCATAAATGGGGTTGTTTCCGTGCTCTTGTTCATGCATAAACAAGAGCCAGAGCGTAATACAAGTATGTATCCCTGAAAGGGCGTAAATTGAGTTTCCAATGACACCCGAACCATCCTTCTACGATCACTGGTTGTCTTGCAACGATCGTGCAACCGAAGGGCAAAATCGCTAAAATATGGTCATTTTGTTACATAATTTCGTGTGTAGCGAGTGAGAGAGGGTGGAGTAGTGTGGAGTACATGTCAGTGGGCCCACGACGGTCGTGGCGAGTGGTTATGAGGCAACCTACGCTCCTCCCACCGCTCGGCTCTCTCTCAGAGCCAATATTGCGCCAAAATTGCACACAGACTTAAGTCGGGCCCCACCACATTGTCCAGCTTTTTAGATACGGACTTAAGTCGGGCCCCGCTAAAGAAGGGTTAATACGTTTTACATATTAGGTCAGTATCGTGTGGCGCTAGAGTTTATTAACCCATCTAGTACCGGTGACGTCTCGTATATTATATTCTGACAATGACGATTCTATTCAGTTTCGGAAGGCCGTCTACCAAATTGAACGTTATATATTATATAAATTGATCCCCGTAGCTGCCACATATTTTTCCTTATCTTCTGATTATCGTCTACTTATACATGAAACCAAATACCACAAACAGCATCGGTACTGGACGTGTTAATGTAACGTAATGTAATGAAACCTTTTAGTTATGGAAAATTATGTTACGTTACCCTGACTTCATATGATGTCGTTATATTTCACAACAACATTAATCATACTAAAATACATTAGCAATATCCTATCAATATGTTGTTAGCTCTTTCTTTATATCATAGAGCATGTTTTTTACTTCATTCATGTTTATATCAGACTATTTTATTCGACTTAAAGAACGATCTGTCAGTCAGTCAGTAGTCAGTAGCCAGCACTTCTTTCCAAAAGGTGTAGGGAGGATCATCCCCTGGAAGTTGGGACTGGGAATCCCACTGACAGAATCTGTGCCTACTTCTGGATCAGCGAACCTTAAAGAACGATCTGCTTGAATAAATAGATTGATTGAACCCAATTAACTTAAATCAGATCCTTCCTAAGCTGAACAAAATGTCCTTGTAGTTCAATTCATATGAAGTGAAGCTTCGTCCTAATGAAATAGAGATACTAAATTATTGTAAATAACTGAGTCTCCATATGGCTCTGCAAATCACCAAACAACCCTACCGACTCCCTCCCTTCCACCCAGCCCCCACACCCACCCGCTCCTCCTCTTTACCAGCTCACCACACGTTTAGATGTGATCAGTGTTGATATAAAATGTGCTGTATCCATCTGCTATAAAATGTAACATTTAATAGACTTAGAATTTTTATTATGATGGGCCAAGTGTCATCGTAAGTTGTATAAGATCGTCTAATGATAGCCAAAATATGTTGTCAAAATGTCTCATCATTCTAAAGCTGTTAAAGGTGGGTGTGCATGCTATTATTTTCCTCCACAATCATTACCCGCAGTGTGCACTATAGCTTTTGGTGCAATATTTTCTGCTACAATGGCTTAATTATTTACATAATGGCCAAAATAGGATATGGGTGACACTTTTCTGGATTTGGAGTTTAAGCGCTCTGATGACGTATGCCCAGCAACACAACAAGCTCTTCTGACAGGTGGAAATGGAGGATAGTGACAGTAGTTCCGATTCGTTTGCCAATACTGAGGGTGATAACCGTGATTATGGCGAAGAACCTCAAGTGATAAATATTGGTGGTGTCCAGGCTTATATGTATGAACTTGTAGGACGAGATCCAGCAGCAGGAGAGGAGGGAGAAGCAGCTGCAGCTGTACTTGTACCTGAGGTGGTACCAAATCAACAGCGTCTGAATATGTAGACCACTGAATGGTAATTATAAACCTCTATTATATAATTGTGTGGTCCCACGTCATAGACTGTGATTAAAGAAGTGTTTTCCCGATTTTAATAGCTTATAGATTAGGCTATAGCCTACCGGGTATAGCTTAATATATTTATCAGTGTTTACTTTATGACAACAATTTGTTGGTGTCTGTAATATTTAGGACAATCACAGCTTTTGGTGATATTTATTTACTCTTAGAAACATTCACTGACACGAATGTAGGCCTAGCCTATTATTAATTGTCATATCCAACGTCACTATTGAGGCCTTGGGTCATATTGGTAATTATAGGGAATAGGCTCACACACTTATAGGCTCACACACTGCCCCTCACTCCTCCAGGACTTATTGTCATCATCATATACATTGCCAACAGGGTGCAAATAACAGAAAAAATCGCCGTAAAAATAGACGGGAACTTAACCGCGGCGATCGACTTATGTAAACATGATGACCGTACGCCTGGTCACTACATGAGCAGTGACATAAATCATCCAACGCCAAGCAAAAAACAGAGGCAACCGAGGACCATCAGCGATAAGGACCGAAGACACCGAGGACAGCCATGAACATACATGTAGATACATGTTTGTGGTATACTATTGCTAGTATTCACACATCAGTAGATCTGTTTTTTTCTGAAATAAGGCTTATTTAATGGTCTATCTATCTATCTATCTATATGCTCAGGCCCAATCCCCATTTTGGGGGTAGCCGACTCAAGACAGAGCAAGAACAGGGAAAACACAAAAACAACATAAAACAAAAAATAAACACAGATAAAAAACACAAACTCACACACATTTAATGGTACCCGCCTTATATGTCTTTTTCTTACTTTTTATACTTTTTAACCCTTCCAGCCCGGCTGTCCTTTTATAAGGACACCGCGGCAGTTGGGCAGGACCCCGGGTGTCCTTATAACAGGCAGTAAGCTTGAAAGCCTATTCAGCTTGGTCTGAACGCTGTGCGTCCGACGCATGTAAACAAAGCCGGTCATTGCGTCACCGCACCTCCGAAAACAAGAAGGAGACGTCGGATCAATGTTGTTGTTGTGACGTCAGACGAAATTAGTGTCTGAAAAGCTCCGATATTGTCAACATCGCGGCAAAATTCGCTCCACGGAAATCGTCATCACAACTGAACCAGTTGACTTACAGAGCTCTACTCAACGACAATCTACAGATTGAAAACCGCCCTACGTTTATAGATGTGTGGGAAATTTCTAGCAGTTAAAATAACAAAGATACGGTAGCCTAGGCCTAGACGTTTTTCGGAAAAATCGCCCGGGTACCCCACACTGTCCTTAGGAGGGGGACCCCGGGTCAGAAGGGTTAAACACATGTCACAGTTTACGTATTCATTTTTAGTCTTCCTATTAAATTTTTATTTTTTATGAGCATATGAAGGTCCCTCCACCGGTCGTGATATTCTAGGCTCTTTCGTCATTGACGGAAGGAGCCACCAATCAATTACGGTTTTGACAATCCGTAAGGGAAGGAAGGAAAAACTATTATTTATTGGTGGCTCCTGAAGTCAATGACGACAATTGCCCTCCCACCATCCCCTTCCCATACACATGCTCAACTGTATAGAATTGGCTAATGTATAGAATTGGCTAATGATTGGTAGAAGAAACTGTCAAAATGCATCACAATCTTCAACCTGCCCGGGATGTAACATAGCACCCCATACCATCAAACACATCATAAAAGACTGCATTTCACACAACCACTTACGCCAACAACACAATCTACACTCAATGAGAGCTCTGTGGGAAAGCCCGATCGCGGCCATGGCCTTCCTCAGGGACTCGGGGCTGTTCGGCCAGGCAGCTTAGGGAACAACAACAACAACAACAATCTTCAAAGGGTTAATTCTTTCAATGTGGTTGACGTCTTTTCTATTATATTCTAGCTATATTTGGACAATCTTATGCAACTCGGGAATAATCTGTGATAGCAGTAAGGATTCACCGAGATAGTCTGTAGCCTTTTAATTGCGGGAGGCCTCTCTTAAACTGACAAAATGCAGCATTTTCATTGGGAGAGAGGTAGCCTTTTCATTGCTGGAGGCTCTTCTTAAACTGAACAAAATTGTCTAACAGTAGCCAGAACAAAATAAAAGACATTACCCGTCCTGAAAGGGTTAATGCTACTACCTGATAATTTTTCTTGACTTAAACCCGCGTCTCACGAGGGCGTCTATCTGATACTCCGCTCAGAGTCACTTTGTCATATTCAAAATTCTAAATAAATTGTTACTCGATAAATGCTACTTCCATTTTGTTTATATTTTAGAATAAGGAACAAATGCCTTTAAACATGAATATATTACTCACTTTGGTGGTGCAGTCAGCCTCTGCAGCAGTTACAGTAATTTCTTGTTATTGCCTTATTGTAGCACTGTTCAAGGCTGGTGTGGTGCGGATTCGCCAGGTGCAAGTGCTTCAGGGGGACTTTGTTGAGTCTTGCTGATGTACTGTTAGCGCTATACCAACATCGGCCACTGTGGTGAAATGATGGGGCTGTGTTGTGACAAGTCTATATTATACTGTACTACAGTAAAGAGACTAAAACACGCTCTCTGTGGATGAAGGTTATTAAACTTTTATGTATGTAAATAGAGTATATACATGTAAATAGAAAAATCTATACTACTAATGTTTTGCAGATACAAGGACTCTGATACAGATTATCGAACACAGGTACCCATGTGACGCCACCTATAGGAAGGATCTCCAAGAATCAAATGATTAGCAAATATCATAATTGCAGTAGAACCCCTCCCATCCGGTGCTCTCAGATCCGGAAACCCAAGAGATCCAGACAGGCATTTCGATCCAGACTCATGTTCCAGCCAACCAGACTTGTCTGGATGGCTTGGGAAAAATATAAGTCAATCCGGAAACGAACGAGACGAATACAAGTTTCCACACATATAATTGCACCAGGAGGCGCACCACAGAAAAAATAACTCAAGGTCACCTAACTGTACAAACAATGATATATCCCACAAACCTGGAACACGAATTGCCCCCATCAATATGACACGTCCTCTAGCACCAGGAAGGGACTTATTCATCACCATCAACAATCCAGAAGTCCAGGGAAGTAAGAGAAATGAACGGAAATTACAACATTCTTCCACCAACCCTCAACTCAACAAGGGAACAACCCCCAGCCCAGCCAAATGTGCTCGAACCATTACCGACAAGATGGACTGTCCTCCAACACCAGGAAAGAACATAGTCATCAACAGGGACAATTCCAAAGTACCGAGAAATGAGAGAAGTGGGAAAGACAGGCAACACCAAGAACGGCGCAATCAAAACCGTACATCCCCTCGCCCTTGTTCCCCACCCCCACGCCGCCACCGCGACAAAGGAAGTCGAGAAGTACTATTCAGGCACCACACCCCAACTCGAAACCACAGGGAAATAACCACCACATACATCCTGCGGCCAGGCGCCTTTCTACCACCCAACCACACCACCGCCCGGGCACGGAGGTAGGGGAATATTACGACCGACGATTTTTATATCGGTACTCAATTGGAAAGCTGTTTCTTGCGATCAATGGACGGAAGACAGTTAGTAGATTGAGGACTCAGTAAGAAGAATTGTTCTTGCGATCAATGGACGGAAGACAGTTAGAATACTGAAGTTACCCTGTGCAAAATTGTTTATAGTGGGTATCAACATGGCTGGTTATTAGACTCTTCAATAGAAGCTAACTAATATCCTTCCATCCCCCCCCCGGGCGCTATTGGGGATAAAGTACGCTACCAATTGGATAGTAGCTTTATCCGGGATAGACCAAAACATAAAATAAACTCATCAACCCCCAGTTCTGAACGACTCTTATTTATAAAGGCCAGAAGCAGTTAAGAGAAGTTGCCTTAACCCTCTCCGACATATGACGCAATTTTGAGCCTATTGGGGATACTTTAAAGCCTTTGTTGCCATCAGGGGAATTTAGAAACCTTTAGTTTAGTTACTTCAATCTCTGCAGTTGTCTTTGAGTTAGCTGTGGGCAGAAAACTAATTTTGGAGAGGTAATTATAAGAGTGAGAGAACTCTATTTCTTATTACTAATCTGGCAACCTCTGCATCATATATGCGTGAAAGGGTTAAAAAACAACTGTCTTACATTAGCTCGATAAGGTGGATACATACAATGGTATACTTGTACTGTGTACACTTTATTCAAGGCCCAACCTCAAGACTCTGAAAGTTCTGCATCAAAGTTCTTATAAAGACCAGAGTAGTCGGTGAGTTCTCTCCTGCGTTAACTCGATGCTATTTTACTTATGCGATGGCATATGGTATATAGTATTTAAGGTCCCACTCCAAGAGCTCGAGTAAAACTGTGTAAACCCAGTCACGTCAGGATAAACCCCACGGCCACCGCATCTACCGAAGACTGGATTACTTATTCTACAAATCTAAAGTGTAGTGATTATACCGTTATAATACACAAAAGAAATAACTGTGAGAAGGATCTATACTTAGTATATTTATAGAGAAAGAGTAAAAAAGGGTCCACAGTGGAAATTAGTCTAAATACATCTATATGTATTTAGTATTGAGTATTGAGTATTGTATTGAGTATTGTTCACATGTGTGGGGAGGGTCCTCTCACACCGCTCTCCTAGACAAAGTTGAAAGGAAGGCCTTTCGTATCATTAACTCCCGTCCACTCACTAACTCTCTGCAATCTCTCTCTGTCCGCCGCAATGTTGCACCTCTCTCGCTATTCTATCGCTACTATAATAATCAGTGTTCCTCAGAGCTTTCCCAGTGTATACCACCTCCTTTACGTAGGGCACGTGGTACCCGTCTTGCAACTCAATTCCACCCCTACTCTGTGCAACTCTCCAACCCAAGAGTGAAACGTTACTCTCAAACTTTCTTCTACTCAACAGCTGAGCTCTAGAACTCTCTCCCAGAATCAGCCTTTCCCTCTTCTTATGACTTAAATTGCTTCAACCTCCGTGTGTCCAGGCATTTTGGCTCGAACATCCCTTGATTTTGGCCCTGTCACTCTTTCAACTATGGGGGAGGCACTCGCTATAGGCAGTTCTGCCTTTTGCCTCCCTCAATCACATAGAAAAAAAATATATATATAAAAAGAAGTATACTCGAACAAGTGGATACTACGAGCTTATACAAAATGCGAGAGAAAGAAAGTACTAGTGAAGCCCAAATAAATCAGGGAAGTACTGATAATAATTCTGGTAAAGAATATAACAAATACATTCAAGTTAACTTATGCGTAAGCACCATAGTGAATTAACTCAGGAAAAATAATTACATTCAGCTTCCAACCCAAAATTACTCTACGCTTATCAAAACCAAAAGTTCGTATATAAAATCACCACGTAAACGCAAGTGTAAATACTCGATTGAAAGGAGTGCTATCCATCGCTCGGAAATAAATACAGGACAAGTGTAATACTTTGATTAGAAGACGGTCCACAATACTCACCTAGATATTGCATAGAATAACCCAGTCTTACGAGTCAGACATAGTAGAGCCTCGTTCGTGCATCTGTTATTGCTGTTCTTGACCATTTAGTGTTTTTTTTTTTTTTTTTTTTTCTATATTCCAACTACTCCCTCTCGGGCATAGGCTGATATCCTTTACACTCTACCGCTGAATACGGCGAGTGTCTTGTTCCAGTCTAGGGAGTGAGACATGCGAAGCCTCATGGCTCGAAGCAACTCCATCTCTGAAGCTGCTCCGCCTCTGTGCTTCAGTCTCAGCCCCCAGGCTCGGACCCTCACTCTCAGAACGCCACCTATTAAGCAATTAACTCACTAGGCATTGCCCCCCTGTAGCATATTTTTGAATATGGGAATATTCATACAATGCTATTTAATCAGGGAACAATGAGGGTATTTATTTGGCATTTCGGTGTGCTGTGGTAATGCACTGAACTAGGTACAGCACAAATTCCATCCCAATAATATCTTCCCATTGACATATTGGGATTCGAACCCGGATCCATTGGATTACCAGTCCAGTGGCAAGACCACTCCGCCACACCTCCCCTAGCCTTACGTATGCGATATTCTTGTGCCAATAAACAGAATATGAATGCACGTCTTGTTATAATTATCCTCTATTACTGTACTTTCTGGGTCTTTGGTAAAACGATTTCGACTTCTCCAGTTAGGAAGAATTCACTTATTCAAACCAATCAACCCCAGTAAAACCTGGCATAACACCAATGATTAAAGCAATCAAAAGGAGATAACGAAATTATATTAATTTACAGAAAACTCAACGATAATTAATTATTAACTGAGCACTAGATTATAGTAATTATTAACTTATAACTTATACACAAAAATATCACTGAGAATAATAAGTAGACTATAATATATGTGACGCACTTACTGTATATACTCAACTCCCCGATCACAGGTATAGGATGCAGACTGCTTTATCTTTTGATGGTAGCCAGGAGAGATGATAATTGTTTCACAGCACTAGGTATAAAGTAACTAATCAAGAGGCAGGGAGGCAGAGCACAGACGTGACAGGGTGCGTCGCGCTAATGTAGGCCTACTCGCTCGAGGCTCCAGAGAGTTCCCCAAACTCCGCGACCATGCTAGACAGGGCGGCACCGCCTCCGTACGGGAAGCAGACACGTGAGAACAAAAACATACACACTCCAGCTCACGTAATCAATTATATATTTTTGCATTACATAACAACATGCATACAGATAAAGTACTTTATATGTCAATTTCAAATTTCGCAATGTTAAATTTATAATAAGACATAGCTAAAGATGACATCCGTTTGCAAGGTCTGATTTTGGCAAGGTGGAAATAAGTTGTGAACTTGTAACAAATATCATTCCAGTACGTTGTAGTAGGGACAAATATAATTCCAGTACTTTATGGTCTATAAAATAGGATTTCTATGGTTTGTAGTTTGACATTACTACAGTTTGGAGCATTGCTGTATCACACAGTTACAACTAGCAATTAATAAGATTGCTACAAATTATTTTCACTTTAATAAAGATATTTTTGTAGCCTACTTCAAAGAGTTTAACTTAAATAAACAAACATATCAAACAATTTGTGTATATTTTAATTTCAAACTTTGCTACGTAGGCTACAACTTTTAGTAATGGCATAGTTAGATATTACCCTATACCTGTTATCAAGGTGAAATATGGATAAAAACCACTACTAGAAGGAACAGAGTTTATGATAAGGCATAGCTTACCTGGTATTCTTACTCTGCTGCAGCTAGAGATTGTACCCGTGATGTGTCTTACTTAAAGTATGGAACTACTCACTAATCTGAAGCATCGCGACAAAAAAGAAAACATGAAAATAAAATATATAAATTCAGACACATACCTTTCTGCCAACCTATAGTCTATTCGCTGTAAGTAGGCGATAAATAATGACCTCTATCCTCTGTAACTCAAAAACAACTAGAGTAATCGAGCTAATATTTCTACCATTTGGGAAGATTCAGTCAAGGAATAGATGTAGAAATTTACAGCCAATTTGCTCTAGACCTTTTTGAGTGACAGAGGATAGAGGTCATGATTTATCACCTACTTACAGCGAATAAACTATAGTATCCTCTTCAGCAGGAAAGGTTCGCTTTGCAGCATACTTTGGAGAAGACCTGATAGACTCTACCTCTCTATGGGCACCTCTTGTTCGAGGGGTGCGTTCAACGAGTATCTCCATTATATATATATATATATATATATATATATATATATATATAATATATATATATATATATATATATATATATATATATATATATATATATATATATATACAGTATATATATATATATATATATATATATATATATATATATATATATATATATACAGTATATGTATATATATATACAGTATGTGTCTGAGAGAGAGAGTGTGTGTGAGTGTTTGATATATGTACTTTCCTTGACACAATCGTTACAGGAATACCTGTACATTATTGGGAACAAGGTGAAATAGATGTGAGGTAGTAAATATATGCATAACAACATTCTGTTATGAATAGACAGCATTTTACCATCACTGTGGACAAAGAATACATATACAGCCTTTGGAAGCCAATAAGTAGTATTGGATAACAAACTGAAAAATGTGGGCGAACAGACTTCAAGGTGTGGGCGAACGGACTGTATTGTTTGGGCGAAAATACCAATATTTGGGCGATGGGACTTCCCTGTTTGGGCGAATGAACTTCTTTGATTGGGTGAATGGGCCTTCTCGTTTGGGCGAACGGACTGCAAAGTGTGGGCGAACGTACTTTGGGCGAAAAGTCATGTGGGCGAAAAAACTGTAAACCAACTAAGGGGGTGCCCAACCCCGAAATGGGTTGAAATAGGGGAGCTATCCCCCCGCTAAAGGCGGCTTTCTAGGGCCTTTCCTAGCTGATGCTGAAACGATTGGGTTCTACTACCGTTCTAGTCATGTGGTGATGAGCTGGTCTATCAGAGTGAGTTGAGCGTTCTCTGCCATACCCATAGAATGTAAGGTATCTTAATATAACCCCCTAGAAATACTTTCTCTAAAGTATCTACTAATCATATTCATTTATATTTTTTATCCTCCCCATTTTCCCCAGCTAACTTAATCCCACAAGGACCCCAATGGAAGTACGTCTAACAGCCTTATTGGGCTGTCCTTAGTTGGAATTATGCAAAGTTGGTACACGTCATATTTGTAACATATTATGTGGTACCATCATTGTAAAATGCTAACTGAATAAATATTATTAATATTATTATTATTATTATTATTATTATAGTTTACTCTGCCTGCTCCTTTTACGTATATATTTTCTAGATCTCAAGGGATGGCATCTCTTCCGTGGATTGACCTCTCTACTGCCAACTAGAAGTTGGCAGACTGGGAGCCAAAGCGTCACATTTTTCCTTTACCCCTCAATTTTCCCTTCATAATTGTTAAGGGGCACAGGGCCTTGGGTGTGGCTTCGGTGTCTCGGGCGTTTCCGCACCCTCCTCAGTTCCTCAACTGGGAGCGGCTTCGGTCACCTTGGCTTTCTTAGTGGTAAAGCAGGGAGGGTTCTGTGAGGGTGCTCGGTTATGGCCTTGGCCTTGCTCGGGACCTTGGGGCGGTTCGGTCAGACAAGCTGGGGAACAACAACAACAACAACAACCCTCATAACTGCTTGACATTGCTATATGGTAACCATAGTAGGTGTTACCTATGATATACAGTGGTTCCATAGTAACTCAGTGAGCCACTATTCACCACACTGTCCCATAATATTTAGAGGTGGTTAGGTGGTACTGGAGCCGGGGTCCCAATTAATTGCAGTATTGCAGTTACTGATTCCTCTCTTCTATTCTGCTACCAAGAGTGCCACCTCTGAGTGACCAAGGATCACACATACACACATGCCTGTTATGTATGCTTGTATCAAAGCTTCTATACATAATATATTACTGATTTTTGGTTCCATGTCATATCAACCAGTAGACCATTTCAACCAGTAGCTCTCAACCAGTGTCAAATTAACCCAGACCAACCAAACCAGTGCCAAAATATAGCACTAACCTAACCTAACCTAACCTAATCGTATTGGTTGATATGGTACTGGTTGAGAGCTACTGGTTGAAATGGTCTACTGGTTGAGTTGACCGGTCACCCTGATTTTTAAGCATCTCCTAAACATGTGTTCCTCGCCCAGTCAACTTTGGAGGTAAATGACCAAATGAGAATTACATTAATGGCTCTCATTGTATTAAAATTATCAAAGATTTAATTAGTTATTTTGATAAATGATAGGTATGTATGTGTAATTCTAACGTATTACATGTAGGCCTACAGTATATACAGTACAGTATATAGTTGATGGTGCGAGGCAAAACACATAACAAAAGGAAGCTCAATATATTGACTATAATATTGTTTGGTAAACAGACTGTGTATCTTCACTCCTCTCTAGTGTTGGTTATTACTCTCGCTGATAACTCTTTGGCTCGATATAATATAGTATGTGTGTTGATGGTAATTTGCAGGCAGGAAAGAACCAACGAAATCATCGTAATATGATGGACTATCTGTAGACCACTTCTAGGGAACAGCTCTCCAGGTAAACCACCAATGTTGCACTACCAAACATTGTCTTAACTATTTCGATACGATGACACCTTCCTTACTTTTAGTTTGGCTATTAGACGATTTTCTTCAGTTTAGAAAAGACATCTCGTGGCCAATGGTTTTAATACTGCCTTGATAACTGCTTCCGATTTATTACAGTTTCTTACAGTTTCTTACAGTAGATCCTCTGGAAAAAGGCAAACTAGGCCTGTGTATCCAGCTCAGTGCCAGTACTTGCACTGCTGCGGTCGTTCACGGTGTTGGCGGCGGCGGTAGCAGACGCAACATTTTTACTATTCTGTATTTTTGCTTTATAATCAAACTTCAAATCTTGTCTTCCCCATGCTTTATCAAGATTACTTTCAAACTTCCTTATTGATTCGGAATCGACTACATACTGGGGCAGTGCGTTCCACTCATTTACCACTCTATCACAAAATGAGTTCTTTGCCTTTTCAAGCCTATTTCTTTCTTTGTAAATTTTCTTAGAGTGTCCTCTCATTCTTGTTCCCTCCCGCATCAAGAAGATACCTTCACACACATCCTCATCATACATTCCTGACATTATCTTAAAAGTCTCTTATCATATCCCCTCTCTTTCTCCTATATGCCAGTGTCGGAAGCCCCAGTGTCCTCAACCTCTGCTCATAGCCCGCATTCTTCAACGTTGGTACTAGCTTGCTAGCTCTCCTCTGCACTCTCTCCACTGCTTCTATATCCTTTACCATATATGGAGCCCACACCTGGTTCGCATATTCCAGGTGCGGCCTAACCAGCGCTGTATAGAGATTCCTGAATATTTCTTCGTCAAGTGACACAAATGTCCTCCTTATCAGCCCTACAATTCTATTGGCTTTGTTTATCTTTTCCGCTAAATGTTCTGAGAAATTTAACTTATTGTCTATCACTACTCCTATATCCTTTTCTGCATTCACTTCCTCCATCGCTTCATACATACTGTATCCTACCTTGTCTATCTTGCTTGTCCCAATCTGCATGTACTTGCATTTTTTTGGATGAAAAGGCATTAACCAATGCTCAGACCATCCCTTCATGCCCTCCACATCTTCCTTATTCCTCACTCTTCTATACAGCTTAGTGTCATCTGCATACAGGTATATCTCACTTCCATTAGTTATAACTTCAGGTAAGTCGTTGATAAATATAACGAACAGCAGTGGTCCCAACACAGATCCCTGAGGTACCTCACTTTTAATTTCCCTCCACCCCGAGCCTATTCCATTCACCAGTACCCTCTGTCTCCGATTTTTCAGGAAGGCTTCTATCCATTTCACACATTTCTCCCCTATATTATAGCTTCTAACTTTTTCTATTAACCTTTTATGTGGGACCTTATCGAAGGCCTTCATAAAATCGCAATACATCTATAACATCACCATCCTCCAGAATTTGCATCCAATCATCTACCACCTTAATTAGCTGTAGTACCGTCGACCTCCCCGGCAAGAATCCGAACTGTCTCCCACTGAAAAGTTGGTTTGATTTCATATCTCCATTATTCCTTCTCTAATTACCGTTTCCATTAGTTTACACACAACACTTGTCAAACTGACTGATCTATAATTTCCTGGGTCATTTCTCTTTCCCTTCTTAAAATTAGCTGTTATGTTCGCCTCTCTCCAGTCCATTGGGATTTGTCCTGTATTAAAAGTTACCTCAAATAAAAAATTGAATGGATCTACTAACATCTCACCTCCTTCCTTTATGATTCTTGGATGTATCCCATCCGGTCTCGGGGACTTACTTCTGTTCATTTTTTCTATAGCCCTTCTTATTCTAGCATGGGAAAACTCTATTAGTTCTAGTGCCGGTGCCTGTTTGATGGGAATAGTAGGCACTGCATCATCCGACTCCACTGTTAGTACCTCCCCAAAGTATTTCCCCAGCACCTCTGCTTTCTCCTTATCAGTTTCTGCTCTATTCCTATCATCCCATTCTCCTATCAGTTCTGGGATACCTACTCTTCTTGTTAACTTTTCCTGAATGTACTTCCAGAATATTTTTGGATTATCCTTCACGTTTTTTGCAATCTCTCTCTCCCTCTCCTTCACCCCCCTCCTTGTCTCCCACCTTATTTTATTGTTTATTTGTCTACGTTCCAAATCCACTTCTTTAGCTTCTATACTAGGCCCCCTGTTCTTTTTTAACACTTACTGTAGTCTATCCCACAATCGTTTCTTTCTTCTTATCCATGTCCAAAGCTTTCTTTTCATTGGTAATTCTGGGTTCGTTCTTTTCCTCAATTTTGTTTTATCCTTATATTCCCTTACTGGTACACATTTGGATATAGCATTCTCCAGTTTGACTCTAATCTTCCAGCACATTCCTTCAGCGTCTTCACCGTTCAAGTATTCCCCTCAGTCAATGTCCAAACACCTTCTCAGCAGCTCATAATCTGCTCTATCATACATGTATATTTTTGTATTGATCCTATTATCCCTCTCTGTTTTAATATTGCAACTAAAATTTATACAGGCATGGTCACTACGACCTATAGGGCTATCCACATTGACATGTTCTACTATATCCTCCTCATTGCTAAAATTCAAATCAAGTACACTCACTCCCCCGCGTCCCATCTCTATATCTTGTCATCTCTGTAATATGTTGCGTTAAAAAACAATCTCTCACTTTCTCTATAGACTTGTTTTCCAGGCTACACTGTCCCGCTGGAGTAGTACAATTTGCCCAGTTGATCCTTGGCAAATTGAAATCTCCAATCAAAATCTTATATTTGTTCTCTCTATTATCTATTTCCTCCATTGCTTTCAGTAGGTTATCATCCTCTTCCCTACTATTATTTGGGCTTCTATATATAGAGGCAATTAGAATTGACCCTCTTGCACATTTTACTTCAATACACAAATACTCACAATACTGCTATCTCATATCCACCTCATTTACCTTGAGCTCTTTTCTTACATAAATAAACAGTCCTCTTCCAACCTCTGCTCTAATAGCATTCCTCTCATACAACTCAAAACCCTCCAAACTATACTCCACCAGTTCCCTTTCAATTCTAGCATTTTTTGGTCTTACTTCCTGTAAGGCTACGACATCAGGTTTTTCCTCTTCATCCTGCAACCTACATATCAGTTCTCTTTTCTTGTCCTGGGTTTATGTTGCCTTATCTCTTAGCATTCTGGCTAAAACTAGACAATTGACCACTTGCGAGTTTCAGGCTATAAGGAAGTTGGAGTATTTTACATTGATATTTAGCAGAATTACCAGCTAAAATGCGGTTGTAGTACATTTATAAATACATACAACTAAATTCAACAGACGTTTTATCCATTTGACATCTACTCTATTATTGTATTTCTGTTTAATACCGATGATTACGGCACCAACTTCCTTATAGCCTGAAACTCGCAAATGGTCAATTTTATTGAGCTTAAAGGCCTGTCATAGCCAATTTTTTTTTTTTTTCTATATTCCAACTACTCCCTCTCGGGCATAGGCTGATAGCCTTTACACTCTACCGCTGAACACGGTGAGGCCCGTGAGGTCTTGTTCCAGTCTAGGGAGTAAGACATGCGAAGCACCCCGGCTCGAAGCAATCCCATCTCTAAAGCCGCCTCGCCTCTGCACTTCACAGTCTCATCCCCCACACTCGGATCCTCACTCTCAGAATGCCACCTATTGAGCAATTAACTCACTAGGCATTCCCCCCTGTAGCATAATTTTGAATAGGGGAATATTCATACAATGCTATTTTAATCAGGAAACACTGAGGGTTACCTACATACAGTCACTAATATAAGTTTGGGTACCTCTTATATTATTTTGTATGTATACAAACACTGTGGTTGATTTATGCATGTATTTGGTTTTACATTTAATACATATGGTTCTATTAATAATACAATACAGTATTACATTCAGAAATACATATGGTTCTATTAATAATACAATACAGTATTACATTCAGAAATCAAGTACCATAATTAAGTATACTTGCAAAATTAATAGGGTAAGGGGCCCAGGAGATTTTATGAGTGACTGTACAGCCTCATTCAAAAGCTCGTGCACAACATGGATGAGACTAAACCTATTATGAGTAACCTTAACCCTTACAAGATACGATGATGCACATATTTAGAAATGTGCAGTACATTAAATAGTCAGTTTCTATCCGTTTTCACTAATACAAATTTGGCACAGATTCCAGAAGTCCGTAAGGTATATAGCGATAGTATAGAAAATAGGTTAAGTACGGTTACTATAAGTAGAAATGATGTGCTTAAGGAAATTGACAGACTGAAACCTCAGAAATCGCCTGGTCCCGATCAGGTATATGCTAGAGTATTAAAAGAATGCAGAGATGAGTTAAGTTACCCATTAACATTTCTTTTTAACAATTCATTAGAAAGAGGTATGGTTCCAGAAGCTTGGAAGCTTGCAAATGTAGTTCCGATTTTCAAAAAAGGTGATAAATCAATAGCATCCAATTACCGTCTCATTAGTCTCACTTCAATCATAGGAAAGCTACTAGAGTCAATTATTGCTAGGAAAATGAGAAACCACTTAGAAACATTTAACTTAATCAATTCTTCTCAGCATGGATTCACTCATGGACGTTCTTGCCTTACTAATTTGCTTAGTTTTTTCTCAGAGGTATATGAAGCAGTAGATAATGACAAGTCATATGATATTATATATTTAGATTTCAGTAAAGCTTTCGACAGAGTCCCTCATGAGAGATTGATGAGAAAGGTTGAGGCACATGGAATAGGTGGGGCATTGTTAGGATGGATTAGGTCATGGCTAATTGGTAGGAAGCAGAGAGTCAGCATAAATGGTACTAAGTCAGAATGGGGATCAGTCAAGTGTCCCCCAGGGATCTGTATTAGGTCCTCTGTTGTTTATTATATACATAAATGACCTTAATTTAGGTATAACTAGTAGGATAAGTAAATTTGCAGACGATACCAAAATGGGGAGAAAAATTGATTCAGTTAGAGATATAGAGTGTCTGCAAAGGGATCTAGATACCTTACACGAATGGTCAGTAAAATGGCAGATGAAGTTTAACATTGACAAATGCAAGGTACTAAGTATAGGGAAGATGCATACAAATTTTAAATATAAACTAGCTAATATGGAATTAGAAAACTCAGACTGTGAGAAAGATCTAGGAGTGTTTGTTAGCAATGATTTGAAGCCTAGAAAACAATGTATAAGCGTTCGTAACAAGGCAAACAGGATTCTCGGGTTCATATCTAGGAGTGTGAGTAACAGAACTGCTGATGTTATCTTAAAACTTTACTAGTCATTAGTGAGACCCCATATGGATTATGCTGTTCAATTTTGGAGTCCTTATTACAGAATGGACATAGATTCATTGGAGAGAGTACAACGTAGAATGACAAAAATTATCCATAATATTAGAAATCTTCCGTATGAAGAAAGGTTGAAGAAATTAGGCTTACATTCGTTAGAGAGACGCAGAGTTAGAGGTGACATGATAGAGGTATTCAAGTGGGTTAGTGGAATTAATAAAGGAGACATGAGAAATGTACTAAAGCTCAGTGATAGCGAAATAACTCTTACAAATGGTTTCAAATGCGATAAATTTCGTTTCAGAAAAGATATAGGCAAATATTGGTTTGGTAACAGAGTTGTAGATGGGTGGAATAGGCTACCAAGTGATATAGTGGTATCAAGAACGATAGGGAGCTATAAGATAAAATTAGATAGGCATATGGACGAGATGGGTTGGGTGTGAGGGGGATCCACCAGGTGTGGGGCAATCGGCGCTCAGCAGACCCTCGTAATCTTGTGTTAATCTCTGACCGTTTTGGTGGGGTCAGTACTCAAGGTATTAGTGAGATGGGTCTATAATTGGGGTTGGGTGTGACAGGGATCTGCCTTGTATGGGCCGATCGGCTTTTTGCAGACTCCCATTTTCTTATGTTCTTATGTTCTTATATTTTCTGTTTTTTTGGTTATTACTATTCGATTATAATTCAGATTAGGAAGGGTGTAGGGAAGCCAGAGGGTTAATTGCGACAGTCTTTACCCTTATTATGCCCACAGATCCTTCCAAAATTGTATAAACTCAACTAATGATAGTAAGAAAAAGAGTGTCAAAATGCGTCATGATCTTCAAAGAGTTACGAAGCAATATTAGAAGTTGACACCTTAAGGGGAGGCATTTTTTGTCTGTGTCCCTTCTCCCTCATGTTTAGCCCCATTAGTTTTGAATGATTAAGACGTTAACCCATTAGTTTGTCGATTTTAAATCCCTTTACCACATTTCTTTGTGAATATTACGACCATGCCTGACATTTGGGTGTCAATTATTTCCTGGCGAGCGATAGCGAGCGAGGAAATGGCTTTTGACCTGTAAATTTTTTACCGAAAAATTTAAACAAAAATATCATCAAGAGGGATCTAGGGGATGTTTTGTTAAGCCTTTTGGAGGTCTAGGGAGGAATATATATGTATAAAAAATAGTTTCAAAGCCAAAGGCGGATGTTGTGCATATGTGCACAACAAAGTCACTTGCTCTCGTGTTCCCGATTTCGACTCCTCTGAATTCTCAGCTTTATGGCTCAAACTTTCCTGTCATTCTCTTACGAAATATTTCTGTGCTGTCTATCTTTCCCCTAACTCTACCAACTTTCCCAAATTCTTTGACTATCTAAACTCTACAGTGGAACACATTCTATCCATTTCTCCTTTCTCAGAAATCTCCATCTTAGGAGATTTCAACGTTCACCACCGCCAATGGCTCTCCTCTCACACTACTGACCCATCTGGTGAACAAGCCTACGTCTTTTCTATCATAAATGACCTAGAGCAGTTAGTTCAGCAACCTACCCGTATCCCGGATCACATCGGAGATCGGCCCAACATTCTTGACTTGTTTCTAACTTCTAACCCTTCTTTTTATACTGTCGATCTTTTCTCTCCTTTGGGTTCCTCCGACCATAAACTTATCTCTGTCACCTGTCCTATCTCTCCAGTACGGCCACCCGATCCTCCTAGCCGGCGGCGCTTGTGGCACTTTGGCGCTGCCGACTGGGAGGCTCTCCGGCAGTACTTCTTTTATTTCCCATGGAATGATTTCTGCTTCCGTGGCCAGGGGCCCTCGGAGAGTGCTGAACGCATTACCGAGGTAATCCTATCGGGCATGGAATCATACATTCCATTCTCTTTCTCTCAGACTAATGCTAAAAAATCTTGGTTTACTCACGCCTGTTCTACTGCTGTCCGCAATAAGGAGGAAGCATTCAAACGGTACCGACACCTTAAAACTCAAGACTCTCATTCTTCCTATGTTTCTGCCCGGAATCAAGCCAAATCTGTTCTTCGACTTGCCAAACGCTCTTTCATCAATAATAAATGCATTGAACTATCCAACTCTAGCTCTTCCCAAGCTTTCTGGCATCTAGCCAAAAACCTCTCCAACAATTTCTCTTCCTCGTCTTTCCCTCCCCTTTCCCATTCTGATGGCACAACCATCACTTCTTCCTCTGACAAAGCTAAACTCTTCGCTCAAACTTTTGCTAGAAACTCCACCTTGGATGATTCCGGTGCTATTCCTCCCTCTCCACCCTCCTCTCTCTTACTTATGCCTAATATCCTAATCTCTTCTAAAGATGTACTTTCTACCCTCTCTGGGCTTAATACTAATAAGGCGTACGGTCCGGACGGTGTTCCTCCTGTTGTTCTCAAAAACTGTGCTTCCGTGCTGACTCCCTGCCTAGGCAAACTCTTTCGTCTCTGTCTATCCTCTAACGTCTTCCCTTCATGCTGGAAGTTTGCTCACATTCAACCTGTCCCAAAGAAGGGTGACCGCTCTCAACCCTCCAACTATCGTCCAATTGCTCTCATCTCTTGTCTTTCTAAAGTTTTTGAAACTATTCTTGCTTCCAAATTTTTCAAGCATTTCTCTTCTCATAATCTGCTCTCAGATCGCCAGTATGGCTTCCTTAAGGGTCGCTCTAGTGGTGATCTTCTTTTATATCTTACTAACTCTTGGTCATCCTCCTTTCGGGACTTCGGTGAGACTCTTTCTATTGCACTAGACAAATCGAAAGCCTTCGATAGAGTCTGGCACAAATCTTTAATTTCTAAACTACCCTCCTTCGGTTTCTATGCCTCCATCTGTACCTTTGTCTCTAATTTCCTTTCCGGCCATTCCATAGCCGTGGTTGTGGACGGCCATTGTTCACTTCCTCACCCTATAAACTCCAGTGTTCCTCAGGGCTCTGTCCTATCTCCTATTCTCTTTCTAATTTTTATCAATGATATCCTCAACAGCACCTCAATTCCCATCCATTCATACGCAGACGACTCAACCTTACACTACTCCATTAGTTTTTCAGAACGCCCCAGCCAGCAATCCCTCAACGACAAACGTAATGAAGCCATAGAACTCTTAAATTCTGATCTAAATACTATCTCCAATTGGGGCAGAGAAAACCTTGTTACCTTTAATGCTTCCAAAACCCAATTTCTCCATCTATCTACCTGTACGGAACTCCCAGCGGACTATCCCTTATTCTTCAACAATACAAAAATCAATCCTTCATCTTCTCTCAATATTCTTGGTGTCTCTTTTTCTTCTGCTCTCAGTTGAAAGGACCATATTACCAGTCTTGCTAAGGCAGCCTCCCAGAAGCTGGGTGTACTCAACCGCCTTAGGGGGTTCTTTTCCCCTGCACAGCTTCTTGCTCTGTACAGGGGCATAGTGCGTCCTTGTATTGAGTATTGTTCACATGTGTGGGGAGGTTCCTCTCACACCGCTCTCCTAGACAAAGTTGAAAGGAAGACCTTTCGTATCATTAACTCCCGTCCACTCACCAACTCTCTGCAATCTCTCTCTCCTCCGCAATGTTGCATCTCTCTCGCTATTCTATCGCTACTATAATAATCAGTGTTCCTCAGAGCTTTCCCAGTGTATACCACCTCCTTTACGTAGGGCACGTGGTACCCGTCTTGCAACTCAATCCCACCCCTACTCTGTGCAACTCTCCAACCCAACAGTGAAACATTACTCTCAAACTTTCTTCTACTCAACAGCTGAGCTCTGGAACTCTCTTCCAGAATCAGTCTTTCCCTCTTCCCATGACTTAAATTGCTTCAAACTCCGTGTGTCCAGGTATTTTGGGTCGAACGTCCCTTGATTTTGGCCCTGTCACTCTTTCAACTATGGGGGAGGCACTCGCTATAGGCAGTTCTCCCTTTTGCCTCCCTCAATCACATAGAAAAAATAAAATAATAAACAAATGAACAAATAGATAAATCCTACCCCCTTCAAAGATCAGAAGTAAAGAATACCAATAATATGAGAATGAACACCGTAATCGATTCTCCACAACATTTTTAATATTGAGTTTTACAATGTATCATACAATATGTAGGTAATTAATAACATCCAATTGTACAGTCATAAAACTGTTTTGTGAATATAAGATAATATTAAATAATTTACAATATATGTACAGTTTATACGGTGTATATAATTATATATATATATATATATTGTTGCGTATCTTGATTCAGAACTGGTTAACTTAACCCTAGAAGGGGAAACGTCAGAATCTGAAACTTAAACCTGAAAGTAGGGGTCAAATTGACCCCGCCGGGGGAAATAATCAAAATAAATATTTCCAATGCTTTATTTGTGCCCGAAAGGCCTTAAACATACTTATACAATATCTGAGCACCGTTTATCACAGTATTTGCCTGTATATCCTGAGTTTGTTGGCTATGAGGTAGTGTTATATGAAAGTGTCGTGGACGAAAAGTTGGGTCCACGAAAATATTCACCAAAAAAACAATTACCGACCGATGTGGCTGAAACGATGGGGGGTGAGGGCCAGATGATGGTGGAAGTCCCTCCTATGACCTGAGCCCCCTAGACCCCGGGAACATACCTAATCTGGAAGAAAGAAGAGAGGTACTTTTTAGTCACATCAAATTACACCATTTTGTATACTCGCACTTAAAACCCCAAAAGAGGCCCTGAATCAGGTTTCTTCGGGCTGAATCTCTGTAAATGTATAGACACATGTATAAGTAAATTTGGTAAAGAAAAATTAGTAATTAGTGTTATTTTAGTACCCAGACACCCCACCATCCAACATTTTCCCCAAACGGCCCCCTGAAATTTACTTGCACCATGCTTGCTTGACCTTGAAACATGACAGAATGTGCTGAAATTGTGTTATTTTATACTTAGATGTCTAATAAGTAACCTGGGAACAAAATAATTATATTTACCTAAGCGGGGAAGCAGTCATTGCAGACGGTGTTGGAGTGAAGGGGGCACACATATTTGGCACACATCATACAGGTGGTGCTCGTCTTCTTGTCACTCTCCCGGGGGCAGATGTCGCATCGTCGTCTGCTTCCACCAGCCTGACGTGGAGTAACTGGTGCTGGAGGCAGTGTGGAGTAGTGGAAGGCATCCCTGATGACATTCTTGACTGCCGTGTGCTGCCCATTCATGTGGAGTCTGTGCGCGGCCCATGGTTCAATGAGCGAAGAGCCGAGTTGCTTCATATACTCCCTTCGTGATATTTGTTTCTTCCCTTCCCTCTGTTGGCGGTTGTTGAAGATAATGTTGGAGTTTATACACACAATGTTGATCATGCCCATGAAAATACACATGGACCAGTGTCGACTCTGCCTGCCACAGTTGTAATTAGCACACAGCTGATCGAACGTATCAACCCCACCCTTGTGCTTATTGTAGTAGAGCAGTGCAGTGGCCTTGTTGTGTGCGCCTATCTCGGGGGTGTGATTTAGTGTTGAGAGGAGGGCCACGGTTTTGTCCTTTTTGGGTTTATATGAAATAGCAGTGATGTTGTCGTGGAACAGGAACGCTGTAGTCCCAATAGGCCTAAGACTGTGGTCTCTCTTGGGGTCAGTCTTGAGGGGGCCATAGATGGTGGCAGGTACATTGGGCTTCTTCCGGAGTGTCCCCACTATCGTCATGTCCTTCTCCTTCAGAGCCCTGGCCAACCCAACTGAAGCGAACCAATTGTCTGTTGTTACTGTCCGCTCACTCCCGTAACAGTCCTCCAGCAGCTTCATGGTTAGGTAGTGACCTTGGTTCGTGCCCGCCACCACCGGTACTGAACCCTTGCCTAGGTAAGGATAGGCATTGAACATATAATATGTTCGGCAGTCGCAGGCGAGGACCAGCTTGATACCATATCTGTGAAAGGAAGAAACAAATTATAAATACTTCAAATTCCAGGTAAGGTACGTCAATAAATCGTGAAGGTAGGTAAGGTAAGTCATTAGTGAAAGTAGGTCAGGTAAGTCATGAGGCGAAGGCAGTCATCCGGTGGTCAGGTAAGTATACATTTGTAAAGGTAAGTAATCATTGAAGGTACATCAATAAATAACATGAATAACATAAATAAAATGGATTAAAACATAAATGAAAAAGGTTATGTATTATATAAGGTAAGTCTTTCATTCACTTTCACTTTCTTCCCCCACCCACCAACTCCCAAAGTGTCACCACACTTCCCTTCACCCTTCCCACTTCTCGTTCATCTCCACTTTCACCCTAAACAAATATAAAGTATACTTACTTAGCAGGTTTGTTGGGGATGTAGGTCTTGAAGACACAACGCCCTCGGAAGGCCAACAGCTGCTCGTCCACGGTGACAGCCTCGCCCGGGATGTAGTGTTGCCTGCAGTGGGCTATCAAGCTGTCTCACAGCTCCCGAATGGCCGCGAAGCGATCAGTGGCTCTTCTCGCCACACGAGTTGCAGCGTCATCAAACCTGATGCACCTCATCAGGAAACTGAAGCGGGTCTCTGACATGGCACATCTATATAAGGGACACCCTAGATCGCTGCTAAACATCTCCTCAGCAGAGATGTGGTTGTCTTTCTTTGCCCCGGAGACTATCAGAACCCCAATAACTGCCTTGAGTTCTGTCAAAGTAACGTCGCTGTAGGTACTGCTGGCCTTCTGCATTCTATCCCTCACTTTCCTTATGAAGGTGTTTGTGTGTACACACACCTTTGCTAACATAGTAGCATCACAAAAGAGCATGAAAATGTCAGGTATGGTGTTTGCCAGGAAGGTGTGTGGTGCGGGGCCCTCCACATATCCAAGGGAACTTCTCTTGCGTTTCGGTCGGTTGGGTGGTGGTGTTTTGCTCCAGTTTGTCCCGTCACGGGCAGTAACCGTGTTTCTCATGCCAGGAAAAGAGTACAGCGGATCAAATGGAGGGACTGTAGGGGTGGCAGGGTCTGCAACAGGGGCTGTGGCACGTGTAGGGCTCGCTGTAGGGGTTGCCGTGGGGACTGGCAGGTCTGGAGAGTCGGGATTTCCAATAGGAACTGGTGTGCTAGCATGTGGTGAGTGTCGCAGTCTGGCAGGGGAGGGTGGGGGTGGTGGGGTTAGCCCGGGGGAGGGTGGGTTGGCCGGGAGGGCAGGGGAGGGAGGTCCCCGATTCTCGGCCCCATCGACCTCTGGCTCAGAGTCATAATTTGGACCGTACATCTCCTCTAGCCCTGCGTCCATGGGTTCTATGATAACATCTTCCCCACAGTCCACAAATTCAATGGTATCATCTTCCTCATCATCAAGTTGCTCGAGTAATGAGGTGATTTGTGCGTCTGTAAGCTGGCTCCGTGAGGACATGGCGGTCTGTTCGACATCAAGAAAATCGAGAATTAGGAAAAATATTCATAATAAATAGTAAATATGCTCAAATGTCTATCAATTGTATTGGGCAAGCTAGGTAATCTATCATCTATCTCTCCATCATTGAAGCACTAGCAGGCATAAATCGGTACATAAACATAGGTGTTACAAGCGTGAAAGTACAGAAAACCAAAACGAAAAAACGTACCTTGGAACCTGAGTGCTGGGGTCAGAATGACCCTAGGGGTCTAGTAGTGCTGGAACGGCTAGAGCGAGCGGGACGTACGTCTGCACACTGATGGAGGTGGGTGTAGACTGGCGTTCCCTCACCCCACAGCCCCTCTGTTGGCCCGCGTCACGCCACTACATGCGAAAACTAGTTCCCGCGCGCAACCTTGGGGTCTCAATGACCCCCCCCAATCCCCTTCTAGGGTTGAAACTAGGACAATATGAAAAGGTATCAGACAGCTGAAGGCCAATAGAACTTGAACTGTTAAAAGTTTGTTATGTTGTTACTCGCTTTCCTTTTAGCTGTTGGGACTATTGATCCTGTATACTCTGATACACTACAATTATGATCAATCATGAAACTATTTCAGGTCATATAGAATCATTTCAAGGTTTAATATTCAGTAGGCTATACATTAAGAATAGAGAACAGCTTGTATGATAGTAAGGACTTTTAATGAATCTATTAGTATTAAAGTATAAATATTATTAAGATATATAATTACTTTAGTTCGTTAACCCTTTAAAGATTATGATTCACTCTTTTTCTCTTTCCTCGTTATTCTCTTAAGTTATTATTATTCTCTTGTTAGCATATTATCTTATTTATTCTTATTACTGCAAGACATTTAATTAATCAATATGATAGATGATAAGGGAATATAACAAAGTCACATATAAAATGGAATTGTATTTATAAACAGAAATAAAGTATTTTACAGTTAAACCAAATAATAATAATGAAAGAAATTAACATTAAATACTTCAGGATCGTTTTGTATCC
Organism: Paralithodes platypus; assembly: GCA_032716605.1. Taxonomy (NCBI): domain Eukaryota; kingdom Metazoa; phylum Arthropoda; class Malacostraca; order Decapoda; family Lithodidae; genus Paralithodes; species Paralithodes platypus. The sequence continues at coordinate 39,029,965 of CM064510.1, read as the reverse complement.
GTTTTGGTTTCACTTTAAATTAAATAAAACAAAGTTATAGTTTGCTTTGTCTTAGTCAAGTCACAATATAAATTAATAGGACTTCTTACAACAATGCTTAATCACTAATGAAACAATAGTATTACATCAAATAATTTAAGTAACTTTAGTACAATGTCAGCCATATACAGTATATTAGTTACTATATTTAATATCCAATGTCCAATCACAAATCCTAAATCTAAAAAGAGTAAGTATTCTCAACATACCTCGGTTTAACTAACAGTCACGAATTCCCTATAGAACGAGTAAGAGGCCACTAGGAACGCTCTAAAACTAAAAAAGCTATTATACTAGCCTGTTATAGTTACGTCTCACCATACTGCTCTCCTCCTCTCCCAACTAAGAATGCAACTGATTGTAATTCACAAATCTCAGGCTATTTATCACATTCTCTCTCCACGCTAGTCCAATCAGAGCTTGAATCAGGAGTTACGTCATCAGCTCAGAGGTGCCGCTCCCAATAGGCAGCCAAGCAGGTTGTATCATCCAATCACAGGTGAGAGGCAGGGGCGTGGTCCAATCAGGGGAGCGGTAATTGGCGGGAACAGCTCGGCGCTCTCTCTCTCTCGTTGTTATGTTCGCCCGAGCTCTGTCTCCTTGGCACGTACGCCGGTTTAGAAAGTCACGTAGGCACAGGTATCTCCGACGCGGTGTCAGTACAGGCACGAACCACATCTTGTTGTCTGTCACATATCACATCTTGGTTGCTCCAGATGTAATAATATATATTGTGTCAATATATTGTGTCGGCTTCTTCACAAGTTTGGGTCGAGGCCGAAGAGTCCTAGCCGATGTCACAAGCCCTTCTTCAGATCTGACGAACTCGTCTAACTTCCGGACTGAGCTTGGATCGGGGCCGAAGAGTTCCAGCAGGTATCCGGAGTTGGGGCGGCTCTTCTGGGGTCCTCGGCTTCGTTTCTGGTCCTCTCTGACACAGGCTCTGGGAAAAGAAAGCAGGTTATCTGCAACCACTAGATCGACCGAGGTATTTCTGGGGATTGGAGGCAAGCTCACCTGAGGGGTGACTGATGAGCCGACACGCCCTAGTCGCTTTTCGTTAGGGACAGACAAGAGAGTGACTGCTCAGGGAGTCGAGGGTGGTTTCTACTACAGACGGTGTGTTCTTAGGAGTTTCTACGGCAAACAAGGGTGGCTGAGCCTCAAAACAACACAGGGTGTTACTGAGCCAGACTCATTCACTGTGCTTCCCTGGCAAGCATTATAGGTTACGTGGGTTTGCACTGGGTTATGGTTAAGACAGCAAGCATTATAGGTTACGGGCCTTAATTCCCAGCTGGTTCCTGAGTTAAGTCGAGTACCTTGTGTTACGCTGGCCAGCTTGCCAGAATGTACTCGTACTCGCTAGCGCTTGCCAGGGCAGTGAAATGGCTGTAATAATCGTAGAACGATGTTCTTTCTTTCTTAGTATTCATGTTGTCACAGACAGATCAGTGTTTGTCTTTATTCTTGTCTGTGACACTTGGAAGTATTTTATATCATTGATAGAGTTATAAGATATGTAGTGTGATATTTGCAAGGAGAGAGAGCGAGGAAAGCAGCGAGGTGGTAGTATGTGCGTGTGTATGTACGTGTGCATTCCTCGCTTGGGCGGTGCCACCCGCTCGGGATTGGCCGGCAGGCCTGGCGTGTCATATGACACCTGCTCTTCATGACGTAGTTGTCTGTAATTGGAGGCCGCTGTCTTAGCTCGGTGGTGCGGGCTTCCTTCCCGCGTCTCTCCTTAGAGCTTGGTATGTTGTGCTTGGTCCTAGACGTCCCTTGCATTCTGTCCCCAATCTAACCCTCTTTACTGCTTTTTCTCTCTCTGAACTCCTTCTTTCCAATACTTCTCATCTTTATTCATTTATCCATCCCTTCTGGTTCTGCATACGACTTCCATAGTCGGCCAGTCGTATTACCAGCACCAGTTCTCACATATATGTTTTGCACTAGCTTTAGGGATTATTAGAGTCATAGTCACATGGTATCATAGTATTGGGTGCTTCTAATTATTGGGTTGTTCTTTCCTACTATTTAATGCTAGACAGTGGAGGGTATCTTTGGTCATTGTCTGAGTTATGTATATGGCAAGTCAGAGCCTGTACGACTTCGACGGAGCTAGGTAGCCTGTAACCCTTGTGCATATTTTTCCTTTACGAGCGTAGCAGTATACAAGCGAAGGGCTTTTGCCTACTCTTGCTTGTATGCTTGCTACCTCATTTTGTTGACCTTTGTGGAGCACCAGGGTAAGACCAGATACTTGAGATCTGGACTTACCAAGAGAGCCTCCTAGTCACTTAACGTAACATAAGGGAAATCTGTTCAGGGGAGACAGTAGGCTACGAGCATGCTTGCGCTCTGCCTAGGCTCCTTGTACCTTTTATGCCGCTGCTAGACTTTATTAGTAAGAAAGACAGCATTGTGTTTATTAACTTTAACTGCATATGCTTTAGGAATTATTCACGTATTATTTTAGCCTAGGTTGATGCATAGTGCACAACCCAGTTTGGCTGTTAGGTTGGCTAAGGAGGTACTGTTTTTGAGTGGCTGTTATTAGTGCTGTCACAGAGTTGTTGCACTCCCTTGTTTTATATATATGTATCCTACTTGTTGGTGTATTTAAGATACACGCTTTGGTGTCCTGCCCCTGCATTATTTCTGTTCTATATTCGACGAGCATCTTAGAGCATCAGACGTTTTCAGAAGATTCCATATCTGTTTGCTGTAGGACTAGACTTCCAGTGTTTTCATAGAGCATTGAAGAGTTTAGTGTTGAGTTCAGACTCACACTAAAGTTAACGTAAGCATACACTCCTTTATTAAATCTTGTTATAGTTTATTTAAGCATTGTTATTACTTGAGAGCATTTTATTAATGTAAGTACTCCTGTTGTGAGTAGGCTTTTCCGTCACCGGAAAGCCTTTGTAGAAGTGCACTAAACCCAGTTAATTGATACCCCGTTATCCAGTAGATTAACTCTGGAGGGTTTAAGTGTTTTGTTCACCGGCTTAATAGTTCGAGGGTTTGGAATTAGCGTACCGTTGTAGCAGATATAGCCTATCTTCTAGTCCAATATTAAGTGCCCTTGTTTATTTCGTTGTGCCGGTCATAACACTTGCTTCCTCGGCAAACATTATAGGTTATGGTTAAGATTGTAAGCATTATAGGTTATGTGCCTTAATCCCCAGTTGGTACTGCGACAAGCCTTTCTCACATTATACTTGGTTTTGTTCTTTCTCACTTTAGGACTGTCCGTGTAATAACCAAATATTGGTTTTAAGCCAGCAGGCTGAATGCTTGACGATGGTTGGGCTGGCTGAGGTAGTGTCTCTTTTGGCCGAGATGTCACGGTGATAGCATCTCCAGGCAGAAAGGGCACAACTCTGGTTGGTGATTCGTCTGGTCGGGTTGTCTGAATTATTATGTGGGGTTGCACTGGTTCTTCCTTGTTATCGACAATTCCTGCAGGTGCTGTGGTTGGGGCTTTGGACTTGTTACAATGAGAATGGGGTTTACAAGGGATAGTTGTGGTGCTTGGTGCGGCGGCTGTGTCCACATGTTGTGGTGCCTCTCCCTCTCAGTGGGTATTATTGAGAACCGAGGGCTGAGGGGGCATTTGTTGTTCTTGGTTGGTACCGGCACTATAGGCGGTATATTTGGTAAGGTATGGGGGTTGTTGAGTAAGTGAGGTTGACTTAAGAGGCTTCGAAAATTTTGAGGTGGTGGTGGATTGTCGATTTGGTTGGAGTGCTTGGGTTTCCCCTGGTTTCTCTCACTGGGCTCCATTTTCTATCGTAGCTGCTGAAGTGAACATAGAATACGAGGGGCGGAGCCTGGAGGGGTCACTATGTTGTCGTTGAAGGTGATGGTGAATCGTAAGAATCCGGGCGTATGGTTTATGCAACTCTGGGGCTGGTAATTCTTTGTTAGGCCGTATATCAATCTCTAAGAATCAAAGGGTAAAACTATCTCAATCAACTCTCTAGCTCCCACAAATTCGTCTTAAACTGAATACAATCGTCTAATGCTAACCAGAATAAATAGTCATAACTCATCCTCCTCAAGGGGTTTATAACGAATTTAATCTCTCTTATGGTCTATTTCAGTTACACAGTTTCTTATTCTGCAGACTAGGGAGGATGCAGTACCTGAGCTGCTGCCTGGTCATTTGGTTGCTGTTACTTAAGGGTGAGTCAAAATTTACCATTTTATATGTTATTCCTTTATGCAGTAATAACCCCTTGAAGATTATGCCGCATTTTGGCAGCTTATTCTGGCTATTATTAGACGACTATATACTGTACAGTTTAGGAAAGATCTGTGGGAATTAAAAGGGTCAAGACTATCTCAATTAACCTTCTGTCTTCCATATACTCTTCCTAATTTGAATAAAATCGTCTAATAATAGCCAGACTATAGAAAAAGAAATGCGTAATAGAATTTTGAAAGGGTTAAGTACAATCACAGTCAGACCATAACAATAACTTTGGTGGGCTGGATATCATTCTTCAACTGTAAAATAAAAATTTCTTACGAGGATGAGGCTATTACTTATAGTACTGTACAATGTGATTATAGTAATAGGTATGTATGTATGTATGTATGTATGTATAAATTGGTTTTTACACCATACCCGAAAGAGGATTTATGGAGCTCCGATCTTACTCTCAACCATCTGAACAATTTTACCAGCACACCTAAACTTCGTTAGATGCGGGAATAGCCTCCCGAAAATATCAAGCCCTGGTGGGGGCTTGAACTCTCGACCCTTGGGTTGTGAGGCAGACACTATACCAGTTAGAGTGTTAGACCAATAGAGATATCCAACTTGGCCTGGTCGGCTCAAGGTATTTCTGCATCCGAGGTCTGTTTAGGCTAACCTATTTTCACTGACTTTACACTACTTCACCTTCCGGGAAGTGAAGGCTCCGAACAGAGAGGAACAAGCCTGAGCCGAAACGACCGGGAGTCCGACAGAGAGGCGAACGGGAATGGTGAGTCAACTTCACTGAGAGGTGCACATACAAGGCACCTTGTGCTACGTCACAGGCACACTAACGGCCCAGTTGGCAACTCGCTTGAGCGGCCGGCAACTCCACAACCCAACCCAAGCGAGTTCTCACTACACCCCCTGTACTCTCCTATCCCCTTCCTTGTCCTGTAGGAATTGGTTTTTACACCATACCCGAAAGAGGATTTATGGAGCTCCGATCTTACTCTCAACCATCTGAACAATTTTACCAGCACACCTAAACTTCGTTAGATGCGGGAATAGCCTCCCGAAAATATCAAGCCCTGGTGGGGGCTTGAACTCTCGACCCTTGGGTTGTGAGGCAGACACTATACCAGTTAGACCAATAGAGATATCCCATTTGGCCTGGTCGGCTCAAGGTATTTCCGCATCCGAGGTCTGTTTAGGCTAACCTATTTTCACTGACTTTACATGTATATACTCAGGCACATACCCCATTGCTGGGGGTGGCCGGCACGAGACAGAGCCCGAACAGAAACAACATTTAAAATTCCTATTCTCAGGGTCCGGGACCACTTTTGCGTTCCCTTGCCCCTTTCTCGGTCTCGTCGAGTAGGATAATTATACAAGGGGAGGAGGATTCCTAGCCCCCTGCCCCATAAGGTGACAAGGATCAACGCACCACTGAGACAGTAGTTGTGATCCTGAAGGTATGACAATTGTGACAGATGGTGAGGACACAATGGGGCTAATAATGGTTGTTTTTATGGTAATAGTTATGGTAGTCGATGAAGCAATCAATCTCATAAATGTTGTAATAAGAAATTATGTAGATACATAAATTAGGACAGCATGATAAAAGTATGTCACCACAATTACATACATGTGACTGAGGGTTTATGTACTATGCGTAGATAGTAGTATTGATGATAGTGACAATAGTATTGGCAATAGTAATGTTATCATAGTAAGGGCAATTATAGTGACAAATGTTAATGCTAATGAAGGCAGTGGTACTAGCGGTGATGTTAGTGGCAGTAATGTGGAAAGTAATGATGTAATGATAGTGACAGTAGTATTTTAACGGTGGTGTGATAGTAGTGACAGTAGTATTTTAGCGATGGTGTGATAATAGTGACAGTAGTGATGATATAGTGTTGGTAGAAACAATAGTGATGGTAATAGTTACATTGAAATAGTGTTAGTAGTGATAGTAATAGCAATGAAAACAATACTGTCCATACAATATATTTGTATGATGATACTAGCCTAGTTCCCTTTATTACTTTTATACAGATATATCACAGTTCATATTGGTAACGTGATTATTGATATGCGACTGTACACGTGGTAGTGAGTGTGGCTTTCGGATGTTCTACACTGACATATCGGTATTCTACCGATTACTGTACTGCTGAATCATATATTCCCTCACACCATCTTTTGAATTGTTTATTCGGCATAATTCACACTCGGACCAAATATGGTCACGGAAGTAGACACCTGGGCATAGGGCGCGGTCTTTCCACGAGACTGGAGAACATTGAGAGACTCTCCCACACACCTCTCACGCAACCAGAGGTGTCCCGCTCCACTCCTTAGGGCACTTCATCAACCAAAATTCAGAGTCCAGATATTGAGACTTAGGCTAGTAAGAATCACGCACTACTCCACCATATACACCTATTGATTACTACTATTGAATTACTACTGATGGTGATTCTACTATTTGTTCCTGCTTATCTCAAGATATCATTACTAACACCTGTTGCTGTTTATTCCTGTTCTGTTGCTGCTGATTCTACAACTACTATTATTAACCCGGGAGCTGCGGGGAGACTCTTAAGAGTTCCCCCGGCGCACTGCGGGGAGACTCTTAACACCTTACGAGCGGCCTATGCGGTTTATTTATATGTACCGCACAGCGGGGTGTTTTTAGCCAAAATAGGGCTGTTTACGTGATCATTTTCATGCCTAAATAAGACCCAGAACGTAAAACAAGTACCTATCCCTGAAAGGGCATAAACAGAGCTTTCGAATGACACCATAACGATCCTTGTATGATGGATAGTTTTCTTGCAATAACCGTGCAACGCGAGTGCAAAAAGCAGGTAATTCGGTACTTTCGGTACATAATTGAGTATGTAGCGAGTGAGAGAGGGAGGAGGGAGCTGAGATTTGTGTCAGTAGGTTCGCCGCGGTGGTCTGGAGCAGTCATACGCTCGCTAGTCTCCTGCCACCACTTGTCTCTCTCTCTCAGCCACATTACGTGCTGAAATTGCCACTCGACCTATGTCGAGCGCCGCCACATAGTCCAGCTTTTTTTAACTCGACTTATGTTGCTCGCCGCTAATTAAGGGTTAAGAGTCAGAGAAAAAAAAAATCAACTTTTGACATCGATTTTTTTTTTTTTTTTTTGTTTTTTTTTTTTTTTTTTTTTGGCCCCTGGGCCATGCAAAATCTCAGTCCTCTACCTCCCCTCCTTCCCCACTTTCCTCCTCTCCTTCAGTTATCACCTATTTTCCCTGTTATTCCCTTATTCTGAGGTATATTTTCGTGCTAACATTAGAAATCCGATTGGAGGGTGTGGTCATCACTGATAGCAAGCGAGTGCAAGAGAGAGAGAGATAGTATCGATCGACTGTGTCTCAGTGGCCTTGGGGGAAATTGGCGGGAAAGCAGATTGCCTCACCCATACATTATACAACTCGCGGGCTATATCTCCGATTTTGACCATCCAAACGCTGTTTTCACTCGTTTTATTGTTGTTTCAGGTTAATACCTTTATAATCAACCCATAATAGGCGCATATGGATAAGTATTAATGCTATTAATGGCACAATGAATATTTTAGTGACGGAAACACCTCAAATACGTCAGCACAGGGGGACGTTTCCAATTACCCCCATGCGCACTTCAGAGGTTAACAAATACCAGACCGATTGACTTGTGTATTTATTCTGACTTCCCATTAGGTCATTAAATATAATTGGGTGGTGGCAAGCGATAACCGCTACCGTTATTACAAGTATAAAATTACATAGTGGCTACCAGAAGAAAGCTATTAAGTTACATGGTGACATTAATGAATGTTACCTAAGACACAATACTGATGATAGTGATAGTAGTTAAGATAACGAGGAAAGTAAATACCACGCCACTACCGCCAAGCAGTTTTCCCACGCATACCATCACACCCCCGAGGAAGGAAGCCATAACAACCACACCACCAAGATATGCCAGAGTTGCATCCATAACTCCAGCAACCCCTCCAACACCCAGCAAAGATTTACAAGCCACCATTCATAACTCTGATGCCATGAAGAGAAGGAAAAGCACGAAGGAAAGGAAGACCACCAAAAGGCTGCATAAACACCCTACTTCCACGCGCCCTTCTTCCTCCAAGCCGCATCACCACCATTACTGAGAAGCCAAGAGCCCAACCACCTCAGGGCCTCCTCCCCTCACAGATGTCCTTCTTACCCGGAGAAGGGACACCGGGAGAAACGCCAAAAGAGGTCAGATTATGACAGGCAAAGTTAAGATCTACACAGTTGGAAAGGTATTAACTCTTTCACGCTTTTATGACGCAGAGGTTGCCAGATTAGCAATAAGAAATAGAGTTCTCTCACTCTTATAATTACCTCTCCAAAATTAGTTTACTGCCCACAGCTAACTCAAAGACAACTGCAAAGGTTGAAGTAACTAAATTAAAGGTTTCTAAATACCCCTGATGGTAAGAAAGGCTTTAAAGTATCCCTAATAGGCTCAAAATCGCGTCATGAGCGTGAAAGGGTTAATTACCCTCACTGGAAGGTAAATAACAGCTGGAAGATTTGGGGTTGATACTAAATAGACCACTGACAGTACTGGTTGTAAAGATCTATTTAGAATAATTTAGATCTTGGCTCATCAAAGGAATTCGTTATTAGATCTCACTAGAGACAACCTAATATCAATTCTTCTGCCTTGATTACCAGGCTTTACTGTCAATAAAGAATGCTGATTTGTCAAGTGCTTTAATGGTAGTAAACCGACCTCTCAACCTTACTAAAGTTCACGCACTGGCTGGGCTTTGGAAAGGTAAAGCTCTGCGAGTTACCGTAGCTTTGCATAATGGCACTCTGCATCTAGAGTCCTTACAGTACGGAATCCCAGGCACTGGTTCTGGGTACGTTATACTGTAAAAGGCCCCAAATCACCTCATCCACTCAGTCCCTGAAAGTCTCTTATTACGGTTAGGATAGTTAAGAGAAGTTGTGTCAAAACAGCCCTCTTACGTTAGTCCGATCACATGTTACAGATGTACTGGCATATTGTACATGAAATTTAATTAGGACCCAACACCCAAGAGTAATGGAAGGTTCTGCATCAAATCTCTTATAACGGTCAGAGTAGTTAGATAGCTTCTCTCTACGTTCGCTCGATGATATGTTACAGATGCACTGGCATATTGTACATAACATTTAAGACCCAACACCCAAGAGTTCGAGTTCCATCCACTGTCCACCAGCCACGTCAGGACCATCACCACGGCCAAGACCCTCATCAAAAGACTACAGTAGTGCCTCATGATATAATACCCAGTGTAACCTCAAAGAAGTACTAGTGACACAACTTATTCAAAGGAAGTACTAAAGTATAGGTTTGAGTCCCGAAGGGAAGAAGGAAAACCTAATATTTAGTAGTGGCCTCGGAATCATTGACGATGCGCCTTAACGTTGGTAATGGCCAATCTTTGAACTCAAGCTTGCCTTTCAAACTTTCCCGCCCGGGAGAGAACAAAATACGATTGCCACACATCGTGAGCGAAACACTCTTAAAAAAACACTCACGGACTCGTCCTATATGATGTGGGTACCACTACTAGAAAAAACTAGTAAAAAATAATGAAATACAAAATTAAACTTTGATCTTAGCGTTGCGCTTCTCATGCGTCTGCTGTTTTTGTATGCTTCGCTTCACTCATCGAAGCACTATCTCGTCCTTAATCTGATATATCAAGACTCTCAAAACATAGCAGATGAATGGGAAGGGGATGGAAGGGAGGGCCAAAATCGTCAATGATTCTGGGGCCACTACTAAATATTAGGTTTTCCTTCTTCCCTTCGGGACTCAAACCTATAATTTATTAGTAGCCCCTTCATCATTGACGATGCGCCTGATATCTCAAGACTGGAGGGGGACATTCATCATGAACATCAAAAACCACTAATAAATTACGGAAGTCCAAGGATACACGTACTAACAAGATCAGTTTAATAAAAATAATAAAGTATTGTCCAGGCGGCGTTCCTTAAAGGTAGCCTGCGGTGTTGTCACCTTTATGTTTGACAGAACAGTTGTTGAAACACATAAACTATACAAATAGCTTATAATACAAAAGTAAAATAAATCATTTATCAATGCTGATAACAAGTTGGCCTATATATTTATGGCCCCAAGTATTATATTACAAAATATTTGCACTCACTCTGTTAATCCTAATCCTTAAGATTAATGAGTATACAGTATATAGTGAACTCTATTGCATCCATAAAGTAAACATAACATTTTTCCTGGCTAGACTTATTTGAGTCTAAGGAATGGGTTATCACATGACCTTTCATTCTCGTCATATCTTGTATCACATAAGAGGCAGGTCAGAGTCCTTAGCTAGGATACTCCCGCCCCCCCTTTTCTTTACAAAATAGCTTAAAACTAGACTTTCTGCCTTAATGCTACACATGTACGAGAAGGTTTCATGAGATTCACGGACAGGTAACGTGTTAGAAATGTATGAATAGAAGACCACAACTGTGTCTGTTGATTATCATCGAGAGAGTAACTGTGGAGGAATCTGAGTGATGCCGCCCACTTCCGAATATCGTGAGCCCTAGCCAACACGCCCGGATTACTCTCCCGAATCACCTCTACTAATAACGCAGCTAGCCGGCGTTTTTGAAGACGTGTACCTGTCCGCGAAACCCAGAGGGAGCCCGCCTGTGACGGCCGGGACGCCCGCATAAATGACATAAGAGCTTTGATCGGACAAAGTAAATGGTGCCGATCGCCCTGTTTCAGAGCTGGAACTTCAAACTCTGTAAAAACATGATTACTATGTTCATTCTTCGCAATAAAGTTAGGAGCAGGGGCAATATGGACACTCATGTTGCGCCTCGAAAACCGTAAACAGGTCGGCTCCGAACTCATCGCCGCCAACTCAGACACCCTGTCACCTGTTGCCATTAGAAAAATGGCCTTTTTAAGTTTTAAGGCAATATTTTCGTGATTGAAGCATTTCAAGGGTGAGATCAAGTGACCAGGTGGGTGTGAGTTGACGAGGGGGGGGGGGGGGGGCGAAGCCTGAAGCAAGACCTCATAAAAACCCTTTTCCTCCGCCTCCGGCACGGACAGGCCTGTTAAATAAAAAAAACTGTGTCCGAATTGCTATGAGGTGATTCCTTAATGTGACAACTGATAACTTTTGAATATCAAATAGGTAATTTAAATAATTAAAAACCAGAGCCACCGATGACTGTTGTTGATCAGTTTCTACTATCCATGTAGTAAACGACTTCCAGTGCGATTGGTACTGTCTTTGAGTTGATTTAGCATATTGATTAATCAATTTGTGAGTCACAGATTCCCCAAACTGGCCTAGCCCCACTTGGCCTTCTGAATGTCCATAAGGCAAAAGTCAGCGAGGTTTTGAGGTTTCCAATTGTGTCTAAGTGGAAATATGAGATCGGAAGCGACACCGGGTTCTCGCACCACATCTTCAATTGATTGTACCAAACTTGAGCCGGCCACATTGGCGCGATCATCGAGATCATGCCCCGATAACCCCGTAGTTTGTGAACTACTTTGCACATTAAGGATGCGTCTGGAGGTGGAAAGAGATAAATGGAGCTCCATTTGTTCCACTCTACCAGAAATGCGTCTGGACCCCTCGCCGGAGTCTGACTCCGCCGTGTGAGGTACTGAGGCAGCTTGTGTGTTGCCTCTGATGCGAACAAGTCCACTTGTGGATGGTAGGGTTCGGCAATCATCCTTTGAAAGATGTTTTGCTTGAGAGCCCATTCTACTTGAGTGCTCTGTCGCCGAGACAGAGCATCTGCCCAGACGTTCGCCACGCCGGGCAGATACGTTGCGTGAAGATGAATCTCTAGCTTCGCAGCTAGGTGAATGATCTTTTCCGACAACCCTTGTAACACTCGAGATCTCGCTGAACCTTGCTTTTGAATGCACGTCACTGCAGTCAAATTGTCCATTCTGAAGGCAAGAGACTTTCCTGCCTGGCTCATGCTGTGCTCCTGTAAAATGAATAGTGGGACTAGCAACTCCTTGGCATTGATATGAAGATGATTTGATATTGACCATAGACCCTGACCCTGATGTCCTAGGTTTGACTGGTAACCCCATCCCAGGGTTCCTGACGCGTCTGTATCGATCCAGACCGTCGGAGGCAGAGCTGTCTAATTCAAGGAGTGTATTACTTCTGGCTTCGCCCAAGCTGCCAGGAGGTTGTGGATTAAATTTGGAATTTTCCTCAGTGTTTCCGCCGGCAACAGCGGAAAACACCTGTTTCCTTCCAAAATAATTCTTTTGACCCTCAGACAACCTAACGGGACCATCAGCTGTATCCAATTGAGTTAGCCTACCAGAGATTCCCAGATCCTCCTCGTTGTTGTCAGAGAATTAAGAAACCGAAAGAGTTTCCTCCGAAATCTCTGACGGTTGTCTTTGCTCTGACTCAGAGTGAGTAACTTGGTATCCCAGATAAGGCCCACCCATTGAATTTTCCTGGTGGGGATCAAGGAGGACTGCTAAGTTCACCTTGAACCCCAAGGCAGCTACATGATCTACCACCTGTTGAACATGTTGAAGGCATATTATTTTGGATTGTGCTACCACTAGCCAGTCGTCTAGATACCATAACACCATGTTCCCCAGTTCGAGCAATGGTAGCAAAGCCTGTCGGACTAATTTTGTGAAAACTCGGGGTGCTAGATTTAATCCAAAGGGCATCCTCTGAAAGACAAACGTTTGATCCCCGTTGCGTAAAGCTATAAACTTATGAAAACGTTCGTTGATTGGGACATACCAGTAGGCATCTGTGAGATCTATTGAGCACATCCAGCTCTGCGGCAGGAGTGTCAATCTGATCTGATTCACAGTCAGCATCCTGAATGACTGATTGTGAATGTGTGTGTTGAGACATGAGAGGTCGATCACCGGCCTCATCTGAACATTGTCCCGTTTTGGCACCAAAAACAACCGGGATATGAACACGGGCAATGACATAGGACTGGGGATAATGATCTGCTTTTGGGCCATCTCTTTGACGATTGATCCCATCTCCAATGAAACATGATTGAATTCTGTAGGAATACGTAGACGGGGTCGCCGGCACAACCGCCAGGAGAGGCCTTAGCGGACCACTGTCCTTGCCCATGTTCGCCGGGGCTATGCCCGAAAACAATTTCGGAAGTTGCCAGTTGCATAACTGGTGTTGTCCGGCAGTACTACTCTCGCTTCCATCACACCTTGCTGTGGCACTGGGTGTGAGAGAGCCTTGTGGTAAGCTATCATTTTTTTGAAGAGGAGGGAAGTGACTCTGATTTTGGTGTGGGGGGGATGAGAGACCTTGCTACCATCGCTACTGGGTTTACCCCTAGAAGTACCCCTGAACCAACACCCTCTAACCATGAATTGACCTCGCCCTCGAGGTGGACCGTGACTTGCAGGGGTGGTGAAAGTCTTTGATGATTGATGTGACTGAGCTTGTCCACGAAAGAATTATTAGCTTTGAAGTTAGATTTAGCTGACTGCTCACCCTTAGACTTAGAAGTGGTAGCAGTGTGTGAGTCAAGTAAGAAATTTATGGTGCCAGGCATCCTCAGAGGCAATAGTTTTGGTGAATACATTTGACAAAATAAGTCTTCTACCAATCTCCGCCGGGAGCTTCCTCACCAAGTAAACCCTCAAATCTTGGCGGACCCGTACCGCCTCAAAGAGAGCGGTCCGGACGTCGCCAAGAGACTGAATTGAATTTTGGAGAAGAAGACGCCTGGTCAGTGAAAGAGCCTTCTGGGTCCCGGCGTCTATTGCCGACTCAGTCGTCCTGGCCAGAGAGGCCCCAAGTTGGCGGCTGAATAGGTATTCTGCCTCATTTTAAAATCTTTATCGATCTGGACCTGTGTGGGGGGACAAAAAGGTTCAGGCAACTGGCATAAAGATAATTTAGGGGCACCTAGAAATTAAAAAATATACTGAGGTATCCCATCCGCCTTGCCTACCGGCATGGAAAACCAATGATTGTCTTCCGACGGGAGCTGATGACTGCTCTTACTTGTAATGGTGCTGGCAAACAGCTGGGCCTCCTGCGCCCATGCAACCCACGGCACAGATTCCCCACCCTGAAGATGAACTAAGGATGACCCATGAGAGTCCCTGATGGGTATAACATTTAATTCCGGGGTCAAACCCTGTAACAGCTTAAGATCATTGAACCCATCTGACTTAGTCCAGTCGGAAAAAAGTTTTCCGGCGGATGCGGGAGGCAAGGCAGGGGATTGCATATGCACAAAATAATCAGGATTATAAAATGTGGGAATGGCCCTGACGACAACATCAAACACCTCACCCACCTGGTTCTTGGCCTGCAACTTTTTAGCCTCACTAGCCTCGATAACCCAATGTTCCGGCACAGGTACCTCCCCTGTAACCGTGGGTTGTGCGACCTCGGGGTGTAGCGGCTTAACAACTGACCAAGATGTATCTGGTCCGTATAAGAGTGGCATAGGGCCCTTCTTACCAGGAATAGAGTTGTCAAGTGGGGGTAGCAAATCTGAAAGTAGTTTCAAATTGGACGGTAATAGAGCTGTGGCACACAAAGTGGGAGCCTGAGTAGTGACAGTAGGGGAAGGTAAAGTTACTTTAACTTGAGGTTGCACTGGTACTTACCCCAGAGGTCGCACCGCTGGGGCTACAGGTACTGGCACCACTACCTGTCGCTCGCCTTTAACCAGTCTCATAAAGTCAAACAGCTCTTGCAATTGTTCCTTGGCTACAAAAATCCCACTTTCTTGGTCAGACTGGGACGCAGAATGTGACATCTCTGACTCCTGCGTTCCAGATTGGCGAGAAGCTGGGCGTTGGCCAGATGCCAGCTCCTCATCGTATACTCCTTGTTGTTATAGGTTAGGACCCGGCGACTGGGTCGGGGGGGCCGGCTCAGCCTCCAAACGAGACTCGCCGACCCGGGCAGCGGTGTCGTGTGTTTCTGTGTGTGAGTCAAGAACGTCGGTTTTCAGAAACGTCTTTCAGGTTCAGATCCGGAATTTCATACAAGAGTGGGTCATGTCCAGACGGCTGCTGGTCAGAAGAGCTCTCATCGCTCCGCCGGCTAGAACACACGCTGCTACTCCTTTCAACTCCCAAAACTGGCAAGACCTTAGGTTCTGGCTGTGGGTTGTGGGGAATTGTGAACCGGTGAGTATGGCCTGAGGCATAACTAGATGTGTCTCTTGGCGTCTCTCTGTGTGTCGAAGATTTAACCGGCGTGGATGGCGGCTTAGCTGCCTTCTTCGACATGGAGGACGTCTTAGACTTGCTCTTCCTGGATTTGTCATCGCCGGCATCAAGTGCAGCGTCAAAATCAGTGCGGCATCTCTTAGTTGTCTGTTCATCAGATGGCGACGTGGGAGTCGGTAGAGGAGAGCGGGACCTGTCTCGCCGGCGAGACGAAGCTTTGACTTCCGGCGGATCAGTGGTCCTTGGTCGCTTAAGTTGGCGGGAGGAAATTTCACGAGAACCCACAGGGGGTGAGGTAACTAAAGCCCCTTTTAATAAGTCATCTAAAATCTGGTCATCCAGCTGTAGAGATGTATGGGTGACCGTCTTACAGTAAGTTACAAATTCTGACCTAATGTGAAGTAAAATAGTTTTACATTGGATATCAGCATGGGTCAAATAGGCTTTGCGGAAGGCTGAACAATGAGGGCACGCTTGGGACAGCGAACGGCCACGTGAATGGTCAAGACAAGGAACACACCGTAAACAAAGGGTGTGTCCGATAACTGCTAAATGGTTACAACCTAAAGCCTTGCAAAAAGAGAAAACACTCTTATCCATGATAACTTCCTCCCGCCAGTGAGATTGCGGAATCCTCCTAGGTGTCCCCCACGCAAACCTGGTGTGAGAAAATTACAAGAATCAATGCTCATAAGGACACGCTAAGCTGGCAAAGCTAAGAATAGCAATAAATCTGCACGTTAAAAGAGAAAAAAGAATTGAATAGCACTATACAATCTTAGTTCCCCTTACGTTAAGTACATTCCCCCAAAATGTAAGTGAGTAGGTACTAGTCCCATGTTCTACTTAAATGATATAACTTCTTACCCAAGTGACCAACACTGACCTCATCCCGTCTTGTGATGCAAGAACTAACCCCGGCGACCAGCGCCACTATGGATATTAATTCTTACCCCCGGCAGACCAGTCGCCTAAAAATTAAAGCAAAACAGTTTAACTGAAAACTACAAGATTGGAATGGGTGAGTTCATTTCTCGGCTCACCCGTTAAGATCCCGGTGGACGTGGCTCCCCACGATGCACCCCAGGATAAAACGTCCGAATGTACCAAGCAATGAACGTTTTTATCTGTTAAGTTATTTGCGGCGCGATTAATTTGTGATAAAGGAGAAGGCATAGCCGGACCTCCGGAACACGATTTTAGTTACATGCCGGCTCAGCCAGAATCAAACTATACGCCGTGAACAAAACAGACAAAAATCCATGACAATCCTGTACCAGACGGCGGATGTTTTGAATTTTAACATAACTCTTAGATGTTTCCCGGCGGAAAAACCACGCGAAACAACTAGAGGCACGTTGTTATTAAGTCTTACTTTATAAATCCTGCCGGAAGGGCCAACCCTCCATTATGTGGCATGAACAACGTGAAACATACATGGCATGGTTATACATGAATAGTATTCAATACATCAATAATAACACACCCTAACCATATATACAGTATAATAACCTACATGAGGCCAACTAGATGGGGGAAGATGGCGATGAATTAGTCACTGTAGCACAAACCTGCGAACCACTTAAGATCTCACCAACACGTAGATTCACGAAGAGTAGGTTGAAGAGCAGCTTGGCTCCGTGCAGGACCCCTCAGCTAAGTGGGACAGTCCATGAGCACTAGCCCACGAGGCATACTTGTTGAACACCCAAAGTGGACCGAACAACAGGCCCCAGTTCACCCTATAAGAAGCCTAATGACTACACAGTGAACTAATAATGAGCTAGGATTAATAAAACAAAACGTGGGTGCCTCGCCTTATCACAACAAGGACTCCGGCTAACACGTATACTATAGACCCTGAAAAACAGTCTCCAGGGCCCGCATTTAACACTTCACAGCCTACACAAGCCGATAAACTACCTGTCCTCAGCACATAACATGTACAGATGAGCAAAGACTCACCATAAACGAGGGGAGGTGACGAACAAGGCAGGACAAGAGCTCCAGGAACACACGTCCGTTCAACGCGGGCCCGGGAGAATTAAGGACGAGATAATGCTTTGATGCGTGAAGCGAGGCATACACAAACAGCAGACGCATGAGAAGCGCAACGCTAAGATCAAAGTTTAATTTTTTATTTCATTATTTTTTACTAGTTTTTTCTAGTAGTGGTACCCACATCATATAGGACGAGTCTGTGAGTGTTTTTTTAAGAGCGTTTCGCTCACGATATGTGGCAATTGTATTTTGTTCTCTCCCGGGCGGGCGGGAAAGTTTGAAAGGCAAGCTTGAGTTCAAAGATTGGCCATTACCAACGTTAAGGCGCATCGTCAATGATGAAGGGGCCACTAATAAATTGATATATATAATCATAAACACACAGTGTAACCTTTAAGAAGTACTATTGACGCACCTTACTCAAATGAAGTACTTAAGTGAATAACATATATTAATACGCTATTTAACCTCAAAGAAGTACTAGTGATATACCCTATTCAAAGGAAAGTATTCAAGTGCAATATCCTCGTAATTTCAATACACAGTGTAACCTCAAAGAAATACTAGTGATATACCTTATTTAAGGGAAGTACTTAAGTGAAAATCTTTATATATATATCTAGGTAGTGTAATCTCGACGAAGTACTAGTGACGTACCTTATTTAAGGGAGTACTTAAGTAATATCAACAGGCAGTGTCTTAATCGTGAGAGAGTATTGTGGATCCTCGCTCGTGCGTCAATATTTATATTTTACCTATTAATTTTACTAAATCAATATCATTGGTGATGGGCTGGTCTATCAGAGTGAGAACTGAGCAATCTCTGCCATACCCATAGCTTACTCTGACTGTTCCTTTTACTTATATATTTTCTAGATCTCAAGTGACGGCGTCTCTTCCGTGGATTGACCTCCCAATCTACCAAGATTGGAAGCCAAAGCGTCACATTTTTCCTTTGCCCTTCATCTTTCTCTTCATAATTGCTGAGGGGCACAGGGCCCTGAGTGGGGCTTTGGTTTCCCGGGCGTTTCCGCACCCTCCTCAGCTCCCCGCCATGGAGTGGCTTCGGTCACCCAGGCATTATTGTGGTCGGCAGGGAGGGTTCTGTGGGGGTGCTCGGTTATGGCCTTGGCCTTGCTCGGGGCCTTGGGGCTGTTCGGCCAGGCAGCTTGGGGAACAACAACAACAACTAAATCAATATCTGTGTGCCTATCAATACAATGTATGAATGTACGTTGTGTTATATTTATCCTCTATTACCTTTGTGCATGTGTTTAAGTGGATTTAATTTCTCCAGTCAAGCAAGAACCTACCTAAAGCAAGGTTCACACATTGGCGAGTCGGAGCGCAACTCCAACACGAGTGATGAAATTTTTGCACTCGCCAATGATTATCCCAAATTCGCCGACACTCGCACAGATTCGCGTTGACTCGCGCTGCACCGCGTACACTCGCGAACGCGGCCAAAAATTTCATCTATCTATCTATCTATTGCCTGACGCCGTGATCCCCGAAGGGGTGGCCACGAACGAACCGCCCCCATGCACCTCTGTCCCCAGTCAGTCGACGCCCCTCCCCCCAACCAGCACCACCTTC
Organism: Paralithodes platypus; assembly: GCA_032716605.1. Lineage (NCBI taxonomy): Eukaryota > Metazoa > Arthropoda > Malacostraca > Decapoda > Lithodidae > Paralithodes > Paralithodes platypus. Next base: position 39,010,836 of record CM064510.1, on the reverse strand, counting down.
GTTCATGTACTTCCTCACTCCATCCTTCCACCTCATATTCGGTCTACCTCTCCCCCTCTGTCCCTCCACCTCGCTCTCATACACCCTCTTAGTCATTCTCTCGCTTTCCATACGTTCCATATGGCCGAACCATCTCAAGTTGTTCCTTTTCACACTTTCCAGCACATCTACCTCCACACCACACCTCCTTCTTACTTCCTCATTAGTCTGTCTATCCCTCCATGTAACTCCGCACGCACTCCTTAAGTAATTCATTTCCACTGCTCTCACTCTTGGTCTGAGTCTCTCAACCAACGTCCATGCTTCGCTTCCGTAAGTCAGTGTCGGGATTACCACACTGTCATGCAAGGACTTCTTCACTTCCATACTGACCACCCTATTTCTTGTTACTGCTTTTAGCGTTCCTACAACCCTCTTCCCCTGTTGTACCCTCTCCCGCACCTCTTCATCCATAGTCCCATCTTTACTCAACACACTGCCCAGATACTTAAAAGAGTTGACGATCTCCATAGCCTGACCGTTCAGCTTCACCTCACACTCTGTGACTTCACCCCTTTCGAAGACCATAACCTTGCTCTTCCCCGTATTTACCTTCAAATTCCGTTTTTCGCACACTGTTCCAAACTCATTTACCAGACCCTGCAACTCCCATTCATTATCACTCATCAGAACTGTATCATCCGCAAACAGCAGTATAGGTATCTTCCACTCAATTCCCTCCCTTTTCAGTGATACACCAACATCCACTGCTCTTGATAGTATTTCTTTCATAACTCCATCCATATATACAGTAAACAACCACGGGGACATCACACACCCCTGTTTCAAACCAACATTCAGGTCAAAGAACTCACTCTGCTCACTCTCTACACGTACTGCCGCAGACATGAAATTTGGAGAGTCAAGTGGAAGTAGGACGCCAACCCGCATAGACTCGTGTAGACTCGCGTAGACTCCTGTAGACTTGTGTGACACTCATGTAGACTCGCGTGACACTCTATTTAGAAATTAAATGATCGCGAGTCTACATGAGTCTACGCGAGTCTACATGAATGTCACGCGAGTCTACATGAGTGTCACACGAGTCTACATGAGTGTCACACGTCTGTTTATATTATCAACAAAAATCGTAGCAGCGAAACGACTGCACCTATGGCTTTCATATTTTTACTACATGTACCTTACCCTTTTGGCTACCCACAAAAAAAAAAATCCCAAATTCCTCCTCCCACCCACTAGCTGACTGTCTGTCGGTCCCGTCAAAAGGAAAAAAAAGGAAAATCTGTGGCGGCGAAACGACTGCACCAATCGGTTCCATATTTGTGTGACAAGTCCCTTACCCTTCTGCCTTCCACCCACCACACCCCCAACCGCCTCCCACCACCCACTTACAGCGTATCCGTACGAAGATAAGGAAAAAAAGGAAAATCCGTGGTGGCGAAACTACCTTACCAATCTGCTTCATATTTGTAACATGAGTCAATTACGCTTCTACCTGCCCCACACCATCCCCCAAACCACCTTCCCACCACCCTCCTACCCATACATTCCGATACCATAAAGTCTCTGTAGTCTATAGTGTCTTTTCATCTACTTTCGGGACCATCGGGGACCTGATTTCTGTCGAAAATGGACAAGGGGAGCGGTTTGTTTACCATTATCCTTCTTTTCTCTCCCAACTTGATAGATTTAGCCAAAAAACAAAAACAACTAAATACCTCTGGCACTGGCAGAAGCACACCGTCAAAATTGGCTCACTCAGCGGGTTAATATGAATTCAAGTTGTGTTATGAATAATATTGATATTAACATCAATAATGAAGAGAGAACAAATAGCATATAATATGAATGAAATTCAATATGGAATAATATTGATATTAACATAAATAATGATGTGGAATATATGCAAAGGATATATTATGACAAATAATAATATACAGATTGATATCCAACATGAAATATAAATAAATACAAGATATAAATTAAATAGAATATACACTCCATACACTCCTGTTAACTTCCTGTAGACTCGCGTTAATCTCGTGTAAACACGTGTAAACTCATGTAAACTCCTGTGACACTCGTGTAGACTCCTGTAGACTCGCACTATTCGTACCCTGGAATTTGACCGTTATTTTTCAAATGATGGCGGTGCATGTTGGGGTCGTGTTACACTCGCCGACACACACAGATACTCCTGTGAACTCGTGTAAACTCGTGTTATATTCGTGTTATATGCGTGTTTACTCGCATCAGATGCTACTCGCGTTGGGTTCGGGCTCCATCAACGGCGATATGCGGCGAGTGTGACTCATGTTGGCCTCGCGCTCCGACTCGCCAATGTGTGAACCTACCTTAATTAATACAATTAACCCCAGCAAAAACCTGGTATAACAGTAGTAATGATAGTGATGATAGATTTTTAAAATGATAATAGTGGTAGTAATGGCAGTAGTAATGATAATGAGTAGTGACAATAATGACAGCAGTGATAATAGTGATGATAGTGATAACAGTCATAATAGTGACGATGATGATAATAGTGATGACAGTTCTAATACTACTACTAGCGATGATAGGGATGATAGTAATGCTAATAGTGATGATAGTAATGATAATAGTGATGATAGCATTGATGATAGTGATGAGTGCTAATAATGATACTAGTGATGATAGTAATAATAATAGTGATGATAGTAATGACAATACTGATGATAGTAATAATAATAGTGATAATAGTAATGACAATACTGATGATAGTAATGATAACAGTGATGATAGTAATGACAAAAGTGATGATAGTAATGATAATAGTGATGGTAGTAATGATATTAGTGATGATAGTTAAGGTAAAAAGACTGCCAGCCAATCAACGCGCTCCCTTTAAACCAGCTGAGTTTGACATTCTGGACTCTTGCTGTAAACATGCCACACCTTCCCGGCCGACCAATCAGAAGCCTCCGTTTTCGGAGCCGACAGCTACGTGTACAGCTTCACCTTTAAACTCGCTCTCGCTCTCTCCACAGGCCGTTTCCTCTGGTTGCAGTAGGTCTAATGCATCAGTGCCAGACCTATACTCCCGTAAGCCACTTAAAGACATTCGCAACCAGCTGCCAGGAACTTATTATGGAGAGAAAAGAGCCGAAGCGAATGAAAGAAATATTAGAGCCACGCGGCCAAAGCAACGACTGGCCAAGTGGGCGGCTCAGCCAATCACAGCGCCGGAAAGCGGTAGGCGGGGCTATATCAAGAGGGGGAGGGGGAGGGGGGGGTGGGGGGGGGAAGCTGCAGAGTTCATTCACCTCTCGGACTCCACTGGGCTAACTTCTTGCAGCCCACATTCTCTCCCTCGCTTGGGCACCCATGGAAACTTGGATCCACTTGTTCCAGCCTTCCAGCCCACTCCTCCAGTTCCAGTAAAGTCCACCTCGAGCCTGGCATCACTCTCCCCCACTAGGCGGATACACCTTCAGTGTCCGGCCGCCTGTCGTCACATCGCTGGCTTGCACACCTACAGCCAAGCGATTCAAGAGGGACGACAAATAGTAGATGGGAGCGGAGATTTCCAGTTGAGCTATTGGCCGGCTCTGAGGTGGTGAAGTTGTTCCAGTAGATACCTAAGACTGTCATATATTTTTAAAGGACCTAAGGCCTAATCGGCCTTATTGAGCTATCCTTAGCTGGCTTAGCATGCGCTAGCTTTAAGAACTATTATTATTATTATTATTATTATTATATTGGGCCTGAACCAGATTTTGAGAGAGAGAAAATGCCTGACAAACCCAGTGGTTCCAACCAATTGATGTGTTCTTATAGGACAAAATAAAGAGAAAGATATTAGACTTATGAAAAGATATACAAGGATGATGTATTAAGAGAATATTAGTTATTCTTGACAGAGAAGGCTCCATGCCATTTAGCTATCAATAGATCTTATAGCGCAGCAAATAGACATTAACATTAAAGTAAGAGGGGATGATTCATAAATAGATAAGCAACTATAGGGCTCAGGGGAATAAAGAATAGTTGCAGTTAGATCAGCTCTAGTTTTAGTAATAGATAAGGAGGACACTAGTCCGTATGATAAACTATATCTTTTTGTTATAAAGGAAACATTGTCAATCATATTGTTTAAAAGAATGTTCCGTCAGTTCTGTGGTGAGCTTTACGAGTATTAAGTCAAGGATAATATTGTACTCATAAAATATATGTAGAGGATTAAGCGGTGAATATTGTTCATATAGGTGTTTTGAGATACTGATCATATCAAGCCATTTGTTGAGATATATTATTGGAATAGGTGGTATACGTGGTATACAGAGTTATTGTTAATAGGGTTGAGATAATATATAATATAAGAGTGTTCTAGATAGGGAGATAGAGGTCATAATGTAGTAACGCCCTGGTCTCTTGAGTAAATATATTAAATAGGGTTAAGAGAATATATAATATAAGAGTGTTCTAGATAGGGAGATAGAGGTCATATGTACTAACACCCTGGTCTCTTGAGTAGACATATTAGGGCTCGGTAAATTTATATTATTTTGGAGTTTAGTTAATGTGACGCCTACCAGCGTTGGCAGAATCGCCTCCTGTTAGCCGCTAGCGCTCGCCAGGGCAGTGAAATGGGCTACAGTTATCAGAGAATGTTGTTATTTCTTTCATAGTACTTGCATTGTTACAGACAGTCCAGTGGTGGCCTTTATTTTCGTCTGTGATAACGGGAAGTATTTATATCATGAGTAGAGTATAAGATGCATTGTAGTGAAGTTGAGAGAGAGAGCGAGCGGGCAGCTTGGGGGTAGTGAGTGTTGCTTCCCTCCTCCCTCGCTCGGAGGAGTTTCCCGCCCGCGCGGGCTTTTTCTCGTCTTTGATTGGCTAGTGGTTCTTGGCGCATCCTAGGGGCCTGCTGCCTTGTGACGTATCGGCCTGTTATTGGCCGACCACCATGCCTTTGTGGGATCCTGAGGGTCTCGAGGAGCTACCCTCCTCAGAGCAGGCTAGGGACGCACATGACTAACATCCTTTTTACAACTGTCCCCCATATCTCCACCATTCTGATACTGTCTCTCTCACTCAACTTCCTTCTTTCATTCCTCTAATCTTTTGACGTCACAGCACTCCCTTTGGGTTTTGTACACGATTTCATATCGGCCCATCGTATTGTGTGCGTCGCTCTCATATATATTTCCATGTATTAGAATAGGCTATAAGGGTTCTTAGTCTATGGAGGTTTGATGACTCTGTGTGTGTCTCCCTCAGTGTCCTTAGTTTATGGAGGTTTGATGACTCTTTGTGTGTGTCTCCCTCATTATCATTAGTGCTCTGCTGGGTTATTTAACCCGTACAGCCCCAGCGACGCGTCTGACGCGTCGGCGATGTATGTAACGCACAGCCCCAGAGACGCGTCTGGCGCGTCACCCTAATTGCGCCGACCGTAACCTCAGGTGTAGCCACTCAAGAGGGCTCAGATTTGTATGGGAACTATGTACGTATCCCACGCAACCGTCCCGATGGTTGAAAACTCTCAAAGTCCACGTGCGTGCGCGTGAGCGCACAATAACCTGTTTTTTGGGGGTAATTGCCTTCAATTTTTTACTCTTGTAAAATACGTTTTCGGGGGCTCTGTAGGACCATTCTTTAAGCTTTTTGAACGGTTTTTCGTGGTTTTTCCTTCATTCCTAACCCATTCGCTATTGTTTCTGGAATAAAACCATTTTTTGAAAACCGGCCGGGTTCTGGTGAACAAACATTACAAAACTAGCCGGGGCTCCACGGGTTAATGCTAGACTGGGATGAGGTTTCTGTTGTCGTTGTCACCGATGTGTGTATGGTTCGCTTATACCTACATGACTTCGAAGGTTTCTGTGGTAGCCTAGGTCGTCCTTTTGGTTGTGTCTTTTGCGAGTGCAGCATCATGTTGTAAGAGGGCATTAGCCTACTACCTTATAACACAGTGCTGCCTCTTTGCTTGACTTTAGAGGGATCGCCAGGGTAGAACCAGATACTTGAGATCTGGATCTACCAAGAGAGCATCCCCGTCATTAACGTAACTTTAACCATACCGCCTTAAGGACAACGCTAGGCTATGAGCCTGTATTGCTCAGCCAGTTTCCTAACCTTGATATCCCAGCTAGACTTTATTCGACGAGCAGACATTAGTTAGGACATTAGCTTTTTTTATATGTATGCATTATTATTCACAGCATTTATGAGTCTAGGTTGTTGTTGAGTTGCACAACCATAGCAGACTGTTTCGTTGATGAGGAAGTACTTCTTTTAGTGTCGAGCATTACTGCCGTTGCGCATTTATAGTATTCTCGTGTCAGTTAACATCATATGTCCTATCTTTTAGTGTATTCAGTCTACACATGTGGTGTCCTGCCTCCTGCCTTTATATAATTTAAGATACGAGTATCTTATGAGCATCAGACTTTCTTCAGAAGTTTCCAGGTCTATGCTGTAGGATTATACTTCACTTTCTTTCAGATAGGAGTAAAGAGTTTATTGTTGTTTAGAGTAACTGTATTGAAGCATCTTTTTATTGTATTAAATCTTGCAGTGATTTAATTGATCTTTCCATAGCTTCCCTTTTATGCATTTTAACGTAACTTGCATCTTGTTTGTTATCAGGCTATACCAGTGTAGGTTAGCCTGAAGTAGAGTACATTTATGCCCAGTTAAGGATACCCCGTTATCGCAGATTAACTCTGGAGGGTATAGATGTTTTTGTTCGCCGGCATATAGGTTCAAGGGTTTGGATCTAGCGTACCGTTGTTGCATAGTGCCCTATTACTAGTCCAATCATTAAGTGCCCTTGTTTTATTCGTAGCCCCGGTCATAACAAATGGCGACCTTGCCTAGTATCTTATCTTATGAGCAAGTCGTCATAACAAATGGCGACCTTGCCTAGTATCCTATCTTATGAGCAAGTCGTCATAACAAATGGCGACCTTGCCTAGTATCTTATTTAAGTAGAAACCAGGATCCATTTGTTGTTATTGCAGTAATAACAAATAGTGCCCTTGCCTGGTACCTAAGAAAGAATTTCAGGATTGTTGGATTTTTTTTTTTTTTTTTTTTGAGGAATATTTTGGACACGTGGAATTTTTTTTGGCAACGTAGTATAGCACTTGAGTTGTCTTCGAGCATTTTATATTTGTGAGTGAATAGTGCTACATGAGAGTTTAGGTACTTTTTTTTTTTTTATAAATGTTGAGAATTTTTTGCTGGACACTATGTCGAACGACGGATCAATGTACAGTGAGGACACAGTACGGGAAGCAGACTCTGAGGTGCAGCAGCTGGGTTCGTTAGAAGGCATTAGAGTTATAACTAGTGAGGAGGATGCAAGGAAGTTTCTGGAGATGCCTATTACTGTTGACCGGGTGTCGGGGATTGATCGGTATGGTCTCCAGTGTTTGGCCACGGTCATGGGGCATGTGGGCACTAGCAGCATGACGAGAAGTGACCTGGTGGCCTGTGTGCTCGGTGGGGTGCGTGGGGCTTCAGGTGGAGCGGGAGCTGGGGCACCTTCGGCCCAGCCCCCATTCCACTCGACTCCTACCATGGCGCCCCCTCAGGCTCCGAAGCTGGGTACGTTCCCGCAGGCCGATAGTCACTGGCAGCGTGGTTTGTCACTGGGTGGGTCTCCAATTGTTGCATCTCCTCCTCCTCAAGGTTTAACTGCAGATATGCTCTTCCAGCTTGAGATGGCTAAAATGCAGGCTGAGCAACGAAAGCATTAATCTGAGCAGCAGCAGCAGCTTGAGATGGCTAAGCAGCAGATTGAGATGGCTAGGATTCAGCAGCAGCAGCGGGAGGCTGAGCTCAGGATTCAGGCTGAGGAGAGAAAGACCATGTACTGTGCAGACATAGAGCTTGAGAAGTCTCGGGTGGAGTCGACTGGGCAGCGTCTCGGTGCTGGGAATCGAGGTCTTGATCAGTCTTTATCGCACCTTCTTAAGTTAGTCCATGTATTTGACGAGTCGGGTGTCACCGAGTTTTTCCTGCGTTTTGAGAAGTGCCGGGAGCACCAATGGCCTGAGGTTAAGTGGGCAGCCCTTGTTTCCTCGAGGTTGGTTGGCAAAGGACTCAAGGCATATGATGCGTTGCCCTTGGAGTCTTGCGTAGATTATGAGGTACTGAAGGAAGCTGTTCTGCGGGCGTACGAGTTACAACCAGAGACATATAGGTGGAAGTTCCGGGGTGTTACGAAGGGTCGTGAGTGCACTTTTCTAGAACATGCCCGGGAACTGTCTGATGCATTGAGAAATTGGCTGAGGTCAGAGAAGGTGACGACGTTCGGAGAGCTTGAGCAGTTAGTCCTTCTAGAGCAATTTTTCAAGTGCACAGGCGGCGACCTGACTTTGAACCTCAAAGAGAAAAACCCTAAAACTCTACAGGAGGCAGCTGAGATGGCTGACCTTAGGCTATCGCTGATTCGTGGGTGCGGGTCTGCACAACGGAACGATGCAGGTAACAAGGGGCGCAACACTCCACCCCCCCCGAGTCAGTGATACACCATATAACAATAAAAACAAGAGCAATGATATTAAGTCTGACCATAAACCTAATACATAATAGTCCCGTTTAAGAAGGGTCCGGGCCCTTCCCCACCTCAAGGGAAGCCCAAGGGGGAGTTGGAGTGTTTTCATTGTCACAAGAAGGGGCATTTTGCACAATCTTGTCCTAGCAAGCTACCTACAGCAGTCGTGTCTTTGGCTCGCAACGTTGGTGTGTCTTTGAAGTCGTCTGCGTTTGCCCGGGGTAAATGGTCAGAGGCTGGAGCACAGCCAGTGAAGAAATGTTCGGAAGGCTTGACACCTGTCCGTGATGCTTTTTGTGACCATAGAGGGCACTGCTGCGTGAGTTGGGCTGGTTGCAAGCATGGAGTAGAATTTTTGCGTGATACGGGTGCTTACCAGACATTGATGAAAAACTTTACAGGCAAACCTACAGACGCGGCATGGGTAGTTGTGGTGCAGGGTATCAATGCTACACGGTCATACCCGTTGGTCCGAGTGGAGCTGGAGGTAGAAGGTGTGACACGAGAGTTGGATGTCGGAATCGTGGAGAAACTGCCAGTAGAGGGCGTCGACCTTCTTCTCGGCAATGACTTTGCGGTGCCTACTTCCGAAGTTCCACCCTTAGTCATTGCCGAGAGGGCGGCCGACGTGAGTAGGGAGGGGCAGGAGTTGGTTGAGAGGTATCAACTAAAGCAGATGGCGTGTGTTGTCACCCGTTCTCGTGCATCCAAAGTGTCACAGCCTATTCCTCAGTCTCTAGACCAGCGGAGGAACGGTTGAAAGGAGAAGGCTAAAGTTGGGAAAAGTTTTGAGAGTTTTGAACCAGCGGCTCTCCTTGGCGACTCAGTATTAGCACCTATGTTAAGGTCCGGAGTGGCCCCAGAACCTACCACACTTGTTGAGGAGGAAGGGCGTGTGAAAACTCCGAGACAGCACCGTTACTCGCAAAAGCAGGATAGGGTCGAACAGTCTAGACCGGGGGAGGTCATAAGTTGCTCCGGGAGCATCTCGATAAATTGGCTCCTTCGGATATCTGTCGGCTGCAGTTGGGTGATCCTGAGCTTCAGAAGTGCAGTAACGGTGCAATCGAACTGGAGGAGGACGGGGATGCAAAGCCAGGGGACTTCTTTCGTGTAAGGGGTATTTTGTACAGGCGTTTTCTAGATCCCAGATGGAGTTGGGAGGGTGGGTCGAGAGTGGTTGACCAGTTGGTAGTGCCTCGTGTGTGCCGTGATAGCTTACTGAGGTTGGCACATGACGTACCGTTGGCAGGGCATTTGGGTGTACGTAAGACGGTAGCAGCATTGGCGAAATTATTTTGGTGGCCAGGGATGAAGGCACATGTTGCGTCATGGGTGGCAATGTGCAGTACCTGCCAGACAGTAGGTAAACCAAACCAGTGTATTCCCAAGGCTCCGTTACACCCTATTCCTGTTATCGGGCCACCATTCAGTAAGGTTATAATCGACATGGTTGGCCCTATACCCCCTACTAATGCAGGCAACAACTACCTCCTCACCATTATGGATGTTGCTACTCGTTATCCGGATGCATACCCCATGCAAAATGGTACTGCTAAGACTGTTGTTCGTAACTTGCTATTGTACTGTTCTAGGTACGGGTACCCGCAGGAATTGCAATCAGACCAGGGGTCCAACTTTACTTCTAATCTTTTCAAACAGACCATGCAGCAGCACGGTATCAGTACAGTTGTTTCTTCAGCCTATCACCCAGAGAGTCAAGGGGTGTTGGAGAGGTGGCACTCGACTCTGAAGAGCATGTTGCATTGTGTTGAAAATGGCAAAGATTGGGATCTTGGGTTGCCCTATGTATTATTCGCTGCTCGGGAGGTACCTGGTGAAAGCCTAGGGTTCAGTCCCAATGAGTTAGTTTTTGGACATCAGGTCAGAACCCCCCTCAACATGGTTAGAGAAATTTGGGAGGGCACAGCAAAACCATGCTCCATGTTAAAGTATGTCCTCGAGAGCAGAGAGAGAATGCTGAGAAGCCTTGAGTTGGCAGGTAGGAATTTGGTAGGGTCGCAAGCACTTATGAAGGACAGGTACGATGAGAAGGCGAAACTCTGGGAGTTTAAGGTGGGGCAAGAGGTGTTGATTCTGTTACCTCTGCCAGGTCATCCTTTGTCTGCCAAGTACGCCGGTCCTTATAAGGTGGTGAAAAAGATCTCTGACCTAGACTATCTTGTGGCTACTCCAGATAGGCGTAAAAAGAACCAGCTGTGCCATGTGAACCTGGTGAAAGAGTTTGTGAGGCGCCCCCCTGAGCCTCTCGCTGTTCCTGTGTTGACCTGCAGCGGTCATGGAGGAGAAGGAGTGAGGGACAGTGAAGTTCAGGTGGAAGATAACTGGGAGTGTCATGTCTCTGCTGACCAGTGGGCGGGGAACTCCAGACAGGTGGCTGACGATGCTCTAGTGCACCTGCCTGAGCAACAGCGTGTAGCCGTGCAGCGCCTGTTTGCTTCATACCCCACTGTGTTCGCAGAGCACCCAGGCCTCACAACTCGAGTGGTGCATGACGTGGACGTGGGAGATCACCCCCCCTTTAAATCAGTACCCTACAGAATTCCACCCATTAAACTCCCAGCCCTCAGAGCGGAGTTAGAGTATATGTTAGAACGGGGGTTGATTGAGAAGGGGGCAGTTAGGTGGACATCTCCTGTCACTCTGCAGCCCAAGCTTGACGGGAAGGTTCGCTTCTGCATTGACTTTCGGAGATTGAACGAGTTGACTCCCACCAATGCTTATTCCCTTCCCCGTGTTGACGATAGCGTAGACAAGATTGGTAAGGCACAGTTTCTAACTAAGGTAGACCTAGTGAAAGGCTACTGGCAGGTGCCCTTGTCTGAGCGGGCGAAGGGGGTATGCGGGTTTGTGGTTGATGGGAACACCTATCGTTGCAATGTGATGCCGTATGGTCTTAAAAATGCCCCAGCAACCTTCCAGAGTCTTATGAATGAGTTAGTAGCTGACATCCCTAACTGCACTGTCTACCTAGATGACGTTATAATATACGATGATAACTTTGAGAGTCACTGTGAGCACATAGAAGCCTTGTTTCGGAAGCTTAGTGAGGCCAGCTTGGTGGTTAATCTGGGCAAGTGCGACTTTGTCCGGGCAACTGTGCAATATCTTGGGTTTGTGGTCGGGTTAGGCCAGGTGTGCCCCCCCCCCCCCAAAAACAAAACAAAACAAACAATATACAGGCTATTAACCAGTTCCCCAGGCCGTCCACTAAGCGGCAGATCATGAGATTTTTGGGCATGATCAGTTACTATCGCCGCTTCATTCAGGGTTATTCTACTGTGTTAGCTCCTCTGACAGATTTACTAGCAAAATACAAAAAATTCAAGTGGGCACCTGAGTGTGAAAGGGTTTTTCGCTGGTCAAGCACTTACAATGCACTCACCCAATCCTCAGGGCCCCTGATTTTGAAAGACCATTTCAGCTGGCAACGGATGCCAGCGGTGTAGGGGCTGGTGCCGTCTTAATGCAGACAGACGAGGAAGGTATGGAGCATCCAGTCAGTTTCTTTTCCAAGAAGTTTAATTCCGCCCAGAAAAACTACTCTGTGGTAGAGAAAGAACTGCTGGCAATAGTGTTGGCGCTCAGGCACTTTGAAGTATATGTTCCTGCCTACGGGCCAGTCGTGGTGATTTACACCGACCACCACCCTCTTAAATTTCTGAACCAATTCCACAACCGGAATATGAGACTGACTCATGTTGCAAGAATACAATCTAGACATTCGCCATATTGCCGGTTGTGAGAATGTGATTGCAGACTGTTTGTCGATGGTGGAGGATCCGACGTAGATCACCACAGGTGTGTGGGTTTGAGTGGAGAAAAATCAGGCTTGCCCTTGTAGAGCAGCCGTCAAAAACAACATTAAAATTAAATAAAAAAAATCACATAAAAACGCTTCCTTTTTGATAGTTAATTGTAAGTTGCCAATGTTATAGCTAAAGTCCTAAGTTGAACCTGTCTTTCACTTAGTAGGCTGGGCTCTGTGAAGCTCGCTCAGGGAGCATAACAGGCTAAAATTATACTATTATGTTTGGGAGGGGTTATAAGATTTCATTTATGCTAAAATGTTGTTTTATTTGTGATTGAGCTTTGCATTTCATTTCTGGTGGAGTGGCTGGTAGTGGGGGTCTTGTCGGCATTCTGCCTTGTCAGATAAAGTGCTCGCCTAATGTTGAGCGTCCCATATCTTGGGCGGGGTGTGACGCCTACCAGCGTTGGCAGAATCGCCTCCCGTTAGCCGCTAGCGCTCGCAAGGGCAGTGAAATGGGCTACAGTTATCAGAGAATGTTGTTCTTTCTTTCATAGTACTTGCATTGTTACAGACAGTCCAGTGGTGGTCTTTATTTTTGTCTGTGACAATGGGAAGTATTTTATATCATGAGTAGAATATAAGATGCATTGTAGTGAAGTTGAGAAAGAGAGCGAGCGGGCAGCGTGGGCGTAGTGAGTGTTGCTTCCCTCCACCCTCCTCCCTCGCTCGGAGGAGTTTCCCGCCTGCGCAGGCTTTTTCTCGTCTTTGATTGGCTGGTGGTTCTTGGCGCGTCCTAGGGGCCTGCTGCCTTGTGACGTATCGGCCTGTGATTGGCCGACCACCATGCCTTTGTGGGATCATGAGGGTCCCGAGGAGCTACCCTCCTCAGAGCAGGCTAGGGACGCACATGACTAACATCCTTTTTAAACTGTCCCCCATATCTCCACCATTCTGATACTGTCTCTCTCACTCAACTTCCTTCTTTCATTCCTCTAATCTTTTAACGTCACAGCACTCCCTTTGGGTTCTGTACACGATTTCATATCGGCCCATCGTATTGTGTGCGTCGCTCTCATATATATTTCCATAAGGGTTCTTAGTCTATGGAGGTTCGATGACTCTTTGTGTGTGTCTCCCTCATTATCATTAGTGCTCTGCTGGGTCATTTAATGCTAGACTGGGATGAGGTTTCTGTTGTCGTTGTCACCGATGTGTGTTTGGTTCGCTTATACCTACACGATTTCGACAGTTTCTGTGGTAGCCTAGGTTGTCCTTTTGGTTGTGTCTTTTGCGAGTGCAGCATCGTGTTGTAAGAGGGCATTAGCCTACTACCTTATAACACAGTGCTGCCTCTTTGCTTGACTTTAGAGGGATCGCCAGGGTAGAACCAGATACTTGAGATCTGGATCTACCAAGAGAGCATCCACGTCATTAACATAACTTTAACCATACCGCCTTAAGGACAACGCTAGGCTATGAGCCTGTTTTGCTCAGCCACAGTTTCCTAACCTTGATATCCCAGCTAGACTTTATTCGCCGAGCAGACATTAGTTAGGACATGAGCTTTTTTTATATGTGTATGCATTATTATTCACAGCATTTATGAGTCTAGGTTGTTGTTGAGTTGCACAACCATAGCAGACTGTTTCGTTGATGAGGAAGTACTTCTTTTAGTGTCGAGCATTACTGCCGTTGCACATTTATAGTATTCTCGTGTCAGTTAACATCATATGTCCTATCTTTTAGTGTATTCAGTCTACACGTGTGGTGTCCTGCCTCCTTCCTTTATATAATTTAAGATACGAGCATCTTATGAGCAACAGACTTTCTTCAGAAGTTTCCAGGTCTATGCTGTAGGACTATACTTCACTTTCTTTCAGATAGCAGAGCTGGGCACTTTAGCCAACACTTCCGCAAATAGCCAATTCCGCCATGGCGAAAGTGTCATTTTGTTGGCGAATTAGCGTTGGCGCCAAAATGGCTGCCTATTTGCGGGTTTGAAGCTCTGGAAAGTACCTCCATGTTGCAAACCTCGAGTCCGCAAAATAAAAATTCCAGCCGCCAGCCAGCCCTGGGCTGCTCCTGCAACTCCAGCCAAAAAAAGTCATGTGACCAAGCCAACTACCTGTGTTCAGGAATCTAGGCCTATACATCGGCTCTTCACGTTTGTTCACTTACTTAGTAGCTGCGTAGCAAGCGTCGAGCTAACACCTACAACACACAGCAGTCCAAGAGTTCCCAACCTGCTAGCACTTCAACTTTGTTTATTTTCGGCCTATTGAAGGGAACATGGAGTCTACCATCATACCTACCGCAGCTGCCAACAGCATGGGGAGCAGTTCACCTCCATCATCCGACAGTGATGCTGCAGAGCATGCAGAAATCGAGGACCTAAGCCACCCCTGGCCCCACCTAGAAACCTTCTATGGGCCTGTAATTACCAAGAAGATGTCTCTGGAGAAGGGCTTTATAACTTTATAATCTAGCCTAATTTAAGATTATAAAGTTAGGCTATCGTTAATTTGATTGATAGCCTGTTAATTTTTAACCTAAACTAATGTTATTAGGCTACCCTAATCCCATCAAAATGCCTCAAAGCATGTAGGCCTAGGCTAAGTCTAACTTCTATATAGGCTAGGCTATATAGCCTAGGCCTAGGTCTATAATACTAATCCCATCAAAATGCCTCAAAGCATGTAGGCTAAATATTGCATGTTCTAACTTCTAAATATAGACTAGGCCTATAGGCCTAGGCTAATAACTATAAGTAATTTTATTAGGCTAGGCCTAGGCTACCCTAATCCTATCAAAATGCCTCAAAGCATGTACTGTAGGCTAAATAATATTGCATTTTCTAACTTCTATATATAGGCTAGCCTAGGCCTAGGTCTAGGCTATAATCAGTCAATCACTAATTCCATCAAAATGCCTCAAAGCATGTAGGCTAAATATTGCATGTTCTAACTTCTATATATATAGCCTAGGTCTAGGCTATAATCACTAATTCCATCAAAATACCTCAAAGCATGTAGGCTAAATATTGCATGTTCTAACTTCTATATATAATATATAGCCTAGGTCTAGGCTATAATCAGTCACTAATTCCATCAAAATGCCTCAAAGCATGTAGGCCTAGGCTAAATATTGCATGTTCTAACTTCTATGTATAGGCCTAGGCCTATAATCACACTCATTTTATTAGTGTCAAGTAGAAAGTGTTAATTTTGAAAGTATCATATAGGCCTAGACTAAATTTAGCCTACAATAAAATTTTATTAAATTTTGATCTGAAGCTAGGCCTTTATTCTGAGCATTAAAATTAATAGGCCTAGGCTACTTTCTATTAAATTACTTAATCTATCTAAAGTAGACCTATCTAGGCATATATAGTCTATTGCCATTCCCAAAGGGGGGACCACGAATAAATCGCCTCCTTGCACCTCTGTGATCCGGCGTACCTCCTCCTGAATGGTGCGGAATTGCGAATACTGATTATTACTGAAGCATCCCCATAAACAAGTTGCCCCAACGTTTTACTGCCCATGTGGACAAACTAAGTGGCCTATGCTATATATATTAACCCTTTCACTGCGGGTGACGTTATGGAATGTTTTGGCAATTTACAGCAATTTCCAAGCTTTAAAAGCCTGTATGTATATCCTTGAGGTCCATGGAAGTTGAGCAACATTATATTTAAGTAAATATATATATTTATTGACATTAGAGATTGAATTTATTGATTTACCCTTGATTGTGTAGTTTAAATTTAAAATTAATAAAAAACGGTTAGTGTTTGCATATTTGCATTTGAGGACTAGAAATTTCACAAGGTTTGCACATTTGTGTTTGCTGAAGTTATGTTCTGGGTTTGCTGATTTGTGTTTGATGACTTGACTTTTTGTTTGTGGTGCCCAGCTCTGTCAGATAGGAGTGAAGAGTTTATTGTTGTTTAGAGTAACTGTATTGAAGCATCTTTTTATTGTATTAAATCTTGCAGTGATTTAATTGATCTTTCCATAGCTTCCCTTTTATGCATTTTAACGTAACTTGCATCTTGTTTGTTATCAGGCTATACCAGTGTGAGTTAGCCTGAAGTAAAGTACATATATGCCCAGTAAAGGATACCCCGTTATCGCAGATTAACTCTGGAGGGTATAGGTGTTTTTGTTCGCCGGCATATAAGTTCAAGGGTTTGGATCTAGCGTACCGTTGTTGCATAGTGCCCTATTACTAGTCCAATCATTAAGTGCCCTTGTTTTATTTGTAGCCCCGGTCGTAACATTAAGAATATATCTAGTGTTCTAGATAGGGAAATAAAGGTCAGATTTATTAATGCCCTGGTCTCTTGAGTAGACACAGTAGGACCCGGTAAAACTATATTATTTTGGAGACTAGTAACGTGCCTTTGGATCTAAGTAGAAGTGAGTCAATACCTGAATAGCGGGAATCCAAATAGGTGGTAACGGGAGCTCTCGAGTTCCAACGTACAGTCTATTGTGGGTCGACGAAATATTCAATCTGTGTATTGAACTCATTTCGGCCCGAACAGAGAAATAGTTACTAGTTAGCATAAAGCTATTAGTAAGTTTGTTAAATAAAGTATACGAACTTCTAAATAACTGTTGAATTATTCCCCACCTTAGTTGTATACTGTATTTAGAAAAAGAAAATAATAATAGTGATGATAGTAATGATAACTGATGATAGTAATGGTGATGATAGTAATGATATCAGTGATGATAGTAATGATAATAGTGATGATAGTAATGATAATAGTGATGATAGTAATACTAATAGTGATGATAGTAATGGTGATGATAGTAATGATATCAGTGATGATAGTAATGATAATAGTGATGATAGTAATACTAATAGTGATGATAGTAATGACAACAATGATGATAGTAATAACAGTAATGATAGTAATAATAATAGTGATGATAGTAATAATAATAGTGATGATAGTAATAATAATAGTGATGATAGTAATGTTAACAATAATGATAGTAATGATAACAGTGATGATAGTAATGATAATAGTGATAATAGTAATGATAATAGTGTTAGCGATGACAGAGACAGCTAGTACAGTGTTGACCATAATATACACACACAGGGTCATGGTGCTTGCCGTCACTACACGTCCGTTCTAATAATGATGAGGCTGGAGCAAGCTGGTTGTACGGAGGTCCCGGCATTCTTCCCAACCTCTCGCAGGTATATTCCTTTACAGTTTTTTATTTTTTTATTTTTTGGACTACCCCTATTTTACTTAATTAGTTAGTGATATTATGACGTTTCGCTCCATTAATTTAGCGATTATAAGACATTTCGCCCGATTCATGTATTGATTTTTATCTGGGCAAGTGAAAACAAGCCTGCTATTTAGGAGAACTAGCCTTTTGAATTTGTCTACCGAAAAATGTACTCATTTGGCTCGAAGGCAGGGGCGTAACTAGGGTAAATAGCGTCTAGGGGCAAGCACTAGAATTATGCCCCCCCCCCCCCTCCCCCCTCAGGAGTGGGGGTTCTAGCTAAAATACTTAGTGTGTTGAAAAGAAGGAAATACAGCAAAGTAATTATAAAAGCTGAAAAGTTAAGTCTTAGAAAATAATAGGACAACATTTATCTAAGAGTCTCAGATGCATTTCAGAGTAAAATAGTTTTTGGCTACATTGGCTAGATATGTGAGCATTCATGTTCTTGTGTATATTTTATTGTAATAAAATGAAAAAACACACAAAGATCATTGTTAAAGCCAAATGCAATATTTAATTTGTAACGCCGCCGTAGGCTCAATCCTTCTGAAAGTTAGAATCTCAAAAACTACATTTAGCCTACAGGCATCCTGGCATAGTTATAGCGGTATAACGAGGATGAATGGAAGTAAAATATGTTAACTAGGTAGTAGTTCCTCTAGACTCCTGTAGAGTTATGAAATTCTAAAAAAAATATCGGGTAAAAAGTTAAAGAGAATATAATAGAGTTGCATAGGCCTAATAAAATTCAGTATGGTTTTCCTATTTTTAACCGAATACAACCTAACATAAGCCTACGGACCTAACCTAATCTAGATTATCTAGGTGACTACGTTCCGTTGATTAGACTAGGTTTGCTGGTTTGGACACTACATATCAACTTCCTACCTAATTAGGCTAGGTTAAGTTCATTAGGCTAGATTGGGTTATTTTGATTTGTCTTAATCCATTTCAGTTCACTCCTCAATTTCCTTGTTCTTCATAGCTCTCTCCACTGGGTACCATACTTTAAAATTGATGGATAGCCTACTTGGTTATATATACATATCAGGGGTACCGAATGTGTAACCTACTTGATAAATGAGTGATTATTTAAACAAAAACGTTCCTACCTGTTTTCCCTTGTGCCATGTAAACAGACCAGCTGGACCCAGATTCACTAACGGTCGTAGCGTGCGATGTCGTACAGCAACCTACGATCGTTCCTAAGGGAGTGCGGAAGGTGTATTCACGAACGCATCGTTGAGCTCCCTTACGGCTCCCTTTCGGTTATTTTCACCGAGGCTTCTCTTGACCAATCAGGCGCTTGGCCTTTGTAAATAAACAATATGTCACCCATATGACCGAAGCGCCAAGAAGAACCTAATATACTTTAATTTATGAGCTTGTCATTGTTTAGCATGGCTAATTCGATCCACCACAGCCAGCAGGAAGAAGAATAGAGTATCTTGTGAATTGATGATAAGAAATTAGCCTAGCTAGGCTACAGGGAAGTCTGTTAGTGGCCCAAGTTAAACGATTTTCGACGGATTGATCATTGATAATCATATGTTAGGCTAGTTGGGAGTGTATTATTTATACCTTAACCACAGTATATTGTTCTACTTTACCATGTCTACACCTAGACGGCGAGCCAAACCAAAATGCCAGACTTTACTATGTCTATGCCTACACAGGCAGTTCTAGCCAAGCCAAAATGCCAGACTTAGCCTAGGCCTAATATTTCAAAATAGGCATAGGCCTCCTCAATCTATTCTCCAACAGTTGGCCATGGGAAATAATGATAGGTTGAGGGGGGCTTTGTCCCCCTCACCTCCCATGACTTATTGCCATCATCAAATATATTACCAACATGGGACTAATAACAGCTAGTTAACAATGAGGACGGTACGCCTGCAACCACCATCTTAACCTGCTAGGCTTCTACTTTACCATGCTTAGGCTACACCAAGCTAGGCATTGCTAGCCTAACCAAAATACCATACGTAGGCCTAACTTTTCTAGCCTAAATAGCCCTAACTTTTTCAAAATAAACGTAGGTTATATCCTAGGCTAAACAAAAATATTCACAACACCATATAGGCTAGCCTATTATTTGTTGTTTAGACTATGCCTAGGGTAATTCTTTTCATAATGTTTTTCCTGTGATAATTTCAAATTTGTTGAGGAAATAGGCTACCCTAATCAAACCCAGCTAGGCATTGCTAGCCTAACCAAAATACCATACATAGGCCTAACTTGTCTAGCCTAAATAGCCCTAACTTTTCAAAATAAACCTAGGTTATAGCCTAGGGTAGGCTAAACAAAATTATTCACACAGCGTTTATTATTTATTCATTTTTTAGGCTAGGCCTAGGGTAATTCTTTTCATCATTTTGTTCCTGTGATACTTTCAAATTTGTTGAGGAATAGGCTACCCTAATCTAACTCAGAGGTGGTGGGGAGTTGGAATAAAACATTTCCGCAATAAATGAGGATTAAAATCTACTAATGGTAGGCTACGTGTTGTCGCAGCACATGCATTTGTGCATCAATTAACCTTGACTAGGTCTAGGCTGGCATATGTACAACAGTTGTAATTCTATTTCGTAATTATTTTCATAATTCATCGATTATCTTAAGAATATACCTCATTTCATCATTCATTATTTTCATCTTACTTTATTTTTACGACCTATGACACAAGTCTACTTACTCAACATTCCATAATTAAAAAAAAAAAAAATCCGACCTTGTTTTGGCGCCCCCCTACATGCTGCACCCGGGGACAGATGTACCCCCTTGCCCCCCCCTAGCTACGCCACTGCTGGAAGGGGAGTCTGGTTTATATATATATATATATAATATATATATATATATATATTATATATACTATATACAGTATATATATATATATATATATATATATATATATCACAAATACACGTGAGCCACTAAATGTTTCTAGTCTCTCAGTGGGGATCGAACCATCGACCATCAGGACGATAGCCGAGACTTTAATCAATTACATCACGGCAGTCTAGACTGCCGTTGTGTAATTGATTAAAGCGTCGGCTATCGTCCTGATGGTCGATGGTTCGATCCCCACTGAGAGACTAGAAACATATATATATATATATATATATATATATATATATATATATATATACATACTGTATATATATGTTTCTTTTTATATATATATTATTTAAATGTTATTGAGGGTCTGTTTTGTGGTGTCTGCCGTCACAACAACCCCGTCCTTATGAAGAGGCTGGAGGAAGCTGGTTATACGGAGGTCCCGGCATTTAAACCAACCTCTCACAGGTATAAAGGGGCCTTCCCACTTCAAGGAGTTTGAAGCAGTCGCTAGGAGTGTTGACTTTGTGTTACTCTGGGAGAAAGGGTGCATAGTAGGACAGACTAGGACAGAGTAACACTCTGTTCTACTCTGTTTCCTAACAAAGTTCGTTAGGGGTATGATGGAGTACAGTCGGTTATAAATGCAGAGTGCAACAGAGTACAACAGAGCCAATCAGAGTATATAGGAATGTAAAAGAGTACAGTTCTGTTCATGTACAGAGTAGTACAAAGTGGCGAACCGACTTCAATGACGATGCCCCAGGAGACATACATATATATATATAATAATAGTAATACAAATAATATACAGTAGCCTATATGTAAAGATTGGCAGCCCAATGAGCTGAATAAATATATTTTACAATCTATTGGATGAACATGATAAATATATATATGGAAATGGTAAACTCGGCTTACAATGTATTAGTATAATATAAATTAAAACATATATGCAATACAGATAACGAGTGAAAATGTACCATACAAATTGAATTAAATTAACCAAGAGTCTAAGTGATATACTGTAGCCTATATGATGTCTGCTTAAGGCTGGACACTTTTGTTTGTTTTGTTTTTAACTTTTAATTATTAAATAGCTAAAACACCCATACCTGTCAGTACATTATACAGATATTATATACATGGGGTATGCTTAACCTAATCTATTTTTTATTAATTTCACCATAACACCAAACACCTCCAATGAAATTATTGAAAGCATATATGTGATCCACCGGGATTCGAACCTGGGTTATCACACACAGATTTTTAGACACCTTAACCATTATACCACCAAGACGGTTAAAGGTTTATGCACACGCCTATGACTTATTATCCATTCTCGAATACTGGATATTAATCTAATAATTTTCATATTCCCACTGCACTATGGTAGCCTAATGTTTAATTTAAGTGAGAGGAAAGAATAGTCATGGGGCACAGATCATATAGAACGGCCTCGCTACGAAATATCCCTGAGCCTACTGATAATCTATTTTCTATTAATTTCACCACAACACCAAACACCTCCAATCAAATTAATGAAAGCTTATAATATTATGTGATCCGCCGGGATTCGAACCTGGGTTATCACACACAGACTTTTAGACACCTTAACCATTACACCACCAAGAACACACTATTATTTTGGTATATATTACTTTAGTTGGGACCAATTAATATGACCAGGCCTGTATGGCAACACTGAACCTTCGGGGATCGTGATAGGCTGTTGACAACTGTTCGATTTCGTCGCTATTTACAGCTATCCTCTATTCAACAACAAACGTGATAATGATTGTTTTGACAATGCAATCATCAAAAGCATTAATAAACAAATTATATTGTTCCCTAAAATTATAATTTAGTAGGTAAATCGGCAAACGAGTTTCCAAAGTATTGAAAGATATAAATATAATCTGTTGTCATAGTCAGGAAGCCAAGTTGCACATTCGGACAATGTTTGGAGTCTTATAAAACATCATAAAATGGAGGAAATCTGCTTAATATAAACATTGTTATAACATCTATTTATATTGTAGCATCAATTCACACGCCTACATCGAGCCAAGTCTTGCAATAAAAACATAAGGACAAGAGTAGCTCCAGAATGTGGGGAGGATAACGCTCCATTGAACAGCCACTGTGCCCGGCAGTCAGCTGACTGAAGGCACAGGATTTTAACTAAAAATCCCGTAACACCATGACCATAATTTGTCTGATTCTCTTTATATAATACTGTATATATACCCTGTCACATACAAATGATATCATTTGTTCTATATGTTTACTTTACTCATGATGCTCTAAGCAAGATTACCCCAGAAAATTGACAAAAGTGCATCAACCACACCAAATAAATAGAGGAAGCATACCGTGCCTAAGACATTGCACAGGATCATTTGTTTGAAAATTTTGTTATTAACCCTTTCACGCACATATGACGCAGAGGTTGCCAGATTCGCAATAAGAAATAGAGTTCTCTTACTCTTATAATTACCTCTCTAAAATTAGTTTTCTGCCCACAGCTAACTCAAAGACAACTGCAGAGGTTGAAGTAACTAAACTAAAGGTTTCTAAATACCCCTGATGGTAACAAAGGCTTTAAAGTATCCCCAATAGGCTCAAAATCGCGGCATATGTCGGAGAGGGTTAACCTCTGAAGTGAGCATGGGGGTAATTAGACACCTCTCCCTGTGCGCATGTATTTGAGGTGTTTCCGTCACTAAAATATTCATTGTACCATTAATAGCATTAACCCTTAAAGATCGGCGCGCAACATAAGTCGAGTTGAAAAAACTGGCAAAAAACGGGTGAAAAAAGGGTGGAAATCGAGTGAAAATGGGTGGGATAGAAATGATCCATACGTCCGACATCTGTGGCCTCCCGGCCCACACTAACTCCAGTTCCCCCACCGCGCGTGAGGATGACAGTGTAACCAATAGTTCGCTAAAAGTGAGCAAGGTAGCAAAATCAGCTAAACTTCCATCTTCGAGGTAACACTGTCAGTGCTCCACGAGTGCTACGTAGCTGTATGTGGCGTCATTGTGTAGCGATTTCCACCTACTTTTCGGCGCAATACAGTTCCTTTCATACTGATGGTTGATATAGCAGTCAGAACGGCCCGGAAAGGCCCAAAACGGCCACAGAGCACCCGCTAGAGGAGGGTTAATACTTATCCATATGTGCCTATTATGGGTTGATTATAAAGGTATTAACCTGAAACAACAATAAAACGAGTGAAAACAGCGTTTGGATGGTCAAAATCGGAGATATAGCCCGCGAGTTGTATAATGTATGGGTGAGGCAAGCTGCTTTCCCGCCAATTTCCCCCAAGGCCACTGAGACACAGTCGATCGATACTCTCTCTCTCTCTCTTGCATTCGCTTGCTATCAGTGATGACCACACCCTCCAACCGGATTTCTAATGTTAGCACGAAAATATACCTCAGAATAAGGGAATAACAGGGAAAATAGGTGATAACTGAAGGAGAGGAGGAAAGTGGGGAAGGAGGGGAGGTAGAGGACTGAGATTTTGCATTTTTTTTTTCGATGTCAAAAGTTGATTTTTTTTTTCACTCACTCTTAAGAGTCTCCCCGCAGTCCGCCGGGGGAACTCTTAAGAGTCTCCCCTCAGTTCCCGGGGGGTTAACGTAATGTATGATAGCAGTGACCAGGATGAAAGTGAAGATGATGGGCTTGGAGAAAGAGCATGATATAGTGCAAGTAGGCTATACTGTGTTTACCCTCAAACAGAATAGGCCTATATATAGCCTAGCCTACCCTACGATCTCTCACTCATAATTATGTGTTTTTAATTTATGACCTTATCATGCTTATAACTGTGTGTGTGTGTGTGTGTGTGTGTCTGTCCTGAGGGATAAACGAACACATAGGCCTACAATTGATAATTAAATTCAATATTCAAGAGCAGTCACTAATTAAGTGGAATAACTAAATTGGGTTAAACAAATAACAGATTTCCAAGTCTTAAACCAGTTACCATGGACTCATTATTGGATGATGTATAAACACTAGAAAGTTAATATAATGTAGCAATTCATTAACATTTTGGTGGACAATGTTTCTGCATCAGCCTTTTACTGTACAAAATGTTCACATAATTCAATACCTTTAAAGTAAACATATAGAACAAATGATATCATTTGTATGTGACAGGGTTATATACAGTATTATATAAAGAGAACCAGACAAATTATGGTCATGGTGTTACGGGTTTTTTAGTTTAAATCCCATGCCTTCAGTTAGCTGACTGCCGGGCACAGTGGCTGTTCAATGGAGCGTTATCCTCCCCACATTCTGGAGCTACTCTTGTCCTTATTTTTTTATTGCAAGACTTGGCTCGATGTAGGCGTGTGAATTGATGCTACAATATAAATAGATGTTATAACAGTGCTTATATTAACCCTTCCTCCCCGGGCTGTCTTACCCAATGACGGTCGCCCCTACCTGGGCGATATGGCTGAAAAACGTCTAGGCCTAGGCTACCGTATTTATGTTTATTTTCACTGCTAGAACTAGAGAGGGAGAGAAAGAGAGAGAGAAAAAAAAAAGAGGAGAGAGGGAGAGAAAAAGAAAACAAAAACAGCGAGGTGGGCTCATAAGCCGTAACGCAAACATTGAGCCCACCTCGCCTTTTTTTTCTCTTTCTCTCCCTCTCTCTTTGCCTTGTATCCGTTCGGCCCCGTTTAGCCTACTGTTTTAAGACGTTTACCCCCATCCAGGTTTCAATATTTTCTTAGTGAGCGGTAGTGAGCCAACATATATAAACAAAATTGTTGAGAGCAAGCTAAATTTGTACATTTTTCGATAGAAAAATGTGTCCGGCGAAGCCGGATTTCTCCATATAATGCTGGTTCGCTATCGCTTGCCAGGAAGATATCGATACTTGGATGGGGATAAACGTCTTAAAACAGTTGGCTGAATGGGGCTGAATGGATACAAACCAGAGAAAGAGAGAAAAGGAGAGAAAGATAAAAAAAAACAGGTGAACCCCCCAAGAGAGGTGCATAGAATAAATGGTTGACAGGTTCACTATAGGCCTAATCTTTTTTTTTTACCCACCTCGCCGAAGGTGCTCTTTGGCATCGTTGATGTTCTCGGAACATCTGAGAGCATCGGCGAGCAGCGCATCTGAGAGCATCGGTGAGCATCCGTGTAGCGTTGCAAAGTTTTGTTTGTGCGAAACCCTCCACGATGTTTCGCCGATGTCGCTGATGTTCTCCGAGGGCCTCGCAGATCTTTCTGCGATGTTCGACGATGCTTGCAAGGGCTACGAACCCTCGTGAGTCCTCGTCCAAAATTTTGAACAGTCCGAACATTTGCGACGATCCGCGAGGGCCCATGCGAGGCCTTGCGAGGCATACGATTATTATGCGAGGGTATACAATTTTTTTGCGACATGTCACGAATGTGCCAATTTATGAGTGTCGGCGATGAAAATCGTATGAAGTCGCACATGTGGGAAAGGGGCATAAGACTCCAAACATTGTCCGAATGTGCAACTTGGCTTCCTGACTATGACAATTGATTATTTTTATATGTTTCAATACTTTGGAAACTCATTTGTCGATTTACCTACTAAATTATCATATTAGGGAACAATATAAATTGCTTACTAATGCTTTTGATGATTGTACTGTCAAAACAATCATAATCACGTCTGTTGTTGAATAGAGGATAGCTGTATATAGCGACGAAATCGAACAGTTGTCAACAGCCTATCACGATCCCCGAAGGTTCAGTGTTGCCATACATGCCTGGTCAGATTAGTTGGTCCCAACTAATTATACGCAAATGCACATATACTGTACATACACACTCACGTATACAAACATACATGCATGCAATACACAACTACACATGCCCATTTACATGTGCATACATACTTATACATGTACCTTTGCAGCAGCAGAATGTGTAAATAGAAATATTGCTACAATGCAAGAAGAAAGTATTGAAGATATTGTATTTAAACACTCAACGAGCGGCCTAGGCGGTAACTTCTCCCTGCCAAGCGGGTGGTTTTACCCTAAACGAGCTTATTTCCGTGCTCTTTTTCATGCATAAACAAGAGCCAGAGCGTAATACAATTATGTATCCCTGAATGGGCGATAATTGAGCTTTCCAATGACACCAGAACCATCCTTCTACAACCATGCGTTCTCTTGCAACGATCGTGCAACCGAAGGGCAAAATCGCTAAAATACGGTAATTTCCTTACATAATTCCCTGTGTAGCGAGTTAGTGAGTGTGGATGTGTGTGGAGGCGACGTCAGTTGCCGCGTGGGACCCGTGCCGAACGGTCAGAGCTGACCTACGCTCCTCCCACCACTCGTCTCTCTCAGAGCCGATAATGTGCTCAAAATTGCATGCGACTATAGCCGGGCCCCGCCACATAGTCCTTGGTTCTCTTGTCCGACTATAGCCAGGCGCCGCTCTTTAGGGGTTAAAAGAGGGAAGCATTTTATTGTCTGTGTGTGCAGGTTTGGTCAGGTAAGGGTTATACTGGGAGGTCAATCCTCAGGCGAGATCAAATAAAGGATTGAAAAGAGCACAAGTGGAACATTATTTGTATACAAAATCGATTAATGACATATATGCCGCATAGCATCAGATCCTCATAGGCAAATCACATTGAATGTAAATATATTGTAATGTTAAAAGTTATTTTATGTATTATGAAATTGTGACAATAAAGTCTTTTGAATTGAATTGAATATGCATGAATAAACTAATGTCTCACTATTTCTCATCATGATCCTTGTTACCCATTAGGTAACTGTGTGTCTGCGCACCTACCTCGTCCATGCTGGCAATCATCTGGCAATCATCAACTACACCAAACAGCCAGATGACGTATTCAGTATCTGTAAGCTATACGTCCAGTTTCTATATTTCAGTCACACAAACCTCTGTATTATTACAAATATTGAGGAGTGTGCTACCAACCCTATATCGAACGAAGATAAATAACTGAACGCTAAATTGTGACAAAATATTTAAATCCTACTCAATTTAAGAAAGATCACTATTTGTTTCTCCTTATTTCGATTATGAGGGTTTAGGGCCGAGGTTAAATAATAAAGCCGTAAGACATATATCCTGGCCTAATATTACCCTTCGAACAGCATTAACGATTCAGCTCGGGAAAAATTCGATAATTTAAAGCCACAATCTATTGTCCTTGGGTGTACACGCCATGACATACATCGTGGCCTTATTTTTTCAAACTGAATAGAATCTTCTCATTTATTCTATTACTTAAATAACATTTACATTTAGGAGTTTCGTTTATGCTCTTTGAGGGATCATATTGGGCCAGGACATATGTCTGAAAATGTATAGTTGCATTCATTGTACTGGATCTTATTCACACTATGATTGTAGCCTCCACATTTGAACTTGCATTAATGGAATAAATATATGAAATTAAAAAAAGCTACCCAAATTGGACAATATTAAGTTTAGTTCACACATTTTAGCCATCAATTTTAGATCTGCCATACCCTATCATTCATTGCTATATATGTCATTACTGCTGCAAATTAATGATTTTCATTAGACTTTGTAGGTTAAATAGGGGTGGAAGCAAAAAATGCGGCCATCTTGAATCGGTGGAGAATAAAGGTTTGAGTCCTGAAGAGATGAATGAAAATCTAATCTTATTTCTGGCACCCCAGGAATAATATAGTTATATTTATTTAGTTATATTTCCGTATAGTGAAAACGTTGAAAGAGTAAGGCACCCCTCCCTTTCAACATTTTTCTATTTAGAAGTTATAGACAGAGATCTAAGGTAGAAAGATCTTTTGAGTTAGAAGGGTTTAGCGAAACACCCTCACGGGCACTCTGCATATATAAATCCTAGGCTCAAATTGTCTGTGGCACCCCACCAGGATTTGCGACTGAAAGGTTAACCCCGCCCCGAGTTCCTTGAACATTTTATAAGGGTTAGAGACAAGTCAAGAAGAGCCATTATCTAAACTCTTCTTGCGTTATTCCGATATTATGGTAATCCGGCAAGACCTGAGACATAATATTTAAAACCTCATTTCAAGAGTACCTGAACAGAACTCCGTCAACGATTAATATAAAGGTCAGGATAGTCAAGTATTTGTTGGAAGCTATATGCCGAGAATACTTGCGTTAATCCGATATGGTGACCAACTGTTTCTCCACTAAGTTACGGAACCATATTTAAGACCCCAAGCCCATTAATCCAACTGTAACTTCACACGACCGGCCAACCTGGACGGCCCACGGAGCATCAGAAGAAAAACTCAACTAAGTGCATCTCTCCACCAAGAAAATAAATAATATAGAAAATACTTTAATTCAGTATCAGTGACGAGATACCCCAGCCGCGCACGGGCAAGCAGTACACAAGCACTTGTCATGGAGCCTACACGTCGCTCTCCCACGCCGCCTGATAACACAGCCAGCCCTGCTTCGGACGGTGTCATCGCCCGTGCAAGCCAGAGAGTTACCAGGAGGCCACAATACCTGTATACCTATACTCCTTTGGATAGTTCTGACGAAGAGGAACCACCAAAAAAGGCACGTAAGGCACGTGCGACTGCCACTACACGTGCACAAAGGTCATTGAGCTTTGTCGATACAGCCGCCCGGGCTACCACCACCACCATTTCTGCTGCTGCCTCTACTACAGCAGGGCCCTCTGCTGCAACAAAAGGCTGCCCTAGGGATGCAGGAGGTGCGGGGGCCACTGGAGGGAGAGGGAAGGGCATGGCTTCTCAACAGGCACGAAGGAAAAAACTACCATCTGTCTCTACCACCACCGCACCACCACCACCATCACCGCCATCCGCCCCTGCCACTCCCACCCCTGCCTTTGCCACCCCTGCCAGTGCAAGTGGGAGGAAAGTGGGTGCAGGCAAGGCGAAAACTAAGAGAAAAGTGCCTGCCGTTGATGACTCTACCCCTTCCACTGCCACCCTTGCCGCCGCCCCTGCCGCCAGTGCCCACAGGACACCCAAGAGAGTCAGGAAGGCTAAACCCTTGACTCCATCAATGTATGGTGCCCTGCTCTTCCGGTCTGACGAGGAAAGTCAGACCTTTGATGACGACGATGCAAGGGAGATGGGGTGGGGCGTTGACAGTGACAGTGAGTCTGAGCACGACGCGGGTGAGGAAGGGGTTTTGTCTGAGGAGGAGAACGACGACGACCTGCTGTACAGGGACCATGACAGTGACATATCTGACGGTGTCGCTGACGGGGAAGACGACCCACCTATCCCTGATGCCCACGTCCACAGATTTGCATGGTCTGACGGGGCCGATTTCCAGCCTGATTTGCACCACTTTGATGCAAGTCAATCTGGTCAGCTGGAACTTGGAAGATGCAAAGGAAAGTTATTTTTTCCTTGCATTTTTTGACGTGCAGCTCATCACGTTCATTGTGGCCCAAACAAACGCCTACTATAGGTGGGTGAAAGACCGCATTGATGTGATTTCTCCCCGGGCAAGAATTCGAGCCTGAGTTGATACAATAGTAAAAGAGTTCACAACTTTTTTGGCACTGTTGATGTTGATGCCTCTGATCAGGAAACATGTACTGCAACACTATTGGAAACACGACGCCCTCATCGCCACCCCAGTTTTAATAAATATGTGAGCCGTGATAGGTTTTTATTGCTGCTAAGATTTATCCACTTCGCAGACAATGATAACCCTAATAGGACTGATAGAATATGGAAAATTCGGGATGTTTTCACCATGTTGATGGAGAGCTACAAGAGACACTTTACCCCTTTCCACAATATGGCGATTGATGAGTCACTCGTACTGTTCAAGGGTCGTCTAGTGTTCAAGCAGTACATACCCCTGAAGAGGCATAGGTTTGGCATCAAGTTGTTTGTGTTGTGCGATTGTGAGACTTGCATAGTGCTTGACATGATCGTCTATACAGGAACTGATATAGACGTGCCAAGAGTCGCTGCCAATGACCCCTTGGGCATTGTTTGGAGCCATTGTAAAGAAAATTATGGAACCTTACATGGGCAAGGGGCACACATTGTACACCGATAATTGGTATACTTCTCCTGCTCTCTGCCAGTATCTACATGACAACAAAACGGGGTCATGTGGTACTGTCAGATGCACCAGGAAGTTCATGCCCAAGTTTGTTGGTCATCCAATTCCACTTGACAACCCCTTGTCCAGTGACACCCCATCAGATGACGAAGAAGCCCAAGAACACCGCGAACGACGAGAACGGAGATGGCGAAGAAGAGGACCAGGAAAATTTAAGAAATTGGAGAAGTCGGGGAAAGTCCTGGCAATCAAGTGGAAGGACAAGCGAGAAGTTCACCTGCTGTCAACTGCCCACTCAGGCGCACAGGTTGACTCAGGTAAAGTCCACTACCGAACGAAAAAACCCATCCAGAAACCTGACATGGTAGTCGACTATACCAAGTATATGCGCCTGGTTGACAAGTCCGACTGCCAACTTGCTGGCGTTGTGTGTCTGAGGAAGACTGTGAGATGGTACCACAAGTTGTTCCTCCACCTCATTGAAATCACGATGCTCAATGCCTTCAACATGTGGCTGGTGAAAAAGGAAATGGCCCCGAACCAAAAAAATCAAGTTTCGGGAGTTTGTATATAACGTGTCCTTTCAGCTTCTGAAGACTTATGGCGAGCCAACAACAGCACATGTGGGCTGGCGAGCTCCTCATCTACCTGACCACATGCAGCCAGGTATCCAGAGGCATTTCCCAGACCACACAGACTTTGTTGGCGGTGGCGAAGGCAGGTGAAATGTCACGTCTGCGCTAACACCACGAGACGCCCCAGGAAGCAAAACAAGGTCAACACTATTTGCAATGAATGCAAACTTGGCCTATGCTTGGGTGATTGCTTCCGTGACTATCACACCATCAAAAACTTCTGAGTGTCGCCGCCCCGCCCTGACTCATGCCCTACCTCACCTGACCTGACCTACCTGAACCACGCCTACCTCAATGCATCATAATGTATATATACAGTATATGTAAATCTTCTTAGCATAATGTTATTTGTATTTGTATGCAATAATAATGTAATATATAATTTGTTTTTATCAATCAAATATATTGTATGTAGTAGTCAGTGGTGGGCGTGGGCGCGCCGATTTGGCGCTCTGCGATCCGGTGCGCACTACCAATATAGAGGAGCTCGGAGCGAGGAGCGGCGAAAATCTGAACTCGGAGTGCTTTCGGGGAGCGCAGCTTGAATTTTGCGCTCCTTTCTGGCGCTCCAGAAGCGATTTTCCCTGTCAACAACAAGTTCAAGAACGTCATTATCGTGTACAGTCATCGTACGGTGTTACTCACGGTGTTAGTGAACTGTGATACAGTGATACTATGATAGTGACAGACTGACAGTGCCACCTTCAAACCCTGGAAAGGTAAGAACCTGGCCAGTGCCAGAGTTTGTTGTTTTTTTGTTTTGGCTAAATCTATCAAGTTGGGTGAGAAAGGAAGGATAATGGTAAAAAAAACACCCCCCTTGTCCATTTTCGCCAGAAATCAGGTCCCCGACAGTCGCGAACGTAGCTGAAAAGAGTCAAAAGACACTATAGACTTCAGAGACTTTTATCATTTTATGGTATCGATACCATTGGAATGTTACTTGAATGTATGGGTGGGAGGGTGGTTTGGGTGATGGTGGGGGGAAGGTAGAAGCATAATTGACTCGTGTTACAAATATGAAGCCGATTGGTGAGGTAGTTTCGCCACCATAGATTTTTATTTATTTCCTTTTCTTCGTACGGATACCTTGGAAGTGGTTGTGGGAGGCAGTTGGGGGTGTGGTGGAGGGAAGGCAGAAGGGTAAGGCACTTGTCACACAAATATGGAACCGATTGGTGCAATCGTTTCGCCGCCACAGATTTTCCTTTTTTTTCCTTGTGAGGCGATCGATAGTCAGCGAGTGGGTGGGAGGAGGGGTTTGGGGTAGTGGTGGTGGGTATGCAGAAGGGTAAGGTACATGTGGTAAAAAACTAAACATATGAAAGCCATAGGTGCAGTCGTTTCGCTGCTACGATTTTTTTTTGGCGAGTCAGTATATAATTATATACGGACCTGGCACTGGGCGTGACAACTGACAAGACCTGTCCCGGCCGTATATATACCGTCGAAGACTGGTCAGCGGGTCATCCATGATATGATATCAATCATATCATTGATATGACATATAGAATTACAGAAACTGAGAAAGTGAGAAACTTAAACTTCAGAAAGACACCATGACTTGATTTTTTTTTAATGTTTTTTATTTTTTGAATTTAATGAAGTGAAAGACAAAAGATTGTATTAATTTAGGTAAATAATTAAATAACTTCTAGAAGCTGTTTTTTACTTGTTTTTATTATATACCTATTTTTGGGAGCGCGGAGCGCAGGAGCGCAGAGCGGGAAGCGCTGCCGCATTACCGGTCCCACTGGAGCGCGCCCACCACTGGTAGTAGTAACAATAATTGTATATCAAACTATTACTTTATCACCGAAATATATTGTAATAACAAAAATTGCATACCTATATATTATCCAATGTACTGTATGTCTTCCTTATATATATATACAAAAAATTACAAAATAAAAAAAACAAAAATACAAACTCATGTCCTTGTATCCATGCAATATGAATTATTCTATGAATATTTCAATTTGCTTTTTTTTTTTTTTTTTTTTTTTTCTATATTCCAACTACTCCCTCTCGGGCATAGGCTGAGAGCCTGTACATTCCAGCGCCCAACACGGTGAAGCCCGTGAGGTCTTGTTCCAGTCTGGGGAGTGAGACATGCGAAGCATCCATCATGGCTCGAAGCAGCTCCATCTCTGAAGCGGCCGGTTGCTTCGCTCAAGTGCTTCACCGTCTCACCCTCCAGACTCAGACCCTCACTCTCAGAACGCCACCTATTGAGCAGTGAACTCACTAGGCATTGTCCCCCTGTAACATATTTTGAATATGGGAATATTCATACAGTGTTATTTAATCAGGGAACAACGAGGGTATTTTTTTGGCATTTCGGTGGGCTTTGTGGTAATGCACTGATACTAGGTACAGCACAAATTCAATCCCAATAATATCTTCCCATTGACATATCGGGATTTGAACCCGGGTCCATTGGATTACCAATCCAGTGGCATGACCACTCCACCACACCTCCCCTTGAATACAAGGACATGAGTTTGTAATTATTTTTTTATCAAAATTGTTCTAAGCTTCTAAAAACCTTCTCCATGGATTCGAACCCACTGCCCTGGCATCACTTCAGTTTCCCTTTCCATCACCTTATCAACTAGGCCACGGCTGGTCATACTATATGTCAGCGAAAAGTTGGTCTGTAGACTCGACCCGACACTTGCGACAAAAAAAAAAAGGTTGACATCGATTTACTTGCGTAAATCGATGTTATAGTCATTTATTTGATAGCAAGTAAGTAAAAACATGTACAAAATATATATATATATTGTTCAATACTTGTAAACGAAACAGTATACAACTGTGTTCATATCAAAAATTGCCGCGCCACAGTCCTCACTGGTGTGATACAAGTTTATCGCGCGGTCATCCTGATAACCCTTCCTCCCTCCCTCCCTTCCTCTCACTCTCGCCTTCGTTCTCACTGCTTTGCTTGCTTGCTTGCTTGCTTGTAGATGTATATATATTGACGTTATTGTTATTGTGCCTACATAATAGATACAATAAAAATAAAAAACATATTTGTATTGTATATTACTTGTAAATGCATACAACACTGTTCATATGGCAATTTGCCCAGCCAGTATCAAGTGGAATCTGACACCAGTCTATTTTTAGCCATCGTTTATTTACTTAGGCCAAGTCACAAACCATCCTCAACCCTTCCTCTCTCTCTCTCTCCTCCAGCATTCGGCCTCATTCTAGGATATCAAATTTATTGTTCATACAAACTGCATAAGATCACATCCCTGCCCTCGGGCGACTCTACCTCCCTCCCCTATATTGTCATTCATTCACCGTTTCTCACTCTACAATTTCGCCTCTATATATCGTATATTGCTTATCTATCTATCTATCTATTGCCTGACGCCGTGATCCCCGAAGGGGTGGCCACGAACGAACCGCCCCCATGCACCTCTGTCCCCAGTCAGTCGACGCCCCTCCCCCCAACCAGCACCACCTTCGTTCATGTACTTCCTCACTCCATCCTTCCACCTCATATTCGGTCTACCTCTCCCCCTCTGTCCCTCCACCTCGCTCATACACCCTCTTAGTCATTCTCTCGCTTTCCATACGTTCCATATGGCCGAACCATCTCAAGTTGTTCCTTTTCACACTTTCCAGCACATCTACCTCCACACCACACCTCCTTCTTACTTCCTCATTAGTCTGTCTATCCCTCCATGTAACTCCGCACGCACTCCTTAAGTAATTCATTTCCACTGCTCTCACTCTTGGTCTGAGTCTCTCAACCAACGTCCATGCTTCGCTTCCGTAAGTCAGTGTCGGGATTACCACACTGTCATGCAAGGACTTCTTCACTTCCATACTGACCACCCTATTTTTTGTTACTGCTTTTAGCGTTCCTACAACCCTCTTCCCCTGTTGTACCCTCTCCCGCACTTCTTCATCCATAGTCCCATCTTTACTCAACACACTGCCCAGATACTTAAAAGAGTTGACGATCTCCATAGCCTGACCGTTCAGCTTCACCTCACACTCTGTGACTTCACCCCTTTCGAAGACCATAACCTTGCTCTTCCCCGTATTTACCTTCAAATTCCGTTTTTCGCACACTGTTCCAAACTCATTTACCAGACCCTGCAACTCCCATTCATTATCACTCATCAGAACTGTATCATCCGCAAACAGCAGTATAGGTAGCTTCCACTCAATTCCCTCCCTTTTCAGCGATACACCAACATCCACTGCTCTTGATAGTATTTCTTTCATAACTCCATCCATATATACAGTAAACAACCACGGGGACATCACACACCCCTGTTTCAAACCAACATTCAGGTCAAAGAACTCGCTCTGCTCACTCTCCACACGTACTGCCGCCTTTGCACCCTCATACATGCTCTTCACTGCTTTCAGCAACTTGCCCTCTACTCCGTATATTCTAAGTACTTTCCACAAACCTTCTCTATCCACTCTGTCATAGGCCTTCTCCAAGTCCATAAAGGCAACATACACCTTTTGTTTCTTCTCCAGATACTTCTCCACAACACAATTCAGGGTAAAAATCTGATCTACACATCCTCTTCCCTTCCTAAAACCTCCCTGCTCGTCGCCTATCCATTTCTCCGTTCTCACTCTCACTCTCTCAATCACTACCCTACTGTATACCTTCCCTACTACGCTTAGAAGACATATTCCTCGGTGGTTACCACACACTCCTCTTTCCCCTTTGCCCTTAGATAGGGGGACTATTATGCCAGTCTTCCAGTCATCGGGTGCACTCCCCTTCTCCCATGCTAGTTTGCACATTTTCCATACCCATTCTATCACTATCTCACCACCATACCTCAACATTTCCCCACACACTCCATCTGTTCCTGGTGCTTTCCCCAACTTCACTCTTTCATGGCTTCCCACACTTCTGACCTCCTGATCCCCACCTCCTCCTCCACTACTTCTCTTCTTCTCCCTCCCATACCATATCCAGCTATGTTTGCTGGCTCTTCATTCCTTTCATTTAGCAACTCACTGAAGTACTCCCTCCATCTTTCGACTCTCTCTTGCTTCTCGGCTAGCATTCTCCCATTCTTATCTTTCACACCCTTACTGTTTCCCTTGCTACCTTCCCTAACTTTCTTGACTTCTTTCCAGAACAGTTTCTTACTCTCCCTCCATTTTACACTCAGATTCCTTCCAAATTCCTCATCTACTCTTCTCTTACTTTCCTTCACTACTCTCTTCACCACCCTCTTACTCTCCACGTACTCGCTCGTTTCTGTCTCTCGGAATCTTCATTCCCTCTGCTACCCAACCACTCTCTATATGCTTTCTTCTTTTCTTCCACAGCTATTCGTACCTCTTCTGTCCACCATGCTGTACCTTTCACTCCCCTCCCTCTTCTCCTCACTCCACACACCTCCTCACATGCTGCACAGATCTCATCCTTAAACACCTTGCTCATCTCCTCCACTTCCTCCATAACTTCCAGGTCGAACCCACCTAGTCGTCTTTCCACTGCTCTCCTGTACTCCTCCCTGATTTCCTCCTCCTGCAACCTCTCCACCCTCCTCACCATTCCCACCCTCCTCTCGCCCCCCTCCCGCTCTCCTCACCCACTTCTTTTGTATCCTAACCGTAGCTACCACTACATAATGATCAGACAGACCCCCTCCAATACCCCTATACACCCTAGCATCCATCACAGATTTCTTCATTCGTTCATCCACACATACATAATCAATCAATGACTTTCGTTCCACCACTGTCTTATCCTTCATCGTCAACATCCGTTTCCACGTGTACCTGTGGATCATTCTGTGTCGGAAGAAGGTGTTGGCTATCCACAGCCTCCTCCCCACACATACGTCCACAAGTGCACTACCATTCCCATTCACCTCTGATGGTACCCCCACCCTCCACCACTCCCTCAACTTTCCTATCACCCACCTTACCATTCATATCCCCAATCAGAAATATTCTTCGTTCTTGTCAAACTTCTCCAGGCACGCCTCCACATTCATCCAGAACTCCTCTTTCTTTCTTTCAAGTATATCCTCTGTCGGGGCATACACGCATACAATCACCCACGTTTGTATTCCTACTTTCATTCTCACCCACACAATCCTTGAACCCACAGACCCATACTCTCTTACACATTCCTTCCATTTGCTACTTACAAACAAACATGCACCTTCTCTCGCTGTTCCTTCACTCACTCCAGCACACACACCCATTCCACACTCCCACTCTCTCACATCTGAACCTTTCCATTTGGTCTCTGTCATTCCACTTACATCCAGCCTGGCATTCACTAACACTTCCAGAACCTCTCTCTCTTTTGTGCCATCATTCATGCCACTAACATTCCACGTAGCCATTCTCAGAATGTCCGAAGGCATGTCCTTAGTCGGTCGTGGTTCGTCAAACGTTGGTTCCGTCCGCATCCGAGGCTGTTCGTTCGTTTTTCCTTGCTTCGATATTTTTTCCGGGTGGGGGTCGCAAGCCCACCGACCCAACCTCTTTAGTCGCCTCTTACGACACGCAGAAGGCACGTGGGGCATATTCTATTCCCTAACCCCCAGGGGGGGGTTATATGCGCCTTATTTCTTGCTATGTAATATTCAGATGGGTCACCTACATACGTACATGTACACTAGAACGCTTGAAAGGGCTAAACTTACGATACATATGCGATATTATCATCAACCCACCCTCACCTCCCCTTGGTTCTACCCCGAGACGGCAGAATATACCCACGGGTAAATCTTGCCGCTCGATGTTTTTCTCGCCGCGCGATGCCATTCGCACTACATTTTTCAACTACGGACGACTCCCCCACCCCCCAATTTTTTTTTTTGGTACACATATATATATGGCTGGATGCGCGCTTGCATTCCCTACACGCTGAGGTGGTTTTCATCGAAATCGGTAAGGGTCGCCAAAATGGTCAACCTCTAGCAAGAGGCAATGGTGTTCAATATCCTAGGCTAACACTTGTTGGGTTAATAATAACCAGAAGAAACTGTACAATTATGTCGTCAGATACTGAAGAAGTTAACCCTCTCCGACATATGACGCAATTTTGAGCCTATTAGGAATACTTTAAAGACTTTGTTACCATTAGGGGTATTTAGAAACCTTTAGTTTAGTTACTTCAACCTCTGCAGTTGTCTTTGAGTTAGCTGTGGGCAGAAAACTAATTTTGGAGAGTGTGACGTTAACCACTCCGTTAGAACCGCATGGCTTGTCCTACAGTGACTCGCTAGGATTGCCAGGACAGTGGATGTGGCTACAGTTTGTGTATTGTTGTGTGCTTTATTTCATATGAAAGCTCGTGTCATGGGCAGTCCAGAAAGGCTCTTTGTTTTCACCCATGTCAAGGCTTTATATATTTAATTGTAAAGTATATGTTTTATCCTTAACTAGTAATGATAGGATCAGAGAGAGAGAGAGAGTAGAACAGAGTGAGAGGGGGCGCGTAGTGTTTTGCTATACTCGATGACGTCATAGCTGGCTGGCCTCGTGGGGATTGGTTGAGGGAGTTCTTTACCATGCTTGGTGACGTAATGTTTTGCTAGCTACTTTGGTAGTGGTTAGAGGACTTGTTACCGCTTTTTTCCCACGCGGCTCGAGCTAGTGCGAGTATATATACAGCTCCCTCGCCACTTTCTCCCTCAGATCTGGTTTCTAGAACGCATCCCTCTTATCCTTTGATACCTGTCCCCCGCACTGCACCTGAGAATATTTTCCTCTGCCTATCTCTCTCATTTTCCATACCTTTCACCACCTTTTATTCATATTATATCCCCTCTGGTTAACTCTGCATAATCAGCTTCATGCTGGCCAGTTGTATTGTGCGTTAAGGTCTGATATAACCCATGTATGTTTAGTTGTTAAGATAAGTTGATCACGAAGCATTGGTTGGCATTCATATTGTTTAGTACCGCTTCCTATAATTATTAGTGTTCTGCTGGATTAGATAATGCTAGACTAGGAGTCTGATATTATAAGGTATTGTTTCCTATGAGTGCTGGCTTCAGTTAAAAGCTGCACGACATACCTGAGAACTGGAGTTGATTGAGTAAATTCTAGTCTGTGTGCCATTGAGAGTAGAGCATGCACGAATGAGGGCTTTTTGCCTATACCATTCTGCACTGTTCTAAGCTCGTTGTTTGTCTTTGAGGTACGCCAGGAGAACGCTTAATACTTCGGTATTAAGGTTTCTCAAGGGAGCTACCCTTCCCTATAACGTAATATTTGACGCACAGACTTGAGATTTGCACTAGGCTATGCGGCATGCCATGCGCACCAGTATCTCGTATCATTGACTCTAGCTAGACTTTATCAGTCACAGTAGACATTAAGTATATTAACCTAATTACTCTTTTTATGCATACTCATTTATGATTACACAAGCATTTCGCAGCCTAGTTTGATGTATTGAGACACAAATGACTTAGGCTCTTTTTGTTGATAGGAATACTGCATTGTCGTGGCGAATATTATTATTGTTGTAGCATTTAGGATATTCTTGGCCCCGACTGCATTATATATCCTGCCTTTTGTGTGCATAGCCTGCACGAGCATTGTTCCGCTGCCGGCCTTTTTGGGTTCCATTTCCGATTCGAGCATCTTGATAGCATCTAACATTTAAAGAAGATTCCTTGTTGGTGTTGAAGGACTTTAGTGCACTTTCTTTCATGCAGGAGTGCCTGACATTTATTGATTAAAGTAACGTAAGCTGTAACTTCTCTTACCACCTTACTTTGCATATCATAACCAAGCACCTTCGGTTATAGGTAGTAATAGGCTGTTTTCACATAACATTAAGCCTAGAGTAGACGCACATTTATTGAGAGTTTAATAACCTATTATTGCATATAGAACTCTGTAGAGTATTTGTGTTCTTTGTTCACTGGGAATATACATCAGAGGTTGGATCTAGCACTTTCCGTTGTAGCATTTATGCCATTACTAGTCCAATGAATAAGAGCCCTGATATATTTGAACCTCAGTCGTA
Source organism: Paralithodes platypus (assembly GCA_032716605.1). NCBI lineage: Eukaryota > Metazoa > Arthropoda > Malacostraca > Decapoda > Lithodidae > Paralithodes > Paralithodes platypus. The sequence goes on along the minus strand of CM064510.1, from coordinate 38,970,701 downwards.
ACAAGAGGTAATTATAGGAGTGAGTGAACTCTATTTCTTATTGCTAATCTGGCAACCTCTGCGTCATATGAGCATGAAAGGGTTAACTACCATGAGAGCTTCTGTGGCCGCCAGTGTTCGTCTCTGGTTCAGTAGCGTATCTATATGTTATCTTGTTATATACATACAATGTACCTTTTTCTATGTTGCCACAGATTTGCTAGAGTTCGGACAAACAGTTGTGGTTGAGTGTTGTGGTTCCATTAAGGAGGAAGTTGATCTGCCGATGCAGGTCCTGGAGTGGCAGCCCTGGTGCCTTGCAATCAACCCTTCTACTGCTACCATCAGGCTCGCTCTCAATGGCAAGGTGAGGCCTAGGAGATGTCTTTCCTATGAAAAACAAAATATATTATTGATAGCCAGAAGAAAGGGGAAAGGGCATTATCGTACTGAATGATACAAATATTAGTTGCAAGGTAGAGAGTGTGTAGTTAACATTGATAGTTGGATTACAATTTTGTTAATATACTGCGTAATATTTAATTTGCTAATTTCAAGCTTGCTCCTAACGGCAAGGTCAGATTAGAGACCCTATAGTAACAGAGATGGAAAAACCTTCGCCATTGGTGTCATTAACCTCTATCTACGCTCAAATATGTCTATGCCCATGATAAATTGTTTTGTCACGCTTTGAAGAAGCGAGGTATATTCTGATCGCCTTTCCCAGCTCTGGGAATGGTCTTCAACTTAGGGTACTCTCGACTGGGCGAGGACTGACCTTAGCTATAATTATTTATACCAAACAAATAACATGAAACAACAGAAACACAATGGTGGTACAATGGTTTTATTCACTTCAGTTCATAGGCACATAGGTTTACGTAATAACATACACTGGGTGGTATAAATTGGCACGTACAGGGGCAAAGAATTAATACATATAGCGAGACATTGGGTCTCAGAACAAACAAATCGTCCCCACACAGTACAGCATATGGTACTAAATTAATTATAAAACACTGAATGAGAAGTTAAAGAAGATTGTAAACACTGGTAACTGTGAGAGTGGTAAACTTCCTAACAAGGTAATTAAATAGAGTCCAAATGAATGAGGCTCTAAAGCATGAATATGCATGAGTTAAAGAAATAGTCACAATGATATAGACTCTGAAACATGAATAAATCAAATAATACTCTAGAACATAAATACACTAGAGTGTCTAAGCCTTAATGATAAGAAGCACATAGACCTAGATATGCGGCAGCTACTCCTCAGTCTACGTGTAAGTTTGTGTATAAAATAGAATAGCAATGATATAGACTAAAATATGAATAAATCAAATAATACTCTAGATTGTAAATACACTATAGTGTCTAAGCCATAATGATAGGAAGCACATAGAGCTAGATATGTGGCAGGTACTCCTCAGTGTGTATAAAATAGAGTAGCAATGTTATATATATATTTTCTCTTTAGGGGGTCACGGGAGCCCAGACCCGAGACAATATGTATACACAAGGCCGGTGTAGGACAGGTGTAACTGTTCCCCAACAAACGAGGTAACACGCAGACAATACTAAAGGGAAGGCGTAAAGCACGTCTTCAATAATCTTACGTTACACCGACAGAGTCCCGGCACATCTAGGTCTAAACCTCACTGTAACCTTATATCCCAATAGAAGAGAAAAGCACTTAAATGAGAGAGAGAGACAGGAGAGCACTGGGGGGCGAAGGAACACTGGGCACGGGCCGTCGTCAGGAGGGTGGTAGTCCTGGCTTCTCGCACACAGCCTGCTGGAATAGTCCTTCTTGAGACCCGAAGACAACTTGTATAACTTCCGGACTGATTCACACACACTCTGGCTTCTTCACAAGCTAGGATCTGGACTGATGACCTCCAGCAGGCACCGACGTTGAAGCTTGGTCCTTCTTGAAACCCGATGTTGACTTATATAACTTCCGGACTGATTCACACATAGTCCGGCTTCTTCTCAAGTCAGGATTTGGACCGAAAAGCTCCAACAGGTGCCGGGCGTGGCGGCTGGTATACCTTCGCGACTCAGCCCTTCCGTCTCGGCTGGTCCTCTCGTTCTCTCACGCTGTGGGGAAAAGCCATCTTATCCTCCTCTACCCGATCAACAATAGGAGTATCTCTTGGCATTGGTGACAAGCTCATCTTTGGTGTTGCTGGAAAGCCGACACTCAATAGTCGCTTAATCGTGTTTAAGATTGACAAGGAAGAGACTCGAGAGTGACTGATTAGAGAGCCAGGGGTGGTCTCTTACACAGACTGGGTGTTACCAGGTGTCTCGGTGCCAAACAAGGGCAATCGAGTCACACTAGTAACAATTCCAGGTGACACAGGCACAGACTCAGCAACCGTGATTTCCCGGCAAGCGTTGTAACCGACGTGGGTTGGCACCGAGTTATGATCAAGATAGCAAGCGTCGTAACTGACGTGAATTGATCCTCGGCTGGTAACTGAGTCCTGGTTCAGCAATTGGCTATCCTGGCTAGCATTGTAACTAACGCGGGGTAACACTGAAAGATTCGGGCATCAAGCGCTGTAACTCACGTGACCTTGTCCCCAGTATGAACGTTAACCATCCTTTCTCACCTTAAGATTTATGTCCTTTCTTGTCTTAGGACTGTCTGTGAGGTAACCAAATATTGCTTTTAAGCCAGCAAGCTGAATGCTTGCTGAGGGTTGGTTTGGCTGAAGTAGCATCTCTTCTGGCTGGGATATCACAGTTGGGGCATCTCCGGGCAAAAAGGGCATCCTTGGGGCTAGGGCAGATCCTCTTCTGGCTGGGATGTCACAGTTGGAGCATCTCCGGGCAAAAATGGCACGGCTGGGATTGGTTGATTTGGGGATGTCTCCGGCGGATTTTTCAAGGGTCGTACAGTGGTTGCACCTGGTTGTTTTTGATGCAGGACTAGTTGTGCAAGTTTTGTAATCTGGGTTTGGAGCTGGTTGATGGGGAAATAGGTTTAACAAGGGGTATTAGTGGCTGGTGCATGCAGGTGTTCTGGTGTCTCACTCTCTTGCTGATTTTGGGTAGTAATCGAGGGTTCTGGGCGTATTTGAGGTTTCTTGCAGGTGTACGTCTTAGCACCCTGGACCCCAAGCGATATAATACAAAAGTATACACTCCAGGACCAGCCACTTTTCAATGTTTTTTTTCCTGAAAACATATGGTATGGGTTAGTAATGAAGGAAAAACAACATAAAACCGCTCACCTTGGTCATTTGGGGGTCCTGGGAGGCGGGGGAAAGTCACAATTATCATGGGTGATGGGTAGGCGGTATAATGGCCTATCACTACCGTGCGCGCTCACACGCACGCAGCTGGACTTGGGGAGTTGCCAACCATTGGTATTGTTCCATGGGATCCTAAAGTAGTTCCCATACAAATCTGAACCCTTTAAGTGCCATATAGGACGAGTAATTAAGGGGAGCGTCCGCCATGTTTTTTTTTTCTCAAAATGGTCCGATCATTTTCATTTTTGATACAGGTGATAGATACCACATCTAGGAATAACATATCCAAAAATGAATCAGTCATTCTCTTACTAAATATTTCTGTGCTGTCTATCTTTCCCCTAACTCTAATCGGACCAATAGTTTTTTTTTCCGCTACCTACGATTTTCGCATTTTTTGCAAAATTTTGTAAAACTGCTAAACCTTTTTTATTTTGGGTCCAATTTTAATAAGTAGGATATCATTGGAAAGAAGAGAAAAAATTCAATAAGTATTTTTGTGACAGATTTTTGATACACCCTATAGTTTTGCCGCTAATATTTGTTTTCTTTTTTGAAAGTTTTGAAAGGTTGTAAGCCTCCTGTCAAATATGTTATTGGTGTATCAAAAATCTGTCACAAATGTATATTGTATTTTGTCTCTTCTTTCCAATGATATCTTACTTATTAAAATTGGATCAAAAACAGACTTTTTATAGGTAAAAATGTTCGAGTAACTATAGTTTTGAGAAAAAGTCGAGAAACTAAATTTATCCATTACCCAGCGATTCCTCTCTCAAATGACGATTTATTGCAACTGTTTGCTCCTGATTGATTTGATACATGCTCTGGCACTAAAATCCAGTGCAATTTACTAAGTCTAAGTGAATTATATGCCACCTGGACCACCCAAAAGGTATTTTATTCATTTGGCGCCAATGGCGTCATGAACCGTGCACCTCATTTATGCCAAGTTAGGCCATTTTGTATTACTCTAGGACTCTAGGTTGTATTAGGGTTGGTTTGGATGGGTTAGATCTATTTAGTGTTGAATCTTTCTTATGTTCTTTACACTAACCAACTTTACTTCTAAACTCAATTAATGAAATAAAACAAATCCATGTGGCAGTCCGGGGATTCGAACCGAGTACGCTCACACCGAAAATCAGTGCACTTATGCACTACGCCATGAAGACAGTTAAAGAATGATGTACAAGCCTGCGATTTATTATGCAGTTTCGAATTCTGCATAGTAATCTGAGCATGTACATACATTCTAACTGCACTATCATAGCCTAGTACATATGCATTATTCTACAGATATTTTCACAGCAATTGTTCCGAGGAACTTGCTTCAATTGTGCTGCCTCTCCACATCTTTCCCCGTAGAACTAGGGCAGCTGAGAGCGCCCATGAATTTACACTTTCTCCTCCACAATGCAGAACTTCTGCTTATCAAAATTCATTTATCCCCAGAACTACTACTCTTTGGAATTCACTTCCCTCGAGTTGCTTTCCACAAACTTACAATCTACAACAGTTTAAATCCAGTTGTTACAAACATTTTATGAATGGAGGATGCCTTTAGGCACATGGACCGTTTTTGTTTGATCTGTGTTTTTCCTGCCTCCGTTCATTGTCTCTTAAAAAAAAAAAAAAAAAAATGTGAATGGAAAGAGTAATTAATGGGGCGCTTTACCCTAGGGAAGGCATCTCTATAAATCACTCCTGAACCAGAATAATTCTTATGTTCTTTACACCGACCAACTTTATTTCTAAACTCAATGAAATCAACAAATCCATTGTGCATGTCTTGGCATCTGGATCATGATGATGGCTTGGATGATGATGATGATGGCTTGGATGATGATGATGGCTTAGATGATGAAGTCTATAGGGACTCACCCTCACCCCCCAGGTTCAGTTGAGGTGCCAGATACCTCTGTGACTGTAATTTGTCTATATTTGTGCAGAAAAACGCGATTGTATTGGTTACTATCGTTCATACCACGATACCACATATACGTCATGAGTGCGGGGGGGGGGGGGGGAGGGGGACCCTTTATTAAGGGTAATTTTTATGTTATGAGTAAAACTTTGCCACATCACTCATACAGTGTTCCCATCACTGCTGCAATAAAAATCTCAATTTCAGATTTTCCAATTCACACCAGTTTGGGCCATGGCGGACGCTCCCCTTAAGGCGGTTAGATACGTTGCGTCACTGGTACTGTGGGTTACATACATAGGTGAGGCATAACATGCGTCCCTGGGGTCGGAGGGGTTAAAGATGGTATTCTGAGTGAAGATTGAGTGTTGTTGGGCACGTGAAGGGGTTATGGGAGGTTGGGCAAGATCTGAGGTGGTGATAGAATGTCGACTTATTATTGGAGGTGATTTAGTCTCCCTGGGTCTTCTCCGTTTTCTATCATGGTGCACGTACAGAAAACGGTGGGCGGGAGGCAGACTGTTGTTTTTCTGTTGATGGCCGCATATCATAAACATGGGCAATAGTAGCACAGGATAAATAGTTTGGTGTTTGGAAATAAAACCTACTTGACCAGAAATATATTATCGCCCGTCTTTTTTAATTTCAATTTTATTATTATTATTATTAGGCCTATTTCTAATAATTACGGCACCAAAATACCATCCACAGATATGGCTGATCTTTCCTACTACAGGATCTTAAGGCTTATCAGACGTCTTACCTATGATAAACAAAATCGTTTAATGATAGCCAGAATATAATTTAATGACTCAAGAATAAGATCTAAACAAGAGTTAAAAATGTTGGCCGTTCCATAGCAAATAATAATAATAATAATAATAATAATAATAATAATAATAATAATAATAATATTTATTCAGTTAGCATTTTACAATGATGGTACCACATAATAAGTTACAAATATGACATGTACCAGCTTTGCATAATTCCAACTAAGGACAGCCCAATAAGGCTGTTAGGCGTATTTCCATTGGGGTCCTTGTGGGATTAGGTTAGCTGGGGAAAAGGGGGAGAATGAAAAATGTAAATGAATATGATTAGTAGATACTTTAGAGAAAGTATTTTTGGGGTTATATTAAGATACCTTACATTCTATAGTTGGACTGGACAAAATATTTCGGTAATCATTTCAGTTTGTTTTGCCTATCTCTTATGTCGTATTTAGTAGTAGACATAAGCTTGGTGCTCCCTTCTCGTAGCTGTTCGGTTCAGGTGCTCCTTCAAGCTACGTCTGAAGGAATACAATGTTCTCTTTTCACGGACTGACTGGGGTAGGTTGTTCCAGTCTTTGATGGCAGTGAAGAAGAATGTTAGCTTACCCTGTCCTTGGATTCTCGGGACCGTAAAATTATACATCCTATTCCGTGTATTGTGTCCGTTTCTTTCATTTGCTTTAACAAAATTACTCTGTTAATACTCTGGAGCCCTATCATAAAATATCTTGAAGGCATTAATGAGTCTGATTTGTTTGGCCCTGTCAGAGACATTGAGCATACCAAGTTACTGAAGTTGTTCCTGGCCAACATGCGATCTGGGTCCTAGGTCCAGCATGAACCTAACCATTTTATTTTGAGCGACCTGAAGTTTGTGCTTTGCTGATTTAGATGATGCAGAGTACCAACTCTGAAAGGAGTTGAAATAGGGGAGCTATCCCCCCGCCAAAGGCGGCTTTCTAGGGCCTTTCCTAGCTGATGCTAAGAGGATTGGGTTCTAGTCATGTGGTGATGGGCTGGTCTATCAGAGTGAGAGCTGAGCGATCTCTGCCATACCCATAGCTTACTCTGACTGTTCCTTTTACTTATATATCTTCTAGATCTCAAGTGATGGCGTCTTTTCCGTGGATTGACCTCCCTACTGCCAACCTAAAAGTTGGCAGATTGGGAGCCAAAGCGTCACATTTTCCCTTGCCCCTCAACTTTCCCTTCATAATTGCTGAGGGGCACAGGGCTTTGGGTGAAGCTTTGGTTTCCCGGGGCTCCCTGCCTTAGAGTGGCTTCGGTGACCCAGGCTTTATTAGTGGTAAGCAGGGAGGGTTTTGTGGGGGCGCTCGTTTATGGCCTTGGCCTTGCTCAGGACCTTGGGGCTGTTCGGCCAGGCAGCCTGGGGACCAACAACAACAACAACAACAACCAGGATGACACAGAATAGTCAAAATGACATTGAATAAGTGCTTGGCATAGGGTCTTTTTGGTCGCTGCTGGCAAGCATCCCACCTGTCTATACAGGTATTTTATACGTGCTCTACACTTACTCAGGATCAATTCCAAGATTGTTTCACCTGACAGAGTCGAGTCCAGTTTTAGTCCGAGATATTTCACTTATGACACTGTTGTTATAGGAATATCATTACAGTTGACCGAGAAGCCCTCAATGTCTTTCAATTTGCGCTTTGTTCCACATAAGATGGCTTCTGTCTTGCCCAGGTGAAGAGATAGTCTATTGTCCACTAGCCAATCACTACACGATACTAGTTCTTTGGAAAGTGAGGCGGCAATACTTATTGGGTCTTTTCCTGAAACCAGAAGCACACTGTCGTCAGCATACTGTAATAATTTACACGAGACGCTCAGTTCCATGTCGTTCACATAACAGAGAAAGAGTAAGGGACCAAGGATGCGTCCCTGCGGGACTCCACAGTTAATTGGCATAGGATCTGATAGATTATCATCAATTTTGACTCTTTGTGTTCTACCACTAAGGTAAGATTTAAACCAGTTCACTGCCCATTGCTTGTAGTTTATTACAGAGGATATCATGGTCTACTGTATCAAATGGCATGGAAGCATACATTCCATTCTCTTTCTCTCAGTCTAGTGCTAAAAAATCTTGGTTTACTCACGCCTGTTCTACTGCTGTCCGCAATAAGGAGGAAGCATTCAAACGGTACCGACGCCTTAAAACTCAAGACTCTCATTCTTCATATGTTTCTGCCCGGAATCAAGCCAAATCTGTTCTTCGACTTGCCAAACACTCTTTCATCAATAATAAATGCACTGAACTATCCAACTCTAGCTCTTCCCAAGCTTTCTGGCATCTAGCCAAAAACCTCTCCAACAATTTCTCTTCCTCGTCTTTCCCTCCCCTTTCCCACTCTGATGGCACAACCATCACTTCTTCCTCTGACAAAGCTAAACTCTTCGCTCAAACTTTTGCTAGAAACTCCACCTTGGATGATTCCGGTGCTATTCCTCCCTCTCCGCCCTCCTCTCTCTTACTTATGCCTAATATCCTAATCTCTTCTAAAGATGAACTTTCTACCCTCTCTGGCTTAACACTAATAAGGCGTACGGTCCGGACGGTGTTCCTCCTGTTGTTCTCAAAAACTGTGCTTCCGTGCTGACTCCCTGCCTAGGCAAACTCTTTCGTCTCTGTCTATCCTCTAACGTCTTCCCTTCATGCTGGAAGTTTGCTCACATTCAACCTGTCCCAAAGAAGGGTGACCGCTCTCAACCCTCCAACTATCGTCCAATTGCTCTTATCTCTTGTCTTTCTAAAGTTTTTGAAACTATTCTTGCTTCCAAATTTCTTAAGCATTTCTCTTCTCATAATCTGCTATCAGATCGCCAGTATGGCTTCCTTAAGGGTCGCTCTACTGGTGATCTTCTTTCATATCTTACTAACTCTTGGTCATCCTCCTTTCGGGACTTCGGTGAGACTTTTTCTATTGCACTAGACATATCGAAAGCCTTCGATAGAGTCTGGCATAAATCTTTAATTTCTAAACTACCCTCCTTCGGTTTCTATCCCTCCATCTGTGCCTTTGTCTCTAATTTCCTTTCCGCCGTTCCATAGCTGCGGTTGTGGACGGCCATTGTTCACTTCCTCACCCTATAAACTCCGGTGTTCCTCAGGGCTCTGTCCTATCTCCTATTCTCTTTCTAATTTTTATAAATGATCTCCTTAACTGTACCTTAATTCCCATCCATTCATACGCAGACGACTCAACCTTACACTACTCCATTAGTTTTTCAGAACGCCCCAGCCAGCAATCCCTCAACGACAAACGTAATGAAGCCATAGAACTCTTAAATTCTGCTCTAAATACTATTTCCAATTGGGGCAGAGAAAACCTTGTTAACTTTAATGCTTCCAAAACCCAATTTCTCCATCTATCTACCCGTCAGGATCTCCCAGCGGACTATCCCTTATTCTTCAACAATACAAAAATTAACCCTTCATCTTCTCTCAATATTCTTGGTGTCTCTTTTTCTTCTGCTCTCATTTGGAAGGACCATATTACCAGTCTTGCTAAGGCAGCCTCCCAGAAGCTGGGTGTGCTCAACCGCCTTAGGGGGTTCTTTTCCCCTGCACAGCTTCTTGCTCTGTACAGGGGCATAGTGCGCCCTTGTATTGAGTATTGTTCACATGTGTGGGGAGGTTCCTCTCACACCGCTCTCCTAGACAAAGTTGAAAGGAAGGCCTTTCGTATCATTAACTCCCGTCCACTCACCAACTCTCTGCAATCTCTCTCTCTCCGCCGCAATGTTGCATCTCTCTCGCTATTCTATCGCTACTATAATAATCAGTGTTCCTCAGAGCTATCCCAGTGCATACCACCTCCTTTACGTAGGGCACGTGGTACCCGTCTTGCAACTCAATCCCACCCCTACTCTGTGCAACTCTCCAACCCAAGAGTGAAACGTTACTCTCAAACTTTCTTCTACTCAACATCTGAGCTCTGGAACTCTCTCCCAGAATCAGTCTTTCCCTCTTCCTATGACTTAAATTGCTTCAAACTCCGTGTGTCCAGGCATTTTGGCTCGAACGTCCCTTGATTTTGGCCCTGTCACTCTTTCAACTATGGGGGAGGCACTCGCTATAGGCAGTTATGCCTTTTGCCTCCCTCAATCACATAGAAAAAAAAAAAAAAAAAAAAAAAAAAAAAAAAAAACGCTTTTTGTAGATCAAGAAGAACCATGCCGATGTAGTTACCTTTAGACATTTCTTTACGAATGTGATCTGTTAAGTAGATGAGACAGGAGTCTGTCGAGTACATGTCTCTGAAACCTGATTGAAACTTATAGAATAGATAATTTTCTTTGAGGTAGTGTTCAATTTGGGTGTATACAGCTCTTTCAAGGATTTTTTATACAATACATAATATGCTAACTGGTCTGTAGTTGCTAACATCTAATTTATTTCCTTTCTTGAATAGAGGGGTTACAATAGCTTCTTTCAGTTCAGCAGGTACAGTGTTGGTGTTAATTGACAGGTTGATGATGTGGGTTAGGGGACCTGCGATACCAATGGCTCCATCTCGTAGAAATTTGGCAGAAATTTTGTCTGGTCCTGTGCTTTTATGTACATTTAGGTTAGAGAGCTCCTCAAATGTGTATTTTGGTGTAACATTTTGCAATCCAAAAGAGTTCGAGTGTATGCCTTTATCCCTGTAGAAATGTTGAAAGGTGGCAGTTGTTGTGGTGTATTTATTGAGAGATTGTGGTAGGTTCTGTGCAAGTGTGTTTGCTATGGAGGTGAAGAAGGAGTTGAAGTAGGTTGAAATTTGTCGTTTATCATGGGAAACCTGATCATTAATTTTGAGAGCAATATTAGTGTTAGATGAATCCCTTGCCTTGTTGCTGTAGCCCGTTGATTTTAAGTGCCTCCATAGTTTGTTGGGGTTACTCTGATATTCCTCTGCCTTGCTGTGGAAATAATTAGATTTCGCTGATTTAATGTTCCTACTTAGTTTGTTCCTAGCCCTGTTGAACTCATGTTTCAGACCTTGATCTTGCCTATGTTTCACTAGCCTTTTTACAGTTTGTTTCTATGTTCTAGATGGTGTAGTATGTCATTGTTGATCCATGGGTCTGATCTTGCTTTAATTCGTATATTTTTCAGAGGAGCTATTTCCTCTAGGATGTTTGTGATGATGGTTCTGAAGCCAACCCATGCGTCATTAACGTTTGTATTTCCAAACACTGGAGACCAATCTGTGTTCCATAAAATGTCCAAAATAGTTTCTTTGGTGTAGTTTCTGAGTGACCTTGTTCTAATGACCTTGTGATTCTCTAGGGTAATTTTTGGAGTTTTACGTGTACAATATGTGACGAAGTGATAACTTATCCCCGTCTGTATAACCCCTGATTGTGATATTTTGTCCTCTCTGTTACAATTTACATGGTCTAATATTGTAGCAGTGTTATCAGAGATACGTGTGGGGGTTGTGATGAGCTGTTTGTGATTGTGCATTGTCAGCATATGCCTATATTAGTTGGCAAGACAGGAAGCAGGGAAAAGGCTGTAAATGAGTGACATGATTTATTGCTCTCACAGATTGATATATAGTTTAATGGGAATATTATTTTAGTTTACCCTTTTGTGATAATGTTGCTTGCAATGAGTAAGACGATTATTTTGTACCTTGCTCCTAGCTCGTGTAATTTGTGTTCAGGTCAGATCAGGTGAAGTTATTTAGGGATAAGTCTTTACAAAGGCACTTTGTATTTTGTTTGGTTTTATATGCATGAAGCATAGCAAAGACTATCTAACATAATCTACCTTCGATCTACTTTCCGATTCCAATGCGAAAGAGCCTCAAAATATTACGAGAAAATAACTTGCTCATTGAAAGTTGCCTGAAAAAACGCTCGTGTGACACCGGCTTACCCTGCCCTGGCACCAGTGACCATTGGCTCATGCTATAAATAGCCACAGTTATTGCCACATAATCTGAACCTTAAATGTTGCACTACTAAGATGCATTAATATACATATTACAAGAGAATACTCATTATAAATTCATTAAGAGTATCAATTACTTGAATTATAATTAACAGACAAACATGAATATCTTAAACTGTAATATATTTAATCATCTTAATTTAACGTTCTCATGAAACGTGGCATATAGTGGAGCAGATAAATGCAAAAATACCCCAAAATAGTTCACTTAATCATGCAAGCATAAAATTTGGCACAGACATTTTCAAAGGACCACTCTTTCATAAAAGGACGTTAGCCACGCAAAAAATCCAAGATGGCTGCCTCTTTTTCCAAGATGGCTGCCATTCATTGGCCAATTGCATCATCTTCGAGAATATGGGTGTTACTGATGCATTTATCATGGTTTATAATCCCATTCAATCACCAATTTGTTCTTTATTAAAGTTATTTTTGTCACGCTTTCAATTCCAAGTACTAAAACAAAGAGATGGCGTCCAATATGGCGGCCAAACGTAGTATTAATCTTATCTCAGCATCTGTCACTGTCCACAATGAATGCCTTTTTTTTTATCTACAGAGAGTTTTTGGGGTCATAGATTCTAATTGATCTAAAACATTTCTCAAAGGATGTAAACATTATTTACAAGGTGTTGGTATACTAATAGAGTGAATATCAGTGCACAACCAGGGCACACTGGTGACTTCACTGCTGTGTAACTCAGCATGGGGTTCAGTGTCAGCTGATCTAGCTTTACTAATGCTGCACCTAGCTTTACTAACTCTATTGTAGTAGACTAGGTGTAGTGCAGTTTAGATTAGTGTCCCAAATGCTGTCTAATAGCCCCATATCAATTAGCTAGTATAAAATAGTTAGTAGATAAAGTTAGACAGCCACGCCTGAATTGACAGGGTGTGCCAGCGCAGGAGAGCTGAGCCAAGGGTAAGGGACATGACTTGTTCATGGACTTACCAAGACTTTGTGAAAAGATTGGAAGATAATCCAGCATTATTCTATGAGCCCATCAGGAGGCAAAGACTTAATATAACTTCTTCTGTCAAGATAAGCCTGTTAAAGAAGCATCAAAACAGAAGCAGCTGAAAGAAGACTGTCAGCTTTTTTCAAAGCTGTTCATCTCCTGTCAGATCAGGGAGTGCGACCTGCAGGAGTTCTTTCAGCACGAAAATCAGTCATTCCCTGCGTCTCTAAGTGATGGTGGAAAGATTTATAGCTGTCAGAAGTCCCAACTGACCTCCATACTTGAGAAACACATCACGCTTCCAGACCAAGATTCAGAGGCAGATGACATCATCATTGATGGTTCAGCTTTGATCCATGCACTGCCACCCAAAAGGTCTAAGACATTTGCAGAATATGCAGCCCTTGACTTTCTGCCAAGGATTAGTGCCTATGCCAATACATACAAGACAACACATGTTGTCTTTGATGTGTACAGTCCATCAAGTCTGAAAGCAGACACAAGGTCCAAAAGAGGACAAGGGGGGAGATGCAAGGTGACAGAAAAGAATAGCATTCCCTCAAACTGGCACAAACTGGCTTTCGTAAAAAACGTTCCTGTTTAACAAACCTCTTAGACTTGTTCCACGATATCCTCAACCTCTACGATGAGAGTAAAGCTGTAGATATTATATACCTTGATTTTCAAAAGGCCTTTGACAAAGTTCCCCACAAACGTTTACTGCTAAAACTAAAAGCGCATGGAATACAAGACGGTGTGTTGAAATGGATAGAAAATTGGCTCAGCGACAGAAAGCAAAGAGTAGTCATAAATGGTAAGGCATCTAAATGGACCAATGTAAGTAGCGGGGTACCCCAGGGATCGGTACTAGGACCAAATCTTTCTAAATTACATCAACGACATAGAGGGTCTCACCTGTACAATCTCAAAATTTGCTGACGATACAAAAATTGCAAATAGCGTACTCTCAAAAGAACAAGTTGACGATATGCAACACAATCTAGATAAATTGTCATGTTGGGCCCAAATTTGGCAAATGAGTTTCAATGCGGATAAATGTAAAGTACTACATATCGGATACCTAAATGAGAAAGCAAACTATTCGATGAATGGCACTCAGCTTAAGAATGTAAACAGAGAAACCGATCTGGGAGTAACAATATCGAGTAACCTAAAACCGAGGTCAACAATGTTCAGAAGTTGTTAAGAAGGCAAACAAAATAATTGGCTTTATAGGCAGGTCATTTGAGCATAAATCCAAAGAAGTTATCCTAACCCTTTACAATTCCTTAGTCCGCCCTCTTCTGGAATACTGCGTTCAATCCTGGTGCCCTTATTACCAAAAAGATATAAACAAGCTAGAACGAGTTCAACGTAGAGTTACCAAAATGATACCTAGCCTAAAGAACAAACCATACGAGGAGCGTCTTAGAGAATTAAATCTATTTCCTTTAACCCAGCGCAGATTAAGAGGTGACTTAATTCAAGTGTTCAAAATCATCAAAGGCATCGACAATATGAACTCTAGTAAGTACTTCACTATCGACCAATCTAATTACACACGGGGAAACGGTTGCAAAATTATTGGTAAATCTTTTAACTCACACGAATCTAAGAATTTCTTCTTCAATCGAGTTGTCAACTTGTGGAATGGGCTTCCCCGAAACGTTATAGACTGCATCACCGTTGATTCATTTAAACTCCGCTTAGACAAATATCTCGCATCAAACCCGCGACTGACTGCGTTTGTAAATGAATAACTTTATTTTATCCCCCCCTCAGTTACTAACCCATCTGTCCCCTACTAACTTCCTAATCCTGCCACGGACATTAGTTCCAGGGCAGTAATTCCCTTTCCAATGTTCCCTTACCCACTCTAAACCACTGTTTGGACACTTGATCCTCAGTGTTTTTGGAGGACAAGCAACCTAGAAGGGTCACTAGATCTGTTGTTGCTTGATTTCCTTTGTACTCCTTTGTACAACCTTCTGAGGCACAATGACAATAAGTCGGAGCTGTTTCACTTCCTGGCAGACAAGATTGTCCAGCCCCAAACTGGTTATTGTGACAAGGGACCCCTAGCAATAGCACACACAAAGTGGAGTCGACTGAGAGCTATCCTGCGCATCCATGCCAGATATAAAGGGAGCAAATCTATCATAGTCAAAGCCAATGACACAGATGTCCTTGTCATTGGCATGAGTATGTTCCCAACTCTGCAAAGCATGGGTCTGCAGCAGCTGTGGCTCATATTTGGCCAAGGTCAGAGCCTTCGATGGATTGGCATTCACAACCTGCACAACTATGTTGGTCAAGAGAAGGCCAAAGGCATGTTGTTCTTCCATGCTTTTACAGGTTGTGATGTGGTCTCAGCTTTTAGAAATAAAGGAAAGAAGACAGCTTGGCAGACATGGGACATTTTCCCAGAGGCAACTCCAGTAGGTAGGTAGTAGGGGTAGGCAGCCCCGCCCAGGGAAGTACTACCGCCAAGGTTTCGGGAGACTCAGGGAATAGCCTGAATTCCATTTTCTCTCCCAGGCCTTGGTGGCTGGATACATATCTTTCTGCCTCACACATCAGGGGTATCAGGAAAACCCTCTTTATATAACATACACATCCAACTTCACGACATTGCCCTACATTGCTATCCTCTATCCATAAAACACTACTCTTCCCACTACATATCATACATGTAACACCATACACATTACCCAATAAATATGGCAGTACAATTGTTAAGAGCAAACCTGGTGGTCCCTCGGATATCCACCCCCGGCAGGGTTGGGTCATTGACACAGGGCCCTCCCGGTCATCATCATGCGACTGTGTCAAGAGCATTGCAACGTCCCAAAGCTGCTCGTCGGTGCAGCTTTTTCTTTAGCAATATAAGGGGACTTCACTCTAACATCAATTCTGTACACCAATTTCTTCAAGCAGAATCCCCTACTCTCCTTTTTTTGACAGAGACTCAAGTAACATTCACATCTGACACGTCTAGATTTAATTTTCCAGGTTATCAACTGCTCCAAAATTTCATACCTAAAGGAGGTGTATGTTGCTTCGCAAAATCTGAAATTGCCCTGGAGGAGGTTACTAGTTTCAATTGTCCCTATTTTGATTATTCTATATACAAATTACTTTCTGCTGGTAAATTTAAATACATATGTTGCATCTACCGTTCCCCAAATACTCCTCCAGAGCAAAGTCTTTTTGATTCTCTATCCTCACAACTCAGTGTCCTCAACTTAAATGCTTCTTCTGAAATCACTGTGTTGGGTGATTTTAATGTCCATAATGTTGAATGGCTCACTCATTCAGCCAGGACTGATGATGCTGGTCTTGAATGTGAGCTATTTGCAGACTCATTTAATCTCACTCAACTAGTCAACCAACCCACCCGTGTACCAGATAATCCTAATCATAATTCCCACCTACTGAACTTATTTTTAACAACCAATTCAGAAAATTATGATGTTACAGTGAGGTCCCCGCTTGGATCTTCTGATCACTGTCTAATACAGGCCACCTGTCTATCACCTACCACACCTTCCCACTCTGAACCTGTTTTGGTGACTAAATGGCATTACGATAGGGCAGACTGGGAGGGTCTTCAAGGTTTCTTTATTGATATTCCCTGGACCTCTTTCTTTTCTAATGATGCACACTCCACCTTGAGCCACATACAAGATTTTGTAAAAATTGGAATGGAAACTTTTATTCCTCATCAAAAGTACAGTAAAAGATCTAATTCACCTAAATGGTTTGACCATAATTGTGCTAGAGTAACTGAACAAAAAGCAATAGCCTACAATGCATACACAAGATCAAAAGCTCATGAAGCCTTTAATTACTTTAGAAACATCAGAAATCATGCCAAAACTGTATTAAACCTAACTAAATCAAACTTTCTCCACAAGCAGGCAAATAAACTTCTAAATAATCCAAATGATAACAAAATATTTTGGTCTACTCTTAACTCATTTAAGTCCAACTTCACTACTGCTTCATCCATTCCACCATTAAAATCTCCGTCTGGCAATCTTGTAAGTGACCCACGAGGTAAAGCTAACCTTCTTGCGGATATTTTCTCCACCAACTCAACCTTAGATGAAATAAATCAAGATGTCCCTGTACTTAATTTTAATTCGCCTGAAATTCCCTCACTTAAGATCCACACCAGACATGTCAAAAATATTTTGCAGAATCTCTCAGTAGATAAGGCTCCTGGTCCAGATGAAATTCCTCCAATAGTACTTAAGAATTGCTCCTTGGTGCTCGCTCCTGTATTGGCAAATTTTTTCCGTCTGTGTACTCATACCTCATGCTTCCCAGTACCCTGGAAAGAAGCAAACATCCATCCAGTTCCTAAAAAAGGTGCCTCTTCAGATCCATCAAACTACAGACCAATAGCTATAACTTCCACTCTTGGTAAAGTCTTTGAAATTATATTAAATAATCACATAATTAAGCATCTTGAGAATAATAAATTAATCAGTGATAGGCAATATGGTTTTAGACGATGTCGATCAACTGCAGACATGCTTTGCCTTCTTACGCATCAAATCAACCAAGCTACAGACCAACATGGTGAAACACATACAATAGCACTGGATATATCAAAGGCATTTGATAGAGTCTGGCATCAATCCTTATTGTCGAAGATGTCACTCTACGGCCTTGCATCATTAGTTCCACTAATTTCTTCTTATCTTCATAACAGAAAAATACGTGTAATGGTAGATGGTCTTTATTTTCAATTTCACTCAATAAATGCTGGTGTTCCCCAGGGATCAGTTTTGGCCCCAATTCTGTTCCTCATTCATATCAATGATCTCATATCTACCACTCATAATCCAATACATTCCTACGCAGATGACTCAACACTCCACAGTTCCTTCACATTTACCAATTCTTTCACCCAACCCGATCTTATAAATTCAAAAATAAACACTGCAATTTCTCTGAACCAGGACCTTTCTAGAATTAATGGATGGGGACAAAAGAATCTAGTTTCCTTTAATGCACAGAAAACCAAATACATTCAATTTTCTAACCGACAGAATCTCACTGACTCCCATATTTTTTAATGATGTAAATATTCCCACTTCCCCTAGTATTGACATTCTCGGTGTAACATTAACTACTAACTTGAGCTGGACACATTATGTTAGAAGCATTGCTAAGAATGCCTTTAGAAAACTGGGACTCCTGTACAGAGTTCGAGAATTCTTCACTGACGAGCAGTTGGCCGTGATATATAAAAGTCATGTGCGTTCTCAGATGGATTACTGTTCACCTCTGTGGGGTGGAAGTGGAGTGGTTGCATTGAGGCAGTTGGACAAAATTCAAAATAAAGCTATTAGATTAATCAATAACCCTGCAATCACACAGGACCTTCCTACATTATCCATACGAAGAAACGTTGCATCCCTTGCATTATTCTACAGATATTTTCACAGCAATTGTTCCGAGGAACTTGCTTCAATTGTGCCGCCTCTCCACATCTTTCCCCGTAGAACTAGGGCAGCTGAGAGCGCCCATGAATTTACACTTTCTCCTCCACAATGCAGAACTTCTGCTTATCAGAATTCATTTATCCCCAGAGCTACTACTCTTTGGAATTCACTTCCCTCGAATTGCTTTCCACAAACTTACAATCTACAAATGTTTAAATCCAGTTGTTACAAACATTTTATGAATGGAGGATGCCTTTAGGCACATGGACCTTTTTGTTTTATCTGTGTTTTTCCTTCCTCCGTTCATTGTCTCTTAAAAAAAAAAAAAAAAAAAAAAAATCCAAACTGAGCCAGCACCCACCAACCAGTGAGGATGATGACATGAAGATTCTAGAGAAGTTTGTGGTCCTCATGTATGACAGGTCCAGCACTGCAGATGGTGTGGATGAGGCTAGACTGGACTTGTTTGCCAGAAAGCAGAGACCCTATGAAGCCATCCCTCCAACCAGAGCAGCTCTGATTCAACACACTAAACGTGCAGCATATCAGGCAGGCTGTGTGTGGGCTCAGGCAATTCTGCGCCAGCCAGAAGCAGAGAGTCCAGCTGACTGGGGATGGGAGAAGATTGGCGAAGAATGGAAAGTCTTCTGGACAGCCAACTCTCCCATTGCAAAGAGTTGTGAACAGCTCACTAAGTGTGGCTGCAAGTCTGGCTGCCGTGGCAGGTGCAAATGCTACAGGCTTGGTCTCACATGCACAGCCTTGTGCAGTTGCAAATGTGAAGTCTAGTTTCTCTGTTATCCTGGGTGTAGTGGTGAGTTCAAGTATAATTTCGCCTGTCTTTTGCTAAAACTTTCATTAGATTTATGTATTTTTTGGTTCTGTAATAAAAACAAATTCATTTTGTCATAAAAATGTATACTGGAATCTTTATTAGTCGCAAAGATACGAATGATATTAGTTTTGCGGGTGCAATTTTGGTTTGATTTAGCATTAAACAAAATATTTTACAAAAATAGGAGACCTCTTTCAGACTCTATGACATATAAAGTAGGGTTTTGAATTGAAAGAAGTTGTTTTACTTGAAGTAGTTACAACTTACAAAGTAATTATTAGTAATTCTTAGTGTAGATGGCGGCCATCTTGAAAAAATGATAGCCATCTTGGATTTTGGCGTGGCTAACGCTCTTTTTTGAAAGAGTGGATTCTAATGAACATTTGTGCCAAATGTCATGCTTGCATGATTAAGTGAACTATTTTTGCACTTATCTGCTCCACTAATATGAGTACACACGAACTAAATTCAGTGAACTGAAAACCTGGAAACAGTATTATAATTTCGGTTCAGTTTTACAGGTGAAAATACTAGGGTAAGATTCTCAGAATATATTATTGTGGGGGTTAGACCCATAGATATCTAATAGAGAGTATAAATATAATTGGTTAGACCTCGCGACTAACTCGTTCGATTGCTTGATCGCTGATGGGCTTCAGTTTGCTCTTCTCCTTCAACTATTGATTTTTTATCATGAATTATGGATTATAATAATATTGATTATAGTGATTATTTATTATATATATATATATATAATATTTCACCATTGTAACCATTCTTTAAGTCACTCACCACTGATTTCATGCTTAATGATATCGATTCGAATTACAGGAAATCACCGATCATCTCAGTCAGCTGACTGAGTGTGTGTGTGTTGTGCGTCGGTGGTTCGGTATGACAACAATACTGTCTCGCACGGTTTTAAGTGGTTTTAGGACAAATTCAAGCCCCTGCTTTTTAACTCATGTGTTATTATTAATTACTATGTACTGTACTATAATTTAATGTCTGCTGAAAATATATTTATGTCCTTATTTGTCTTTAATATGATGAATTTCACATAAAATACTGTATTATAAAGTGCAGCAGTGGTAAGGTGATCCCCGTTTTCTATGCTGGCGCAGACTTCCCCTTTAGATCGGACTATTTTTTTGGTATAAGTCGGAAGTAAGTCAGACTCTGACATCTCGCAAAATTGGACGTCTCGGAATTGCTTATTCCCCAATTAGATCGAGTTAGAGACGGTTTACTACTCTGTATTTATATCTGTTATTATATTTATTCACTTTTGATAGTACCAATCGCTTACCTTGGTGATATCCATATTTTATATTTACTGTAAATGAGGCTATTTGTAGGGTAGCAATTGGTAGGATCATGTGTTCATACTATGCTCACAGGTACCTACCCAATATCACTATTGTTGTTGTGATAGGTGATAATTGAGGAGTGGGGGGAGGGCGGGGGGCAAACATATGGATGAGTGGTAGGAAGTACTAGAGAGGAATTATCTCACCTAATGACATATTCCTTTGTTTTGAGAGCCCCTGGGGCATTTTTTTAGTTTTTACATCATCTTGCTTCTGTGAGGCCTATCGCATGTGCTATACACATACTTCTGTGAGTTCTATCACACTTCTTGGGTTAACAATTATGAAGGGAAAGTTGAGGGGCAAAGGAAAAATGTGACGCTTTTACTCCCAGTCTGCCAGCCTCTAGGTTGGCAGTAGAGAGGTCAATACACGGAAGAGACGCCGCCACTTGAGATCTAGGAAATATATATGTAAAAGGAACAGTCAGAGTAAGCTATGGGTATGACAGAGAACGCTCAACTCTCACTCTGATAGACCAGCCCATCACCACTATAGTTTAAGAGTGCTGCAAGGGGGAGGCATTCAAATGGTACCATCGCCTTCAAACTAAAAAATCTCATTCTTCCTATTTTTTCAGCCCGGAATCAAGCCAAATCTGTTCTTCGACTTGCCAAATGAGGCGTTCATTTGCGGAACGTGTTGACCGCCCAAAATAAAAAAACGAGTAAATCGCGTCTGAAGTTTGCCGACTTATAAAAAGCTGTAACTATCAGACCCGATTAAGGAGAGAGGTGACAGTGTTATCAAAATGTTCGGAAAATAGTATCTAGCCACGTACCACAAAAAAAATAATAATAAATTGCTTGTAATTTATCGCAGAACATGATAGTTGCCCAAAATAAAAAAAGGAGTAAATCGCGTCTGAAGTTTGCCGACTTATAAAAATCTGTAACTATCAGACCCGATTAAGGAGAGAGGTGACAGTGTTATCAAAATGTTCGGAAAATAGTATCTAGCCACGTACCACAAAAAAAATAATAATAAATTGCTTGTAATTTATCGCAGAACATGATAGTTGCCCAAAATAAAATAAAAAATAAATCGCGTCTGAAGTTTGCCGACTTATAAAAAGCTGTAACTATCAGACCCGATTAAGGAGAGAGGTGACAGTGTTATCAAAATGTTCGGAAAATAGTATCTAGCCATGTACCACAAAAAAAAATAAAAATAAATTGCTTGTAATTAATAGTAACGTGAGTGTGATTGAAATAATCCCATGATTTTATAACCCCATATCAATTCAATACTGTAGAAACGTTGAGAAAAAGCAAATGTATAACAATAAAACATAAATAATATTATCAATGAATAATAATAAGACATGGAAGAGTAGGGTAAGATAATAGAAACATAATTTTATAAAATTAATAAGCGATAATAAAGATTAGAAAATGGAGGAAGACATGGTGAATAATAATGAATAAGTAAAACACAAGAATAGAGTAATTATTTTGCTACTTTAATGTTATTGATTTATTATTATAGAAAGTAAGCTAGTATTACTGTTAATTAATTAATTTGGGATGTTTTATTCAGCTTGGGAAGGACATGATTTTACAAAATTTTAATCTAAGGAAGGAATTTGATGGCTAGTTACTATAATGTTCTTGTGTAAAGATTGCTATTGTTTAACAATTTTACCTTACTAAAATGCATTATTACTCTATTCTATTGTTACATTTATATATTCATACTCACCGAGTAGTCAGGCAGTGTCGCTATCACTGTCACTATCATCTGCATACTCTTGCAGGTTGTCATCAATATCAGAGGAGTCAGAGTTGTTGTCCAAGGCTGGTCTAGCTGCTCTACTGAGGTCCCTCTGCATACGAAAAAGTTCGTGGTAATACTCCGAGTGGATTGGCGGAATGTAGGATAGCAGGTCGTGGACGGCTTGGAGTTTGTCAGCTTGAAGTTTGATGGCAGCTGGGTACTTGGGGGTGAGTGGCACTCGTGACAGATTAAAGGCCGATGGAGCATACTTGGCTTTACCTGGCATAAGCCTGAGACAATGCAGAGGCCCCTCGTAGCCTCGAGACAGCTGATACCCATCCCTATATTGCAGAGTAAAGCAGAATCGGCGACATTCAGAGAATAGGAGTGGCTTGGCGGGTGTACGGTGAGTTATGACACTTTGCAACAGGTCTAAGTTTAGAAAGTCCTCTCTCACCATGGGAATGACCTTGTTACCTGCGTGGACCGCACGCTCAATCACCTTGATATAGTGTTCAAAATCATAGATGTTCCCCTCAACCCTGAAGCGCTTTTCTATGTTCCCAAAAGCCCTGTCACACGCCATGTAACTATGTCCTGGGATGAGGAAATAATGGACCACTTCCTGAAGACGGCGACTGTGCAGTTCGTAAAGATGGCAGAGCATGATATTAATGTTCTTATTCTGTCCACCACAATTGTCACTGAATAGTATAAGCTTGCCAAAATCACCATGACGCAGTACTTCATTCTCGATCCACTTTTTGATGCACGAACCCACCTCGACCGAGCCACGCCCACCTGTCACCTCATCCCACACGAAGAACTGGTTTTCACCGGTCTTGAGGTTGGAAATGCATAAATTGTACAGCCAGACTTTCTTCTTATAGTAGGCAGCATTAGTGGTGAGACGAGGTATTGGCTGTGTCTGTTGGAGGTCCAAGGCTATGACACGAGTATCATCGTCCCTGTCCTGCCCCAGAGTCTTCATAAGTGTTTGTGCCTGCCGTGCCATCGCCAGGTGTTCATCAAGTTCAGCCTGCAAGAGTGCCTTATCTGCGTCATTACTGGCATGTTTCAAAGTGGTCTTAGCTAGGTCACAGGTCGAGCAAGTATCAGTATTTGGTGGTGAGAAGAAGAGTTCTTTACTTTTGAAAACTTTCCGGTAATAACTTTCCTTGACTACGCTGTTGTTACGATAATTCTCAGCCATCCAGGTAGAATACAGGTGGTACATCCGGCTTAAACTCAACGATGTCTCTAGGTACCGCAAATTGGGCGATTTGGCTCTGCTATAATGGCTGGTAACGCTGGGGAATGATGCAATGTGTTTGTGCACACGCTTTGCATCAGGAACTGCAATGGTGACACGGTTCTTGTGTTGCCCGCGGCCGTCTCTCTTCGGTGTACCAGTGTCACTCACGTGGGTCAGGGCATTCTCTAATCTTGTCCTACCTATGGCTAAAATGTTGATGAAGGCTGTCTTGCAAACCTTATAAGTTGTAGACTGGTAGGAGAGAGTAAATTTGCGGGTGCATGACCGATGGGGACCGGGGTTGTTGATGTCGGCAGGCTTTCTTCGTCGTTTCACTGGCACTGACAGAACGTGTTTCTGAATGAAGGTATTCTGGACTAACCAATCTCCAGTTTGCCAGAAGTTATTGTGGATTGCTTGGCGGATAGGTTCAGCAATTTTATCGTAGCATCCATCATTGCAAGGCGGCCCAATAACTCTAGCATTCACTGTATTTCCTGTTTGGCGGCTGACATATTCCTTCCCAGTATTTCTCTTGTTCCTGGCGATTATTTCAGACCAATTGTCCGGGTTACACCTCTTTTTTATAGGTGGGGGTGGGCTCCCACTATCACTCTCACTCTCACTATCACTCATTGTTCAGGGAAGCACTGCAACACGGTCAAAACGGCACAAAAACAACACCAGGTGCGAGGTAAATGATCCGTACGGCGTGAGAGCTGAGCTAGACTGTATTGTGGCGGGAGAACAGAGAGCAACGCGCGCCGTGAGTGGCTGAGCTGGCGCCCACGCGGTACCATAGCCGGGCTGTCATTGGCTGGCTGAACACACGCTGCCTGGGTGGCGCGTATCACCCTATGCGATGCAGAGACTAGGGCTAGGCAAACGCCCTGTCAACACGGATGAAAGTGCGTCGTACTTTATGCGATTTTCAACCATGTTGACATTCTCAAATATAGCTCCCTACCGCGGCTCCAGATTCGAGAAGGTTGTGGCAATATAATGCGATAATATAACGGCTTTTGCCAGAGGTGGCGGTTATCACGTTCCGCGAATGAGCGCCTCAAATACTCTTTCATCAATAATAAATGCACTGAACTATCTAACTATAGTTCTTCCCAAGCTTTCTGGCATATAGCTAAAAACCTCTCCAAAAAAAATTCTTCCTCGTCTTTCCCTTCCCTTTTCTTCTGTGACTGCACTATTGCCACTTCTTCCTCTGACAAAGCTACCCTCTCTGGGCTTAATGCTAAGAAGGCGTACGGACCAGACTGTGTTCCTCCTGTTGTACTTCAAAACTGATTCTGCTCTGATTCCCTGCCTAGGTAAACTCTTCCGTCTCTGTCTCTCCTCTAACGTCTTCCCTTCTTGCTGGAAGTTTGCTCTCATTCAACCTGTCCCAAAGAAGGGTGACCGCTCTCAACCCTCCAACTATCGTCCAATTGCTCTCATTTCTTGCATCTCCCAAAGTTTTTAAAACTAATCTTATAAACAATTCTTAAGTATTTCTCTTCTCGTAATTGTTATTGTTATGGGTACTCTTGACTGGGCGAGGACTGACCTAACTTCTATAAACACTACACAAATAACAGGCAATCAACAGAAAACACATGGAAAGATTATAATGGTTTTTATTCTTATCAAAGACAGGTAGCATCAATAGTTAAATAGTCTCCCGTGGTCACGCAGGACTCGTATATATGGTTAAATAAATCAAAGAGACAATCATTCTCAACACAAATAAATTGTTCTTGAGATACGGCAGATAATACACAAAATAGATGAATATAAGGACAATTAATGCATACAATTAACCCATGCTGTACCACAGGGTGTTACTATAAATGTACCCTCCAGTACCATACATTGTGGCCAAAATGGCTTCAGAGTCAAACGAGAACACCCTCTCACCCCGAAAGTTGGAGGTTTACTGACCCAGCTAGCTCCCACAGGCTTGGATCCAAGCTGAGGAGTGTTGCCAATGTCTCAGAGCAGTGCGTACAAGTCATGATACCAGGTACCGCTCGATACGGGCAGTTACAAGAACCGCATATTACTGACGGACATCTTCCGTCACTGGTACTGACGAGTGACTTTTTTGCTGACGGCTGTATACCATCGCTGGTACAGTAAGGGTTAAATGACAAGAAGCAATAGCTCCCAAAAGTAACACAAAGAATTAACACAACGTGACACAGTCTCGTGAATGATAAGTCAGATCTGGATTAATAAATAAAGTCTTTATGGATAGGTTGTCAACGTTAATGTAGAATAATCATGGATAAACTTCTCAAATTGAACATACAGTCTGTATCAATAGACTGAAAAGCAAAACTCTGTGACGAGACTCACTATTTTGATATAAACCTGAGTGACAGGAACGCATAAACTCAAATCTGCGGCAAGAGTGCTCAAATGATGTGTAAAGTGTATGTATGATTTAATGTAGTGATAATATATCTATATCTCCTCTCCAATGAGTCACGGGAGTCCGGACTCGAGGAAGTATGTATTAATATCACCAGGTGTAGTATGTTTCCCAACAGATGGGGTAACAAATGGCAAGGAAAAGGGAAGAACGTAAAGCACGTCTTCAGTTTTTATTACGTTAACACTACAGGAGACTCTTGGCATATCTGGGTCTAAACCCTCACATTTATCACTGTTACCACTACGAGAAACACATAGGCACTTTAATGAGATGGGAGAGAAGAGCACTAGAAGAACGAGCATGGGCACTGGTGTTGAAGATGGATTGAGGTCCTCGACCATCACGCACATACACTGGCGTTACGCAAGGTTCACGGGTAGGACTCTCGGGCACTGAGGTAACTTTTCTCAGTTATGGGCTAGGATCGGGCCCAAACAACTTCAGTAGGCGCCTGGCTAAGTCACATTTCCTTCGAGGTCTCCGGCTGGTCCTTTGTCACTCATTTGTGTCGTATCTGTGTGGGAGAACTAGCTTTTCCCCTTCCTAAAGATCGACCACAGTCTTTCCCGGTATTGGAGGCAAGCAAGTAGGGTTAGTGGTGACTTGTGAACATACACACACTTGCCTTACCTTGCTGTTAGAACTAGACAAGAATGGGGCAGGACTGAGACTGTTCAAGAAGTCGAGGTGTGTCTCTGATATGGGTACTGTGTTGGAGAGTGATTCTGGCCTTGGTAATTTGGGAAGATTCACTTCTCCAACACCAAATTCTGCAGGATATATTACAGATCTTGGGGGATCGTAATACACCTTTGACTTGTCTAGTACCCCTAGATTATCAAATAGATCAATTGCCCGGCCTGCACTCTGGCACACACGATTTGACTGGCCTCGACCACCTGCACTCTGGTAGCTACGTTCTGGTTGTCCCAATTGACTATTACGACAAGCTTTAGGTTTGGTAATTTTCCTTTCTACCCTAGGACTATCTTTCAAAGATACTAAAATAGGATATAAGCCAGCAGGCTGGTTGCTTGCTGATGGTTGGCCTGGCGGAGATAGTGTCTCTGCTGGCTGAGATGTCGGGTATAAATAATTAAAAACTAAGGCCAATGAGGACTGTTTTTGGTCAGTTTCTACGATCCAGGTAGTAAAAGCCTTCCAATGTGATTGGTACTGTCTTTGGGTTGATTTAGTATACTGATTAATCAACTTGTGAGTCACGCTTTCGCCAAATTCGGGCAACCACTTGGCCTTCTGAATGTCCACAAGGCAAAAGTCAGCGAGATCTTGAGGTTTCCAATTGTGTCTAAATGGAAGTACGAGAGCGGCAGTGACACCGGGTTCTTGCACCACGTCTTCAATTGGTTGTATCTATTACACTAGCCAGCTGTTCAGAATGCTCTCGTACTCACTAGCGCTCGCCAGGGCAGTGAAATGGGCTATGATAGTCGTAGAGCGACCCTCTTTCTTTCATAGTGTTTAAGTTGTCACAGACAGTTTAGTGTTTGCCTCTATTCTTGTCTGTGACACCAAGAAGTATTTTATAGCATTGATAGTGTTATAAGATACGCAGTGTGTTAGTTGCAATGAGAGAGATAAGGGGGAGCGAGGTGTAGTGCGTGTGCGCGCGCTCCCTTCCCGGCCGGCCCGCTTGTCGGTGAGTGGCTGAACAGGGTCACATGGGCTTTGTGTCCCTGTGACGTAGTGGCCTGTGGTTGGTTGCAGCTCTCCTAGCCCAGTGGACGGGCTCCTACCCTCCTGACTCCCTCAGAGCACGGCGCCGTGAGGTTGCGTCTACATCCCTTTGCATTCTGTTCCCCAATAACCACCTATACTACTGTTTCTCTCTCTGAACTTCTTCTTTTCCATACTTCTATGCTTGCAGTCAATTACCCATCCCTTCTGGCCCCTCGCAAGCGACATTCACTGTCCGCCAGTCGTATTACAATCTCCTGCTCTCAGATATTATTATGTACTAGCTTAGCAAGGTTTAGAGTCATAGATTTCATACTGTAGGGTGCTTTTCAATATTGCTTGTTCTCCTCCATTATTTAATGCTAGACTGTGGTGGGTATCTGTTGTCGTTGTCAGTGTTGTGTATACGGCTCGCTACAGCCTATACGACTTCGACGGTGCTGGGTAGCCTGGTGGCCAGCCCTTTTGGATATTTCCTTTGCGAGTGTAGCATTGTGCTGGCAGAGGGCTTTTGCCTACTCCTGCCAGTATATTGTTAGCTCTTTGCTTGACTTCTTGGGGAGCGTCAGGGCAAGACCAGGTACGAGAGACCTGGACTTACCAAGAGAGCCTCCCGGTCATTAACGTAAGATAGGGAGATATCCTTAAGGGTAGCACTAGGCTAGGAGCATGCTAGGCTCTACCTAGTTTCCCATACCCTGATACCACAGCTAGACTTTATTAATAGAGAAGACAATGCATACTTATTGACTCTTATCACGTGTGCTTTAGTATTATTCACGGTATTGTTTAGCCTAGGTTGTTGCGCAGGGCACAACCGTTGGTGTCTGTTACTTTATTTAAGGAAGTACTGTTTTTGAGTTGCTGTTATTATTACTGTCACAGAGTTGTTGCATTCTCGTGTTTTCCATTACAGATGTCCTGCTTTTTGGTGTATTTAAGATACACATTTCATGTCCTGCCTCTTGCATTATTACAGTTCTATATTCTACGAGCATCTTAGAGCATCAGACGTTTGCAGAAGCTTCCAGGTCTGTTTGCTGTAGGACTAGACTTCAAGTTAGTGCTTTCATATAGCATTGAAGGGTTTTAATGTTGAGTTCAGACTAACATTAAACATAATGTAAGCATCTAATCTTTTATTAAATCTTGTCATAGTTTATTTAAGCTTTGTTAATACTTGAGAGCATTTTATTAACGTAATTACTTCTTGTTGTTTGCAGGCTTTGCCATTGCTGGAAAGCCTTAGTAGAGTACACTTATCCCTTGTTAATTGATACCCCGTTATCTAGTATATTAACTCTAGAGGGTTTATGTGTTTGTTCACCGGCTTAATAATTCAAGGGTTTGGAATTAGCGTACCATTGTTGCATACTTAGCCTATATTGTAGTCCAGTACTAAGTGCCCTTGTTTATTCAGTTGTGCCGGTCGTAACAAATGGCGACCTTAGTCCAGGATATAGTGAACTAAATTTTGCATTTTTTTTTGGAGAAATCTTATTGCCATTTGGGGTTAAATTTATTTCTCTCAGTGTTGGCAGTGGACATTGTTTTTGTGGATATATGGAACACGTTGGAGATTTGTTGGTGACGTAGTATTGCACTTGAGACGACTTCGATTTTTTTTTGGTGAATAAGGCTATGTGATAGTTTGGCTACTTTTGTCTTGATTTGGGGATTTTTTTTGTTAACTCCATCATGTCGCTGTACGGGTCTGAGAATGGTGAGAGCCCAGAGGTGGAGAAGGAGGATTTGTTGGACGGTTTTCGGGTGGTGAACAGTGAGGAGGATGCTCGGTAGTTTTTGGAGGTGCCTGTGTCAGCTGACCGGTTAACAGGGGTTGACCGGTACGGGTTGCAGTGCTTAGCCACGGTCTTAGGCTATCCTTGTACGAGTGGTATGTTGCGGAGTGAGCTGATTACCTGTGTGCTGGGTGGGGGGCATGGTGCTTCGAGTGGAATCGGAGCTGGGGCACGTTCTCCCCAGCTTCCATCTCACTCGACTCCAACTGTGCCGCCCTCTCGGTTGCCGGAGCACGGTACACTCCCGCATACCAATTTGTGCTGGCAGCTTGGTTTACCTTCAGGTGGCCCACTGGGTGGGTCCCCGGTTATAGCACCCCCTCCTCAAGGTTTGTCCCCCGAGATGTTACTTCAGCTCGAGCTTGCTAAAATTAAGGCTCAGTCGGATTGCCGAGAGGCTGAGCTCAAGTATAGATATCAGGCTGAGTCTGCAAAGTATTGTGCCGATGTTGACCTAGAAAAAACTCGTGTAGGGGTGACAGGGAACCGTCTCGGCCAGGGGGGTCGAGCCAGTGACCAGTCTCTGTCGCATCTATTGAAGTTAGTGCCAGTGTTTGATGAGTCAGGAGTTACAGAATTTTTCCTTCGTTTTGAGAAAAAGTGCCGGGAGCATCAGTGGCCCGAGGAGAAGTGGGCAGCCCTTGTTTCTTCGCGATTAACGGGGAAAGCACTCAAGGCGTACGATGCTTTACCCCTAGAGTCTTGTGTTGACTATGAGGAGTTGAAAGAGGCTGTCCTGAGGGCGTATGAGTTACAGCCAGAGACCTATAGGCTGAAGTTTAGAGCTGTTCCTAAGCGAAAGGAGAGTACTTTCCAGGAGCATGCCAGAGAATTGTCAGATGCATTTGAACATTGGTTGAGGTCGGAGAAAGCAACTACTCTTGATGCGGTGAAGCAATTAGTGTTGTTAGAGCAATTCTTCAAATGCACTGGCGGTGACTTGACTCTTAATCTTAAGGAGAAGCGACCTAAAACTCTGCAAGAGGCGGCTGAGCTGGCTGACCTCAGGTTGTCATTGATTCGTGGGTGCGGGTCTGCACAGAGAGCTGAGGCAGGTAACAAGGGGCGTACCACTCCACCCCCCCCCCGAATTATTGACACAACAAATTACACATTTAAGAGTACTGATGCCAATTTTGATCCCAAGTCGAAACCCTTCCCGTTAAAGAAAGGCCAGGGCCCTTCACCACATCAGGAGAAGTCCAAGAGCGAAGTGGAGTGTTTCAAGTGTCATAAGAAGGGGCATATTGTGCGCTCATGTCCGAGCACACAACCTACAGCGGTGGTGTTACTAGTGAGCAACATCAGTGTGTCTTTGAGGTCTTCCGCGTTTGCCCAGGGTAAAAAGTCGGTTGCGAAGTCACAGTCGGTGCAGAAGCAGCAGGAGGGCTCGTCACCCGTCCGAGATGCTTTTTGCGGTCATAGGGGGCACGGCACTGTGAGGTGGGCTGGTGTGGAGCATAGGCTTGAGTTGCTGCATGATACGGGCGCTTCCCAGACAATTCTTAAGAACTTCACTGGCAAGCCTACTAACGCGGCTCGGGTTGTGGTGGTTCAAGGCATCAATGCTACGCGGTCTTACCCGCTGGTCAGAGTGGAGCTTGAGGTGGACGGTGTGACACGGGAGTTGGATGTGGGTATTGTGGAGAAACTGCCAGTTGAGGGGGTCGACCTCCTTCTCGGCAACGACTTTGCGGTGCCTACTTCCGAGGTTCCACCCTTAGTCGTTGCCGAGAGGGCGGCCGACACGAGTAGGGAGGGGCAGGAGTGGGTAGATTGGTGTCAATTGCAGCAGATGGCGTGTGTTGTCACCAGATCTCAATCCGCTCAGGTGTCACAGCCTAGTCCTAAGGTTTCAGACCAGCAGAGGAAGGGTCAGAAGGAGAAGGCCAAGGCTGGTGGTCGGTTTGAGAGTTTTGACCCAGCGGCACTCCTTGGTGACTCAGTACTTGCACCACTTTTAAGGTCCGGAGTGGCCCCAGAACCTGTCCCACCTAGTGTCATGGTAGGGCATCACAGCACTCCGCGACTGAAGCTTTCCCAGACTAAGCAAGCAAGGCTTGAGCAGCCCAGTATCGGGGGTGGCCACAAGTTGCTCCAGGAGCATTTGGACAGGTTGGCACCCTCTGATATATGTCGGTTGCAATTAGAAGATCCTGGGCTTGAGAGTTGTGGGAACGGGGCTACAGAACTCGATGAGGACGGGGATGCAAAGCCGGGAGACTTCTTTCATGTTGGTGGAATTCTGTATCGGCGTTTTTTGGATCCCAGACGTAGTTGGGATGGTGGGGTAAGAGTGGTCGACCAGTTGGTGGTACCTGAAAAGTGCCGTGATAGCCTGTTGCGGTTGGCGCACGATGTTCCACTGGCAGGTCACTTGGGTGTGAGTAAAACGTTGGCCTCGTTGTCTAGGTTGTTCTGGTGGCCGGGCATTAAAGCACAAGTTTCGGCCTGGGTGGCGATGTGTGGTACCTGCCAGAGGGTGGGAAAGCCGAACCAGATCATACCTAAGGCTCCGTTGCACCCAGTGCCTGCGATCGGGCCTCCCTTCAGCAAAGTTATCATAGACATGGTAGGCCCTCTGCCTCCTACTAGTGCGGGTAACAGATTTTTACTAACTATCATGGATGTTTCCACTCGCTATCCGGACGCATACCCGATGAGAAATGGCAAGTCCCAGACTGTTGTGCGGAACCTGCTGTTGTATTGCTCGAGGTACGGGTACCCGCAGGAGATTCAATCGGACCAGGGCTCAAACATCACGTCCAACCTCTTTAAGCAGACAATGCAGCAACATGGCATCAACACGGTTGTCTCTTCAGCTTATCACCCAGAGAGTCAAGGGGTGTTGGAGAGATGGCATTCCACGTTGAAGAGCATGTTGCGGTGCTACTGTTTGGAGAATGGGAAGGATTGGGACCTGGGGTTGCCGTATGTTTTGTTTGCTGCACGAGAGGTACCCGGTGAGAGTTGGTTTTCGGGCATCATGTCAGAGGTCCTCTTAGCATGGTGCGGGAGATCTGCAAAGGGACTGTGCAGCCATGTTCTCTGTTGAAGTATGTCCTCGAGAGTCGAGACAGGATGCTGAAAAGCCTAGAGTTGGCAGGGAGAAACTTGGTGGGTACTCAGGCCTTGATGAAGGATCGGTACGACGTCAAAGCAAAGCTCAGGGAGTTTGTGGTTGGGCAGGAGGTATTGGTCTTGTTGCCTCTAGCAGGCCATCCTCTGTCGGCCAAGTATGTCGGTCCTTACAAGGCGGTGAAAAAGTTATCCGACCTTGACTACCTTGTGGCTACTCCTGATAGGCGCAAGAAGAATCAGCTCTGTCATGTGAACCTGTTGAAAGAGTTTGTGAGGCGCCCACCTGAGCAGCCTACTGTCCCTGTGTTGGTCTGCAGCGGCCAGGGTGGAGAAGGAGAGGGGGACAGTGAGGCACAGGTGGAGGACAGCTGGGATTGTCATGTCTCGGCGGATCAGTGGGCGGGGAATACGAGTCAGGTGACTGTAGAGGCGCTTGAGCACCTGCCTGAGCAACAGCGTGCAGCGATCCAGCACCTGTTCGATTCATACCCCTCTGTTTTCGCCGAGCACCCAGGCCTCACAACTAAAGTTGAGCACGATGTAGACGTTGGAGACCATCCCCCCTTTAAATCAGTACCTTATCGTGTCCCTCCCATTAAGCTTCCGGCTCTCAAAGCGGAATTAGGCTACATGTTGGAGAGGGGGCTGATAGAGAAGGGGGCGGTGGGATGGACATCTCCCGTTACACTGCAGCCCAAACCAGACGGCAAGGTTAGGTTTTGCATTGACTTCAGACGGTTGAACGGTTTAACCCCCACCAATGCCTACCCTCTTCCCCGCGTGGATGACAGCGTTGACAAGATCGGGCGTGCACGCTATCTGACCAAGGTAGACCTTGTCAAAGGCTACTGGCAGGTTTCGTTGTCAGAGTGGGCGAAGTTGGTGTGTGGGTTTGTGGTGGATGGGGCTACTTACCGTTGCAACGTAATGCCGTACGGATTGAAGAATGCACCTGCCACGTTTCAAACCCTGATGAACGAGTTAGTGGCGAAGATCCTTAACTGCACCGTTTATCTAGATGATGTAATTATATTCGATGATGATTTTGACAGTCATTGCGAGCACATCGGAGCATTGTTCAGGAAGCTGAGTGAGGCTCGTTTGGTGGCCAATTTGGGCAAATGTGATTTTGTCCGGGCTATTGTGCAGTACTTAGGTTTTGTGGTAGGGTTAGGCCAGGTGTGCCCCCCCCCCCAAACTAAGATACAACTATCAACCAGTTCCCCAGGCCGACCACCAAGCGACAAATCATGAGGTTCTTGGGCATGATCGGATATTATCGGAGATTTATCCGCGGCTATTCCTCGGTGCTGGCTCCTTTGACTGACCTACTTGCAAAGACTAAGAAGTTTGTGTCGGCACCTGAGTGTGAGAAAGCATTCTCCCTGGTGAAGCATCTCCTGTGTACTCACCCCATACTCAGGGCCCCAGACTTCTCGCGACCTTTTCAGCTAGCGACAGATGCTAGCGGTGTAGGAGCTGGGGCCGTCTTGTTGCAAACAGACACCGAGGGCATGGAACACCCAGTAAGCTTCTTCTCGAAGAAATTCAACTCGGCACAAAAGAATTACTCAGTAGTCGAGAAGGAGCTTCTGGCCATTGTGCTGGCGCTCAGGCACTTTGAGGTGTATGTTCCCGCCTATGGCCCAGTCGTGGTGATCTACACTGACCACCACCCTTTGAAGTTCTTAAATCAGTTCCACAACCGGAATATGAGGCTGTGGGGGAGATTGTAGGCACCAATCGATCAGGGCTAGACCCAGGTGAGGTTATAGGCATGTGATAAAGAGTCGCTGGAACTCCTGTTTCACTTGCTTGGCCTCTCTTACTGATTTTCTTTGTGCCTCATTTACACTGAGAGCAATCCAGCTAGCTCTCACAAACACCTCCTCCTCCTATCCACTTCACTACACTAAACATGCACACCACACTTCATTCTTCCACACCAAAAATTAAAAAAAACAAAAAATTATGAATTGTAGCCCAGCCTCGGAGTCCCCAGGGGGGGGGACCATAAATGCCCCCTCACCCGACCGACCATCCCCTGACGACCCCACACAATTACCTGGACCTCGGCCTGTTACTCTTTCTATTAATTTCTGCAACATTCGCGGACTCTCCTCTAACTTTCACTCTGTTGAGCACCATCTCTCCTCCTATAAACCTGATCTTCTCTTCCTCACCGAAACTCAGGTGTCTGTAGCAACATCCAGCAACCCCTTCTCTGTATCCTCCTACTTTATCTATCCTAGTTTCAAAGCCAAAGGCGGATGTTGTGCATATGTGCACAACAAACTCACTTGCTCTCGTGTTCCCGATTTCGACTCCTCTGAATTCTCAACTTTATGGCTCAAACTTTCCTGTTATTCTCTTACTAAATATTTCTGTGCTGTCTATCTCTCCCCTAACTCTACCAACTTTCCCAAATTCTTTGACTATCTAAACTCTACAGTGGAACATATTCTATCCATTTCTCCTTTCTCAGAAATCTCCATCTTAGGAGATTTCAACGTTCACCACCGCCATTGGCTCTCCTCTCACACTACTGATCCACCTGGTGAACAAGCCTACGTCTTTTCTATCCTAAATGACCTAGAGCAGTTAGTTCAGCAACCCACCCGTATCCCGGATCGCATCGGAGATCGGCCCAACATTCTTGACCTGTTTCTAACTTCTAACCCTTCTTCTTATACTGTCGATCTTTTCTCTCCTTTGGGCTCCTCCGACCATAAACTTATCTCTGTCTCCTGTCCTATCTCTCCAGTACAGCCACCCGATCCTCCTAGCCGGCGGCGCTTTTGGCACTTTGGCGCTGCCGACTGGGAGGCTCTTCGGCAGTACTTCTTTGATTTCCCATGGAATGATTTCTGCTTCCATGGCCGAGGACCCTCGGAGAGTGCTGAACGCATTACCGAGGTAATCCTATCGGGCATGGAAGCATACATTCCATTCTCTTTCTCTCAGACTAATGCTAAAAAATCTTGGTTTACTCACGCCTGTTCTACTGCTGTCCGCAATAAGGAGGAAGCATTCAAACGGTACCGACGCCTTAAAACTCAAGACTCTCATTCTTCATATGTTTCTGCCCGGAATCAAGCCAAATCTGTTCTTCGACTTGCCAAACACTCTTTCATCAATAATAAATGCACTGAACTATCCAACTCTAGCTCTTCCCAAGCTTTCTGGCATCTAGCCAAAAACCTCTCCAACAATTTCTCTTCCTCGTCTTTCCCTCCCCATTCCCACTCTGATGGCACAACCATCACTTCTTCCTCTGACAAAGCTAAACTCTTCGCTCAAACTTTTGCTAGAAACTCCACCTTGGATGATTCCGGTACTATTCCTCCCTCTCCGCCCTCCTCTCTCTTACTTATGCCTAATATCCTAATCTCTTCTAAAGATGTACTTTCTACCCTCTCTGGGCTTAACACTAATAAGGCGTACGGTCCGGACGGTGTTCCTCCTTTTGTTCTCAAAAACTGTGCTTCCGTGCTGACTCCCTGCCTAGGCAAACTCTTTCGTCTTTGTCTATCCTCTAACGTCTTCCCTTCATGCTGGAAGTTTGCTCACATTCAACCTGTCCCAAAGAAGGGTGTCCGCTCTCAACCCTCCAACTATCGTCCAATTGCTCTTATCTCTTGTCTTTCTAAAGTTTTTGAAACTATTCTTGCTTCCAAATTTCTTAAGCATTTCTCTTCTCATAATCTGCTATCAGATCGCCAGTATGGCTTCCTTAAGGGTCGCTCTACTGGTGATCTTCTTTCATATCTTACTAACTCTTGGTCATCCTCCTTTCGGGACTTCGGTGAGACTTTTTCTATTGCACTAGACATATCGAAAGCCTTCGATAGAGTCTGGCATAAATCTTTAATTTCTAAACTACCCTCCTTCGGTTTCTATCCCTCCATCTGTGCCTTTGTCTCTAATTTCCTTTCCGGCCGTTCCATAGCCGCGGTTGTGGACGGCCATTGTTCACTTCCTCACCCTATAAACTCTGGTGTTCCTCAGGGCTCTGTCCTATCTCCTATTCTCTTTCTAATTTTTATAAATGATCTCCTTAACTGTACCTTAATTCCCATCCATTCATACGCAGACGACTCAACCTTACACTACTCCATTAGTTTTTCAGAACGCCCCAGCCAGCAATCCCTCAACGACAAACGTAATGAAGCCATAGAACTCTTAAATTCTGATCTAAATACTATTTCCAATTGGGGCAGAGAAAACCTTGTTAACTTTAATGCTTCCAAAACCCAATTTCTCCATCTATCTACCCGTCAGGATCTCCCAGCGGACTATCCCTTATTCTTCAGCAATACAAAAATCAACCCTTCATCTTCTCTCAATATTCTTGGTGTCTCTTTTTCTTCTGCTGTCATTTGGAAGGACCATATTACCAGTCTTGCTAAGGCAGCCTCCCAGAAGCTGGGTGTGCTCAACCGCCTTAGGGGGTTCTTTTCCCCTGCACAGCTTCTTGCTCTGTACAGGGGCATAGTGCGCCCTTGTATTGAGTATTGTTCACATGTGTGGGGAGGTTCCTCTCACACCGCTCTCCTAGACAAAGTTGAAAGGAAGGCCTTTCGTATCATTAACTCCCGTCCACTCACCAACTCTCTGCAATCTCTCTCTCTCCGCCGCAATGTAGCATCTCTCTCGCTATTCTATCGCTACTATAATAATCAGTGTTCCTCAGAGCTATCCCAGTGCATACCACCTCCTTTACGTAGGGCACGTGGTACCCGTCTTGCAACTCAATCCCACCCCTACTCTGTGCAACTCTCCAACCCAAGAGTGAACGTTACTCTAAAACTTTCTTCTACTCAACAGCTGAGCTCTGGAACTCTCTCCCAGAATCAGTCTTTCCCTCTTCCTATGACTTAAATTGCTTCAAACTCCGTGTGTCCAGGCATTTTGGCTCGAACGTCCCTTGATTTTGGCCCTGTCACTCTTTCAACTATGGGGGAGGCACTCGCTATAGGCAGTTATGCCTTTTGCCTCCCTCAATCACATAGAAAAAAAAAAAAAAAAAAAAAAAAAACCCCGATGGTCCTTAATGTTGCAGGAGTATAACTTAGACATCAGACATATTGCCGGTTGTGACAACGTGATAGCAGACTGTCTGTCAAGGGTGGAGGACCCAGGGTAGCTCACCACAGGTGTGTTGGTTTGAATTTGGAGGAAAATTAGGCTTGCCCCTGTAGCTGCAAAGCCGCCAAAAACACTATTAAAATAATTAAAAAAAAAACTTTAATAAAAACTCTTTCTTTTGATAGTATAAAGTGTGCAGTATGTTACAGCAAGAATCTAAGACATTCCGAGTTTTGTACTTAGTAGGCTAGGCTTTGGGAAGCTTGCTCGTTGAGCATAACATTGTTGAAGTGATACTATTATTTTGGGGAAGTGTTGTGTATTTTTTTTATTTTTTAATAATAATGTGTTTTAAGTTTGTGATTGTGCCTTGTTTTTCACAACTTGGGAAGTAGCCGGGTAATGCGGGGTTTGTTAGCATTCTGTCTGGTCAGATGTGGCGTTTACCTGAGGTTAAAACGTCCCACATCTTGGGCGGGGTGTTACGCTAGCCAGCTGTTCAGAATGCTCTCGTACTCACTAGCGCTCGCCAGGGCAGTGAAATGGGCTATGATAGTCGTAGAGCGACCCTCTTTCTTTCATAGTGTTTAAGTTGTCACAGACAGTTTAGTGTTTGCCTTTATTCTTGTCTGTGACACCAAGAAGTATTTTATATCATTGATAGTGTTATAAGATACGCAGTGTGTTAGTTGCAATGAGAGAGATAAGGGGGAGCGAGGTGTAGTGCGTGTGCGTGCGCTCCCTTCCCGGCCGGCCCGCTTGTTGGTGAGTGGCTGAACAGGGTCACGTGGGCTTTGTGTCTCTGTGACGTAGTGGCCTGTGGTTGGTTGCAGCTCTCCTAGCCCAGTGGACGGGCTCCTACCCTCCTGACTCCCTCAGAGCACGGCGCCGTGAGGTTGCGTCTACATCACTTTGCATTCTGTTCCCCAATAACCACCTATACTACTGTTTCTCTCTCTGAACTTCTTCTTTTCCATACTTCTATGCTTTGAAGTCAATTACCCATCCCTTCTGGCCCCTCGCAAGCGACATTCACTGTCCGCCAGTCGTATTACAATCTCCTGCTCTCAGATATTATTATGTACTAGCTTAGCAAGGTTTAGAGTCATAGATTTCATACTGTACGATGCTTTTCAATATTGCTTGTTCTCCTCCATTATTTAATGCTAGACTGTGGTGGGTATCTGTTGTCGTTGTCAGTGTTGTGTATACGGCTCGCTACAGCCTATACGACTTCGACGGTGCTGGGTAGCCTGGTGGCCAGCCCTCTTTGGATATTTCCTTTGCGAGTGTAGCATTGAGCTGGCAGAGGGCTTTTGCCTACTCCTGCCAGTATATTGCTAGCTCTTTGCTTGACTTCTTGGGGAGCGTCAGGGCAAGACCAGGTACGAGAGACCTGGACTTACTAAGAGAGCCTCCCGGTCATTAACGTAAGATAGGGAGATATCCTTAAGGGTGGCACTAGGCTAGGAGCATGCTTGGCTCTACCTAGTTTCCCATACCCTGATACCACAGCTAGACTTTATTAATAGAGAAGACAATGCATACTTATTGACTCTTATCACGTGTGCTTATGTATTATTCACGGTATTGTTTAGCCTAGGTTGTTGCGCAGGGCACAACCGTTGGTGGCTGTTACTTTATTTAAGGAAGTACTGTTTTTGAGTTGCTGTTATTATTACTGTCACAGAGTTGTTGCATTCTCGTGTTTTCCATTACAGATGTCCTGCTTTTTGGTGTATTTAAGATACACATTTCATGTCCTGCCTCTTGCATTATTACAGTTCTATATTCTACGAGCATCTTAGAGCATCAGACGTTTGCAGAAGCTTCCAGGTCTGTTTGCTGTAGGACTAGACTTCAAGTGCTTTCATATAGCATTGAAGGGTTTTAATGTTGAGTTCAGACTAACATTAAACATAATGTAAGCATCTAATCTTTTATTAAATCTTGTCATAGTTTATTTAAGCTTTGTTAATACTTGAGAGCATTTTATTAACGAAATTACTTCTTGTTGTTTGCAGGCTTTGCCATTGCTGGAAAGCCTTAGTAGAGTACACTTATCCCTTGTTAATTGATATCCCGTTATCTAGTATATTAACTCTTTGGAATTAGCGTACCGTTGTTGCATACTTAGCCTATATTGTAGTCCAATACTAAGTGCCCTTGTTTATTCAGTTGTGCCGGTCGTAACATACCACATTTGGGACGGCTACATCGGTTCAATCATCAAGACCATGCCCCGATAATCGCGTAGTTTGTGAATTACTCTGCACATTAAGGAAGCATCTGGAGGTGGAAACAGATAAATGGAGCTCCATTTGTTCCAATCTACCAGAAATGCGTCCGGTCCTCCCTCTGGGGTTTGACTCCGGCATGTGAGGAACTGAGGCAACTTGTGGGTTGCCTCTGACTCGAACAAGTCCACTTGTGGACGGCATAGCTCTGCAATCATCTTTTGAAAGATGGTTTGCTTGAGT
Source organism: Paralithodes platypus (assembly GCA_032716605.1). Taxonomy (NCBI): domain Eukaryota; kingdom Metazoa; phylum Arthropoda; class Malacostraca; order Decapoda; family Lithodidae; genus Paralithodes; species Paralithodes platypus. Next base: position 38,930,614 of record CM064510.1, on the reverse strand, counting down.
GACCATTCTACTAGAGTGCTCTGTCTCCGGGACAGAGCGTCTGCCCAGACATTTGCTACGCCAGAAAGATATGTTGCATGAAGATAAATCTCTAGCCTTGCAGCTAGCCAAAAGATCTTTTCCGACAACTCTTGTAACACTCGAGATCTCGCTGACCCTTGTATCTGAATGCATGTTACTGCAGTCAGATTGTCCATCTTGAAGGCTAAGGACTTTCCCGCCAACGTTGAGCCGTGCTCCTTTAAGAAAAACAGGGGGACTACTAATAACTCTTTGGCATTTATGTAAAGTTGATTGTACCTGGACCATAGACCCTGACCTTGATGGCCAAGATTCGACTGATACCCCCGGGGATCCCAGGGTACCTGACGCGTCTGTATCGATCCAGACCGTCGGAGGAGGAGTTGTCCATGTCAAAGAGGAGTGTAACACTTCTGGCTTCGCCCAAGCCACCAACAGGTTGTGGATAAACTTTGGGATTCGCCATAGTGTTTCCGCTGGCAACAACGGAAAACACTTGTTTCCCTCCAAAATAAGCCTTTTCACCTTTAGACGACCTAACGGAACCGTCAACCTGATCCAGTTGAGTAACTCGACGAGAGACTCCCAAATCCTCCTCGTAGTGGTCAGAGAATGCAGAAACCGGAAGAGTTTCTTGCGAAATCTCTGACGGTTGTCTGCACTCTGACTCAGAGTAAGTAATTCGGTGTCCCAAAGCAGACCCACCCACTGGATGGCCCTCGTAGGGTTCAAGTTGGACTTTGCCAAGTTCACTTTGAACCCCAAGACGGTGACATGAGACATGACTTGTTATACATTGTGAAGGCAAGCAATTTTGGAATTCGCTACTACAAAGGAGTACAAAGGAAATCAAGCAACAACAAATCTGGTGACCCTTCTAGGCTGCTTGTCCTCCAAAACACTGAGGATCAATTGTCCAAACAGTGGTTTAGAGTGGGTAAGGGAACATTGGAAAGGGAACTACTGCATTGGAACTAATGTCCGTGGCAGGATTAGGGAGTTAGTAGGGGACAGATGGGTTAGTAACTGAGAGGGGGGATAAAATAAAGTTATTAATTTACAAACGGTGTCAGTCGCGGGTTTGATGCAAGATATTTGTCTAGGTGAAGTTTAAATGAATCAACGGTGCTGCAGTCTATAACGTCCAATCGTCTAGGTACCAGAACACCAGGATACCTTGTTTGAGCAATGGTAGCAGAGCCTGTCGGACTAACTTTGTGAAGACACGGGGTGCGAGATTTAGACCAAAGGGCATCCTTTGAAAAACAAACATCTGATTCCCTTGGCGCAAGGCCAGGTACTTTTGAAAGCGTCTGTTTATAGGGACATGCCAGTAGGCATCTGTCAGATCTATGGAACACATCCAACCTTGCGGCGGCAGTGTTAGCCTTATCTGATTCACCATCAGCATCTTGAACGACTGATTGTGAATATATTGATTCAGAGAAGACAGGTCAATGACCGGCCTAATCTGAATACTGTCCCTTTTTGGCACCAAGAATATTCGGGAAGTGAACACGGGCTGAGTGGACGATATTGGGACAATGAACTAGTTGAGTATCATCTCCCGGATGACTGATCCCACCTCTAATGAAACACAAATTAATTCTTGGGGGATACGTAAGCGAGGTCGCTGGGACCATCTCCATGAGAGGCCCTTGTGGACCACTGTCGTTGCCCATGCGTGGTAACATGCCTGAAAGTTGCCAGTCTCTAGACTGGTGTTGTCCGGCAGAGCTACTCTCGTTTCCGGCTCGCCATTCATCGGCCCTGGGAGTGAGAGAGCTTCGTGGTGTCTCAGTTTTTTTGGTTGGGAGGATTGTGACTCCGACTGATTGTTAGAGGGACGAGAGGCTTTGCTATCATTGCTACCTGACTTCTTTGACTGTCCCCTAAACCATCTACCTCTACCCCTGGACTGACCGCGGCCTCTAGCTGTGCCACTGCTGCCGGGGGTGGTGTGAGTCTTGGATGACTGCGGTGACTGAAACTGGCCACGAAAGGGACTCTTAGAAAACTTAGATTTAACTGACGACTCACTCTTCGGCTTGGAAGCAGTCCCACGGTTAGAGTCCAACAAACAATTTACTGTGCGCCAAACATCTGTGGAGGCAAGAGTTTTTGTAAATACATCAGACAAAATTAACCTTCTACCTATCTCCACTGGCAGCTTCTTAACGAGATACACCCTCAGATCTTGACGCACCCTCACGGCCTCAAAAATAGCTGTGCGGATGTCACCAAAGGACTGAACGGAGTTCTGAAGTAAGATGCGCCGAGTAAGAGATAGAGCCTTATGAGAGCTAGTATCAGTAACTGACTCAATCGTCCTGGCTAATGAAGCCGCAAGCTGACGACTGAGTAGAAATTGTGATAGCAGCCTCCAGGCTTTCTGCCTCATCTTATAGTCTTTATCCATTTGTAGCTGGGTAGGAGAGCAAAAAGGGTCTACTAACTGGCATAACAAAAGTTTAGGAGCACTCAAAAAATCTAGCATAGATTGTGGTACACCTGCCGCCTGCCCTATGGGCATGGAGAACCAATGATGATCCTCCGGCGGATGCTGTTGACTGCTTTTGTTCGTAATAGTGCTGGCAAACATCTGGGCCTCTTGTCCCCACACAGCCCACGGCCCAGACTCCTCACCCTTTATGTGAATAAATGGAAGACCTGAATCATCCCTCTGTGGGGTAGTGTTAAGCTCGGGGGTCATACCCTGCAAACTTTTAACATCATTCAAACCATCAGATTTTGACAAATCAGAAAAAAGTTTCACAGAAGATGCCGGAGGTAGAGCCGGGGACTGTGAGTAGACAAAGTACTCAGGATTATACAAACTCGGGATTGCTTTCATCACAACATCTAGCACATTGCCGGCTTGGTTCTTGGCCCTTAGTTTCTTGGCCTCACTCATTTCAATGAACCAATGGTCCGGCAAAGGGACTTCACCTGCGACCGTCGACTGCGAGACCTAAGGGCGAGTGGGCATAATGACTGACCAGGAAGTATCAGGGCCTTATAAAAGGGGCATAGGGCCCTTCTTAGAAAGCACTGAACGAGCAAGGGGAGGTGGAATCAAATCTGCTAAAATATTCAAATTAGAAGGCAAAAGAGCAGCGGCAACTGGCGGAGTAACTGCCGGGGTTACGTTAACCCCTTCTGTACCGGTGATGTACTTTTCATTATATTCTGGCAACTATTAGACGATTTTGTTCAGCATAGGAAGGACGTCTACCCAATAAAAGGCTACAGACTATCTCGATGAATCCTTTTAGGTACCATATATCTTTCCTAAGCTTCATAAAATCGTCTAAATGTAGCTGGAATAACACAAAATACATCCTCGGTAAGGAAGGGGTTAATACGGGGGTTAGATGATGAATCAACCTGAGGGAAAACTTGCACACGGCCCAGAGGTCGCACCGCCGGTGCTACGGATGTCGGTACCTTAACCTGTCTTTCCTCCTTTACTGACTGCATAAACTCCAGCCAGTCCCTAAACTGTTCATTTGTCACCAAGATTCCACCTTGCTAGTCAGATGCGGACGTAGGGCGAGAAGCTTCCAAGCTCTGCGTTCCAGAGGCGGAAGGAGCATCCTGTTGGCCAGACGGAAGCTCCTCCCAGTCTGCGAGGTATTGTTGCAGTGGTGTGAGGCCCGATACCCGGGCTGGGGAGGCTGGTAAAGCCTCCGACCGAGACTCGCCAGCCTTGGTTGCAGTGTCGTGTGTAGGGTACTTGTTTGTGATACAGGAACACGGGGCAGAACCTCCTCACCCAGGTAGAGGTCAAGTATAGGAGTGGCGTCTATAGTTTCTACTATAGAGTCTTCAAACTGCTCAGATACATGGGAAACGTCATCCTCTTACCTGCCAGTCATGACACTGCTACTACGATCTACCCCAAGGACCGGTATAACGGGAGGCTCTGGATGTGCCGCCCGGCTGGGAATCGTGAACTGAGCTGTTGGGCCAATGACACTGGCATCAATGTCTTGTGAGAGATCCCGGCGGGAGGAAGAATGTGTACGTTCTGGCGTATGTTTAGAGTCTTAGAACTCATGGGCTTCTTTGTGTACAACCGCTTCGAGGATTTCTTAGTGTCCTTAGACTTGGTTTCGCCACTTAAGAGGCATGATGCGAAGTATGGACAGTGCTTTTTAGCCTCTTGTATGTGTAGAGGGGAAGCAGACCTGGGTGTCTCCAGACGCAAACGAGACCTGGAGCGCCAGGAGGTTGAAGCAGACGACCCCGGCACAGGTCCATCTGACGTCCTAGGCCACTTGGAGGTGTGGGAGGGAGCAATACGACCGCTAGAGTCATCAGAAACTTTTGTCACAGTCCTTATCAATTTTGAAACACTAGATTTGGAAGAAGAAGGTGTACTGAGGCGCCCAGCTTCCGAACAAGGCACTTTTTTCAATAAATCGTCTAGTAGTGGGTCATCCAACTGCAGAGATTTATGGACTATGTTCTTACAGTACAAGACAAATATGGATTGAATTGTTAGCAAAATTGTTTTACATTTGCTATCAGAGTGATTTAGAAAGCCATTACGTAGTACAGCACATTGTTGACACGTTTTTGACAACCACCGGCCCCTTGATCTGTTCAGACAAGTTACACATCTCACGCACTGTTTGTGACCGGTGACAGAAAGATTAGCACAATTGGGGCCAGAGCAAAAAGTATAACCACTGTAATCCATCGCTCCCTCTCGCCGGGGAATGCTAATCCTCCTAGGCGTCCCGGGTGGTAACTTGGCTACCGCACCTGAGGGTTGAAAAAGTCAAGAATCAATGCTCATAGGGACATGCTAGGCTGGAAAAGCTAATATTGTTAAAAAACGTTAAAGAGAAAAAAAAAATTAACTAACACTAGACCATCTTAGTTCCCCATACATTAAAGTCTCATTCCAGATGTTCCTTGAGTATTGCGTATCATACCAGATGTTACTTGATTAATAACTTCTTACCAAAGTGACTAACACTGACCTAATCCTCTCAATATAAGACCTTAGTTTCCGGCTAACAACGCCTACAGAATCCAGTATTTCTCATATCCCGGCGGCCAATGCCAGAAATTAGCTACACAGTTTACTGAGATTGCTCAAGATAGGAAGAGGTGAGTTCGTATTCGGCTCAGCCTATACCCGGCGGAAGTGGCTCCCCACTTATAAACCAGGCATGCGTTCTTAGTAGCCCCAAACTACGAACGGTTTCTGCTATACCTTGAGGCGGAAATGACCTGTGGGCGACGGCCAAGCCGGGGACCCCAATAGACAAAGTAAGGTAGAATTTCGCCTCCCGAAAATTTACCTCCGCCGGCAAAACTAGTACAGAAACGATTTCGACCTATCTTGTGCCAAACAAAGATAACTCGAAATCAACATAGCTCTAGACACTCCGAAGATTTCCTGGCGGGGAAAATTTTTCGTAAAATGACTAGAGGCACGTTGTTACAAGTCTCACTTATTATATCCCACCGGAAGGGCCCAACCCTCCTAACCACTAGATCTCACAACGTGCACATATTATGGCATAGTCATACATTATACACTCAATAATAAATAACACATCCTAGATATTAATAATAAACCTAAAGGAGCCAACTAGACGGGGGCAGGTGGCAGGATATCACAAAACAGCACAAACCTGAGTCCCAGCGAAGCACTCCATCATCCATCACGAAGAAACAGGAAAGTAGGCTGAAAAGCGTCATGAACAAGTGCCAAGCTTCTCTCTAAGTGAGATAACTGGAAACGCACATGTTCCTCTCAAAGAGAAGAAAAAAGCGCTTAACCCACCCAATTGGGTAGCCGAAAAGCGGGCCCCGTATCCTCTAAAAGAAGCCTCATGTCTATAAGCGATAAAATAGAAAAACCCTAGGGGAAAGAAAAACACACACACGAGAGAGTCTTGCCTTATCACAACAAGGACTCCTGACAAACCTTGCCAAACACCCATGGAACAGTCTCCTAAGGCGAGTGGGAAAAGGTGTACATAGTTTAGGTAATCTATAAGCTACCCTGACCTCAGCATGTAGCATGTACATATGAGAAAAGACTCACAAGTCGGAAGCAGAAGAACGAAGCGAGGCTATGCACACCTTCGAACACGTCCGGACCTGACGACGCCTAGGAGGACATATGCGCCCAGATAAGAGCTGAGTGACACGCAAAATAAACAGCAGACGCATGTGAAACACAACCTGCTAGATCATGTTTAAACACTTTAATTTATTTTTATTTTTTACTGTTTTTTTTCTAGTAGTGATACCCACATCATAATGACGAGTCCGTGAGTGTTTTTAATATATGTAAGAGCATTTCGCTCACGATGATTGGCAATCTTGATGTTCTCTCCTAGGCGGGTCGTTTGAACAGCGAGCCATTGAGTTCAAAGATAGGCCATACTTTAATAAGGTGCATCGTCAATGATGGAGGGACCACTAATAAACATTTTCTATTGCACTAAGCTTATTGAAGGCCTATGATAGAGTCTCGCACAAATATCTAATATTTAAACTCCCTTCCTTCGGTTTCTATCCCTCCATCTGTGCCTTTCTCTCTAATTTCCTTTCTGGCCGTTCCATAGCTGCGGTTGTGGACGGCCATCGCTTACTTCCTCAACATATCAACTCTGATGTTCCTCAGGGTTCTGTCCTATCTCCAGTTCTCTTTCTAATTTTCATAAATTATCTTCTCAACTAATTCCTTGAACGTGACTACAGTGCGTTGTTATGTGTGCGATTAGTTTGCTTGGGAAACAGATTAACTTGCTCATGTAGTAATGTACACCCTATGTGGTGGATTGTGTTCTTTTATTTATAAATAATTATTTTACTTAAGCGTTGTTTCCACATAGCGATTTTGATTAGTTATTTTTTCTTTTTACTGTGTTCGTATACGTTTTGGTTTGTTTATTTTGCAAGTTTTACATTATAATATCCATTCATATGCTGATGACTCTACCTTAAAGTACTCAACTTGTCCGGCAAGCAATCACTCAAAAACCCACGTGATGAAGCCATAGAACACTTATCTTCTGATCTATCAACTATTTCCAACTGGGGCAGAGAAAATCTTGTTACTTTCAATGCTTCCAAAACCCAATTTCTCCATTTATATACCCGTCAGTAACTCCCATAGAGAGCAGTGGGGGAGCGATACCCACTCTACTCCCTTTGTTCCAACATCGCGAGGCGACGAGAGATGGGAACAATGGGCTCCTCCTCTTGCATCTCCTCTATCTCCATCATAGTTGGCCGATACTCGTCCCCTGAATCCTCATCTGACGATCCAGTGCCACTGTCAGGCACATCACTTTCCTCAAGTATAGCCAGAGCATCCTCAAGGCTAACACCCCTGCGTGGGTAGCGACGAGGTAGGTCATACATGATGTATCACTCGCCAGGTCAACGGGAAAACTGTCATCCTCCTCCTCCCGCGCGTCCCAACCCGCGGCTGGACTTGGGGGTTGCCAAGTATTGCCACTGTTCGGCAACATCTTAAGGAACACACCATACAAATCTGAACCCTCTAGCTACCATAGGACAAGAGTAAATAAGGTCGAAAGTGCCAAAGCAGGTGGTGAGGTAAGTGGGTAAACTGGCGTCCACTACCTGTGCGTCCCCACCCGTGTGGCTAGACTTGGGGGTTGCCGAGTATTGCCACTGTTTGGCAACATCATAAGTTATATCCCATACATATTTGAACCCTCTAGCTACTATAGGACAAGAGTAAATAAGGCCGACAGTACTGACGCAGGTGCTGGGGTTTAGCGTTACATACATTGCCGATGCATCACGTGCGTCGCTGGGGTCTAGTGGGTTAATTAATTTTGTTCAATTTGCAGTATTATTATCTTATATATAATAAAACTAATTTGAATACAATATTTTGACATTAATAGTAGTTTTTTTATTCGTCAAGAATATACCAGAACGTCCTGAACTTTGCAAATTGACTGATTCTTTGACTATGACGAGAGTAGCCCTACGTTAATATATGTGTGACTAATTTGCTTGGGAAACAAAATGAACTTACTCATATAGCGATATACATTCTATGTGGTGGTTTATGTTTTCATATTTCAAAATTATATTTTGCTAAATCGTTATTTCCACATAGTGATTTTGATGAGTTATTTTGTCTTTATATTGTGCCGTTCCTTTTTTTTTTTTTTTTTTTGCAAGTTTTACATTTCAATTCCTCGTCTTTCCCTCCTCTTTTCCACTCTGATGGTGCCATCGTCACTTCTTCCTCTGACAAAGCTGATTTCTTTGCCCAAACTTTCGTTAAAAACTCCACTATAGGTGATTCCGGTGCTATTCCTCCCTTTCCACCCCCCACACTCTTAATTATACCTAATATCTAATCTCTTCTAAGGATATATTTTCTACCCTCTCCTCCCTTTCACGCATTTATGATGCAGAGGTTGCCAGATTAGCAATAAGAAATAGAGTTCTCTCACTCTTATAATTACCTCTCCAAAATTAGTTTTCTGACCACAGCTAACTCAAAGACAACTGCAGAGGTTGAAGTAACTAAACTAAAGGTTTCTAAATACCCCTGATGGTAACAAAGGCTTTAAAGTATCCCCAATAGGCTCAAAATCGCGTCATATGTCGGAGTGGGTTAATACTAAGCAGGCGTACGGACAACATGGTACTGTTGTACGAAAAAACTATTCTTCCGTGCTAGGCAAAGACTTTACCTAGGCAAAGTCTTTCGTCTCTGTTTTTCCTCTAATATCTTTCCTTTTTGTTGGAAGTTTGCCCTTATTCACCCTGTTCCAAAGTAGGGTGACTGCTCTCAACCGTCCGTCTGTCTATCGTCCAATTAGTCTTATTTCTTTTATCACTATAGTTTTTAACACTATTCTTAATTCAAAATTTCTTAAACATAATCTACTTTCAGATCGCTAGTATGGCTTCCTTTAGGGGCCGCTCTACTGGTCTTCTACTTTCTTATCTTATTAACTCTTGGTCATCATCCTTTTGGGACTTTGGTGAGACCTTTTATATTGAGCTAAACATATTAACCCAGGGACTACGGCCAGACTCTTAAGAGGTTCTACTGGGCGAATGCGGCCAGACTCTTAAGATCCAAGGCCTAAAAAAAAACTTTCAAAACATCCCAGTGGCACTCAAAACAAAGTAATTTGTGATTAGGTGAGATAATTCCTCTTCATTACTTGCTACGACTTCTACACACGTGTCCCAAGCCCCGCTTCCCCTCCTCCCTCCCCCCCTCATTTTCCCCCCTCTTCCTCCCTCCTCAATTATCCGGTATTTTCCCAATTATTCCCGATATTTATCGAGTATTTTCGTGTAAGGATGGGTGGGAGAGAGGGAGGAGGGTGGAGGAGTGTATCTCCAATCCTCTAAGCCAGTCTGAGAGCTCTCCTTGTCTCTCAGTACAATGCTAGACACCAGAGAGGGAGGGTGTCTTACTCTCGCCGATCAAGATCAGATTACGACCGTGGGGATAAAATATACGATTTTCACCTGCCAATTGCTGTTACCACTTGTTTTATTGCTTTCCAATGTTCATATTTTCAAATTAAAAGTAAAATAGGCAAATATGGATAAGTATTAATTATACTGTATATATGATATATTTAAGATTTTCGTCAGGAATTAACCAAATACCTTCGCATGACGGGCACTTTCAAATACCATAGCTGCGCATCTTATGAGTTAAAAGCCTTCGATAGAGTTTGACAAAAAATCTCTAATTTCTAAACTACCTTCCTTCGGATTCTATCCTTCTATCTATCCTGGCCTTTCTGGCCATTCCATAACTTCAGTTGAGGATGGCCATCGCTCACTTCCTAAACCTATCAACTGCAGTGTTCATCAGGGTTCCGTCCTGTCTCCAGTTATCTTTCTAATAATCATTAATGATCTTACCCCCTGGGGGTAAGGGAATAGAATATGCCCCACGTGCCTCCTGTGTGTCATAAAAGGCGAATAAAGAGGTTGGGTCGGTGGGCTTGCGACCCCCCACCCTTGAAAAATACTTACTGCAACGATGAACTAACGAACAGGCTCGGATGTGGACGGACCTAATGTTGACGACTTACCATGGACAGTCTTAGAATAGCGACCTGGAATATAAAAGGCTTGAATGAAGACACAAAAGAGAGAGAGGTCCTGGAAGTGTTTGTGATGCCAGGCTGGATGTATGTGGAATGACTGAGGGATACAGATGTTAGAGAGTGGGAGTGTGGAATGGGTGTGTGTGCTGGAGTGAGTGAGGGAGCAACGAGAGAAGGTGTGTGTTTATTTGTAGGTAACAAATGGAAGGAGCGTGTAAGAGACTATGGGTCTGTGGGTTCAAGGATTGTGTGGGTGAGAATGAAAGTAGGAATACAAACGTGGGTGGTTTTGTGTGTGTGTATGATCCGACAGAGGATAAAACTGTAAGTGAGAAAGAGGATTTCTGGGTGAATGTGGAGGCGTGCCTGGATAAGTTTGGCAAGAGAGAAAAAATATTTCTGATTGGGGATATGAATGGGCAGGTGGGTGATAAGAAAGTTGATAGAGTGGTGGGAGGGTGGGATGTAATGTCAGAGGTGAATGGGATTGGTAGTGCACTTATGGACGTATGTGTGGGGAGGAGGCTGTGGATAGCCGACACCTTCTTCCGACTCAGAATGATACACTGGTACACATGGAAAGTGGTGTGGAGTAAGAAGGATAATACAGTGGTGGAACGAAAGGCACTGATTGATTGTATATATGTGGATGACCGAATACAGAAATTTTTGCTGGATGCTAGGGTGTATAGGGGTATTGGAGGGGGTCTGTCTGACCATTATGTATTAGTAGCTAAAATTAGGATACAAAAGACGTGGGTGAGGGAGCTGGAGGGAGGCTAGAGGAAGGTGGAATGGCAAGGAGGGTGGAGAGGTTGCAGGAGGTGGAATTCAAGGAAGAGTTCAAGAGAGCAGTAGAAAGACGACTAGATAGGTTTGACCTGGAAGGTATGGAGGAAGTGGAGGAGGTGAGCAAAGTGTTTAAGGGAGAGATCTGTACATTATGTGAGGAGGTGTGTGGAGTAAGGAGAAGAGGGAGGGGAGTGAAGGGTACAGCATGGTGGACAGAAGAGGTAACAATAACTGTGGAAGACAAGAAGAAAGCGTGTAGAGAGTGGTTGGGTAGTAGAGGGAATGAAGATTTGGAGAAACAGAAAAGAGCGAGGTAGGCCTACTTGGAGAAAAAGAGAGTGGTGAAGAGAATAGTGAAGGAAAGTAAGAGAAGAGTAGATGAGGAATTTGGAAGGAATCTGAGTGTAAAATGGAGGGAGTGTAAGAAACTGTTCTAGGAAGAAGTCAAGAAAGTTAGGGAAGGTAGCAAGGAAAACAGTAAGAGTGTGAAAGATAAGAATGGGCGAGTGCTAGCCGAGAAGCAAGAGAGAGTTGAAAGATGGAGGGAGTACTTCAACAAATTGCTGAATGTAATGAATGAAGTGCCAGCAAACTTAGTTGGATGGGGTATGGTAGGGAGAACAAGAGAAGTAGTGGAGGAAGAGGTGGGGATCAGGAGGTCAGAAGTGTGTGAAGCCATGAAAAGAGTGAAGTTGGGGAAAGCACCAGGTATAGATGGAGTGTGTGGGGAAATGCTGAGGTAAGATGGTGAGATAGTGATCGATTGGGTATGGAAAATGTGCAAACTAGCATGGGAGAAGGGGAGTGCGCCTCATGACTGGAAGACAGGCATAATAGTCCCCCTATATAAGGTTAAATGGGAAAGAGGAGTGTGTGGTAACCACCGAAGAAAAGTTCCAAGCGTAGTAGGGAAGGTGTATAGTAGGGTAGGGATTGAGAGAGTGAGAGCGAGAATGGAGAAATGGATAGGTGACGAGCAGAGTGGGTTTAGGAAGAGAAGAGGATGTGTAGATCAGATTTTTACCCTGAAATGTGTTGTGGAGAAATATCTGGAGAAGCAACAAAAGCTGTATGTTGCCTTTATGGACTTGGAGAAGGCCTATGACAGAGTGGATAGAGAAGGTATGTGGAAAGTACTTACAATATACGGAATAGATGGCAAGTTGCTGAAAGCAGTGAAGAACATGTATGAGGGTGCAAAGGCGGCAGTACATGTGGAGAAAGAGCAGAGCGAGTTCTTTGATCTGAATGTTGGGTTGAAACAGGGGTGTGTGATGTCCCTGTGGTTGTTTACTGTGTATATGGATGGAGTCATGAAAGAAATACAAGGAAAAGCAGTGGATGTTGGTGTATCACTGATAAGGAAGGGAAATGAGTGGAAGCTACCTGTACTGCTGTTTGCTGATGATACAATTCTGATGAGCGATAATGAATAGGAGTTGCAGGGTCTGGTAAATATGTTTGGAACAGTGTGCGAAAAATGGAATCGGAAGGTAAATGCGGGGAAGAGCAAGGTTATGGTCTTCGAAAAGGGTGAAGCCACAGAGTGTGAGGTGAAGTTGAAAGGTCAGGCTATGGAGATTGTCAGCTCATTTAAGTATCTGGGCAGTGTGCTGAGTAAGGATGGGAGTATGGATGAAGAAGTGCGAGAGAGGGTGCAATAGGGGAAGAGAGTTGTAGGAACGCTGAAAGCAGTAGCAGGAAATACGGTGGTCAGCATAGAAGTGAAGAAGTCCTTGCATGACAGTGTGGTAATCCCGACACTGACTTACGGAAGCAAAGCATGGACGTTGGTGGAGAGACGCAGACCAAGAGTGAGAGGGGTGGAAATGAGTTACTTGAGAAGTGCGTGCGGAGGTACATGGAGGGATAGACAGACGAATGACGAAGTAAGAGGGAGGTGTGGTGTGGAGGCAGATGTACTGGAAAGTGTGAAAAGGAACACCTTGAGATGGTTCGGTCACATGGAATGCATGGGAAGCGAGAGAATGACTAAGAGGGTGTACGAGAGCGAGGTGGAAGGACAGAGAGGGAGAGATAAACCGAGAGAGAGGTGGAAGGACGGAGTGAAGAAATATATGGATGAAGGTGGTGCTGGTTTGGAGGAGGGGCATCGACTGACTGGGGACAGGTGCATGGGGGTGTTTCGTTCGTGGCCACCCCTTCGGGGATCACGGCGTCAGGCAATAGATAAATCTTCTCAAGCCCTATCCACTCATATGCTGATGACTCTACCTTACACATTTCAACTAGTTTTTCACAACGACCCACTACACAATTACTCCAAAACACACATGATGAAGCCATAGCATACCTATCTTCTGATCTGTCAACTATTTCCGATTTTGACAGAGAGAATCTTGTTATTTTCAATGCTTCCATAGGCAAATTTCTTCATTTATCTACCCATCACAATCTTCCACATGACTAGCCCTTACTCTTCAATAATACACTAATCAATCCTTCATCGTCTCTTAGTAATCTTGATGTTTCTTTTTCTTGTGACCTTTCTTGGAAAGATCATATTACCACACTTGCTAAAACAGTTTCCCAAGAAGTTATTTTTTTTTTCTATGCAGATGCGGGAGACAAAAGGCAAAACTACCTGTGGCGAGTGCCTCCCCCAGAGTTGAAAGAGTGACAAGTCCAAAATCAATGAACATTCGAGCCAAAATGAGTTTGAAGCAATTTAAGTCATAGGATGATGGAAAGATGGATTCAGGGAGGGAGTTCCAGAGTTCAGCTGTTGAATAGAAGAAAGATTGGGAGTATCGTGCTTAACAGTCTCTGTGGGTTCTTCCTCCTTGCACAGCTTCTTGCTCTGGACAGGGGCATAGTGTGCCCCTGTATCAAGTATTGTTCGCTGCAAATGTTCAGACATAATGACTCTTAACTATCTTGAATTTGACTCCCATTTCACTCTTTCTATTTTTTTGGGGGGAGGGGGGGGGGGGAGAACAGTTGATACAGGCAGCTTTGCCTTTTGTCTTAAATAAACACATACAAAGACAAAATCTATCACTCTTGTCGGGAATAGGGTAATGATCCCGACAGTTTTAGGTCCAATAGGGCATTTGAATTTGGCGGTATCGTATCGCATGTACGATTTCGGCTAGTTCTTTGTGTATTGTAGTTTATTATTAAGTGTAGGTTAAATATTAACTGTAATGTATAAATATCTACATCAGCTCTAGATGTATCATGAAACCAATTTATGGGTTATAATTATTATGAGCTGGCAGCCATATGTAATTTCGCGACGCTTCGGACGCCGGCCCTTTAGTCTCTCAATCACCACCATACAGCCAACAACTTCCCCCCCGGCTCTTGACTCCACCATGAACTACCATTGATAATATATAACAACAGTCCTACATCACCAGTCCTCTAAGCTAAGTTCATTGTATCGATATTGTATTATGTGAACATTCCTACATGTCATGCAATTGAATTAGCAGTGTGAAATAGGACCGGACTCCATCTATTAACTTCGCTGTATTGGTAATTATTATATAACTATTTCTTGGGATATTTTCATGTACCAGTGATATGAAATTTAACCTCTTTATCTAAATTCCTGACAAACGTGCCCTAGTGCTTATTATTTTACCATTTAAAGTGTTTTGTTTACTAGCTTCACTTGGTATTGCAAATGGCTGCCGCCTCGTACTTTGCTGGGCCGACTGCCCTTTCCCTAGTTTCTTAGCCTAGCTTTATCCCTCGAGTTTTTTTTCTGGGTAGCGCCGTCACAGTATTTTTTTGGGCTGGTTTCCCGGTTTTTTGGACGTTGTGCTCCTTGCCGTTCTTGGAGGGTTTGTTGGGCTAGTGCTGGGTGTGAGGTTTTTTTCGTTGGTTCCATTTCGCGCGGTTGAGCTAGGCTAGGCCTGCAGGTGTCTGTGGTAGCTATTCATTTCGCTTTGGTGGTCGGCCTGTAGTGTTCTATATGTTTAGGCATTATGGGACTCTTTATTAGTTTTGCCGGCGGGGAGGGTTCTCATGTGACTCATTTAATTAAATGTTATAGCCTAGTTGCCTAATTACGGTCATGGGGTTCGGTCTCTGTTGATTCCTAAGCGATTGACAGCCAACAGACCTCATGATTGTGGGATGGGCAGCTGGGCTAGGCCTAATACTTATTACTAGTCAGTTTTTTTCATTTACCCTTCTTTCTCTAGCCCTAGTTTGTTTCTGCTATTTGTCAATTTGCTCAATTAATTCATCCTACTGCAGCTAGTAGCCTAATGACCGTTTCCAAATTGGGAGTGGCAATACTATTGCTACATTTTTTAATTTATATTAATTTGTGTAACTAGTTTGCTTTATAGTTTAGAGAGTTAGCCTAATAGCTTAGATTCAGACCTTAACGATGACAGATTTAAAGAAACTTAAGATTCTGAAGGGAGGGATGAAGGGAAGTTTAAATAGGTGTTTAAGAGATCTTGATGAATTTTTATTAAGTGCCTCGGCTGATCAAATTAAGGGTAAATTTGCTACTGTAACTAAATTGCTAGCCACTTATGATAATTATGCTCAGCAGGTATATGGTTTATTGACAAGTACTGACGATGTGGAAGAAGAAATGTCAGCAGATCTTGAGTACGTTGAGGATGTTAATACAGCCTTAGCCAGACTATCTTCCACACAAGAAACACCCCCTGTTAAGGATACCGTACACCAAAGGCGACTGGCTTTAACCTGCCGAAGCTTACTTTGCCTACCTTTTCAGGGGATTCGACTACCTGGACTGGATTTTGGGATATCTTTGAGTGTTCCGTCCATCGGAATAAAACACTCACATCCATCCAAAGGTTCACATATCTCCGTGGCCAATTGAAAGGGGAGGCATTGAAGTTGATCGATGGGTACAAGCTAGAAGCTACAAGCTACGAGTCTGCAGTGGAGTTGCTGAAAAGAACTTACGGGAGAGAGGAAGTCATCAAGACCGCATTAATTACTAAATTCTTCACTCTAGATCCTCCATCCTATGATGTGACAAACCTAAAGGAGTACTATGCCTCCTTTGAGAGCCTCCTCCGATCTATGGAGACAATGGCCATCACCAAGGAGGAAATATTTAGTGTAAATATCTTGAACAACATATCCTCTCCCCTAAAGGAAATCGTAAGACGACAACTAAGCGACTCTCCACTAAACTTGGAAGCGTTGGTGCAGGTGTACCAGACTGAAGTGTTTAACATGGAGAATACTGGACACTACCGACCCGTGGAGATGTCGCCATCCACTGCAGCTTTCCTGGTACAGACTTCTCCTAAACAGAAAAGGCCAATATCATTAGGTTGCAAGTTGTGCAGTGTACACGATCATCTATGGTACCAGTGTCCTAAGTATCCTAAGGCTACACAGAAAATTGGCAAGGCTAAATCGCTTAATTTATGTACCAGCTGTCTGGCAAGAGACCACTTCAACAGTACTTGCACCAATTCCTACATCAAACCTTGTAAGTATTGCAAGGGGAAACATTGGTTTTCCCTTTGCACCCAGTCTGATCGGCACGACGGCAAAGAAAAGGGGAGAACCACCAAAGAGTCACATGAGAAAGGTAAAAGCGAGGGTAATAAAGTATCTGCCATGTCCATTGCTTCTCGGGAATGTCAATTGCTTCCTACTATGATGCTGCCAGTAGTGGGGAGTAATAATAAGCCTACAATGACGCGCACCTTACTCGACCAGTGCTCACAGAGCTCATTTGTTCTGCGGTCATCATTACCCCAGCTCAAGTGTACCAGCAAGGATCAAGAGAATTTGCGTCTCCATGGTTTCACTGGTGAAGTAGATTCCAGTGACTATGATATAGTGGAGATTTCCTATGTTTATAGAAGAAAGGTATGTCCCATCAAGGCTGTTGTGGTCGACAAACTACCCAGTTTCTATATAGCATCAGAGATTCAACCACATTTGAAATATCTCAGAAGCAAGGGTTATAAACTGGCTGATGATCAACTCTCTGCTAACAATGGAATTATGCTACTGGTCGGAGCTGATTATTACTACGACCTGGTTCACCCTGGATATCGGCGGGTAGATAAGCTAATAATGCTCCCCACGATCCAAGGGTATGCCACTTCTGGATCCTATGCCACTTCCTCTCAAGACACACAGGTGGAGGTGGTTACGGTCCTCAAGGTAGCAGTAAACCCCATAGATAAATATATTAGGCCAAATGTGCCTGATAATACATGTACTGATATAGATAAGCTCTGGGACTTGGACAATATTGGAATTGACCCACATGAACTTGATCGGGAGTCCAAGCTAGCGTTGAGCTCGTATGAAGAGACTGTAACGTATGACTCTGGCAGGGGTCAGTATGTGGTAAGGCTCCCTTGGAATGATAATAAGAGTAAATTACCTACTAATTTCCATCTAGCACTTGGTAGATTACGTGGCCTTCAGAAGCAGTTTGTCCAGGATCCAAATTATTGCGAGACTTATGCGGCAGTACTAAACGAGCAGGTACAACGTGGATTTGTGGAAAGAGTAGATCTCAGTGAGTATGGGGATAACATCCATTACCTTGCTCACCATGGGATTAAAAAGGACAGTTCCACCACTCCTGTTCGTATTGTGTATGACTGCTCTGCTAAATCCAGTGATCGCTCCTATAGCCTGAATGATTGTCTGTACACGGGTCCGTCCCTGGTCTCTGATCTCGCGCAAATTATGTTGCTCTTCAGATGTCATAAGTTTGCATGGGTCGCCGATATTGAGAAGGCCTTCCTGATGCTTCAACTCCATCGTCAAGACAGTGACTCGACAAGATTTTTATGGCCACGGGACCCAATGGATCTAGATTCAGAGTATCTGGTCTACAGGTTCAGAGTCGTCTTATTCGGGGCGACCTGTTCCCAGTTCCTTCTCAACGCTACTATCTTGCGACATCTTGAGGAGGCTGGACTAGATCCTGACTTCAAGAATGAGATCAAGCAGGGGATCTATGTGGACAATCTTCAAGGCACTGGAGACGATGAAGATTTATTGCTCGGAAGATGCTGGGAGATCCGCGATATATTTGCCAAGGCTCATCTATACTTGAGAGAATGGGCCACTAATAGTGATCTTTTGAAAGGTCAATTTGCTTCTGACGGTGTAGCTACTGAGAATAGTGAGGTGAAGTTTTTAGGCCACAAATGGGACACTACCACAGATTGTATATCCTTATGTCACACCCCATGCGGCAGTGAGCTTATGACCAAACGAAACTGCTTAAGCTTGTCAGCGAGGTTGTTTGATCCCCTAGGTTTTTTGCTGCCTGTAACTATCTGTGCTCGTATGTTTTTACAGCAACTGTGGCGGCTAAAACTAGATTGGGACACGCCCCTCCCGACTGAGTTACAAGATACTTGGCGGTTGATTCGGTCGGACCTTTCCACATGTTGCAAGGTCCAACTTAATCGTCAGGTTATTAGTAGTCAACAGGTGGATCTATATGCCTTTTCTGATGCTAGTAATAGTGCGTACGGTACTGCCATCTATTTATGCAATGGTAGTGGAGCAAAACTAGCTATAGCAAAGGCCAAGGTAGCACCTATAAAGAAAATTACAGTTCCTAAATTAGAACTTACTGCATTGCTTCTGTCTGCTCGTCTAATAAAGTTTACACTGGATGCTTATACATACATACTACAGATTAATAATGTCTATGTCTGGAGCGACAGTCAAATAGCACTTTCATGGGTAAACAGCCAGAAAGTGTTCCCTGTTTATGTTTCTAATCGCACTGATGAGATACATAACTTAGTTCCTACAGCTAAATTTCGCTATGTGAGCACCAAGGATAACCCCAGTGACATAATTTCCCGGGGGATCTCGGCGCAACAGTTTATGTCGTCCTCTATATGGTGGCATGGACCTCCATGGCTTATATCTCCAACTGAATGGCCTCAGGATTTCAGGGAATGCATATCTGATCCTTCAAGTCGGCCCCAAGATGATGTGTTAAGTAGTTCGACTGTGAGTACTACACATCAGGATAACAAGTTGGTAGAGTGGGAACGTTACAGCAGCTATGATCAAGTAATACGGGTATTTGCATGGATACACCGTTTCATTAACAACATGAGAAGTCGGGCTAACGGGTCTTTCCTTAGTGAAGATTCGAAGCGTATCAGACTCCATGAATTGAGATCAGCAGAAGCAAAACTAATATGTTTAGTACAAAGGGAATCTTATCCTACTGAACATCAAATCCTGAGCAAGGAGTCAAAGGCCAAACCCTCTAACTTAATGAGGCAGCTAGGATTATATATGGAAGGAAGCATAATTAAGTGTAGAGACAGGATACAAAAGGCGGACCTTATTGATTCTGCGAAATATCCTGTCCTCCTTAGCTCCTCTCATTTGATTACCAAACTGTTGATTCGCCAATGCCATAGGACCTGCCTACATTTTGGGGTAAATTATGTTCTGGCGTATATGCGACAACGTTGGTGGATCCCTAAGATGCAACAAGCAATTAAAGGGATCCACAATAACTGTACTATCTGTAAAAAATTACAGGGTAAGCCTTACTCCCCAGTATATCTACCTCACTTACCTGAGTTCAGGGTACAAAAGACTGAACCATTTCAGGTAACCGGGGTAGACTACACCGGAGCGATTCAAGTTAGAGTATCGCCCGGTAATATAAAGGTATATGCCGTTCTATTCACATGTGCGGTAACCAGAGCGATTCATATTGAATTGATTGACGACCTATCCAGTGAGGGTTTTTTGCATACTCTAAGACGCTTTGCAGGCCGCAATGGTTTCCCTCAAATTATTATGAGCGATAATGCGACTTGTTTTGTCGGGGCCTCTAAATATCTCCAGAGTTTAATGGATGATCTGCGAGTTGTGGCTACCCTCACTGGAAAGGATTGTCAGTGGAAATTTATACCAGCACGTGCACCATGGTTCAGGGCGATTTGGGAGAGAACAATCGGTATTGTCAAATCTGCCATGAAGAAGGTATTAGGAAGGGCACTGGTGACCAGAAGGGAGTTGCAAACCATCTTAATAGAGATTGAGATGTCAGTCAACGACAGGCCCTTGACCTATACCTCGGCAGATGTTGATGACCTCTTACCCATTTCGCCTTCTATGCTAACACGTAGACGAACCCTTAATACCTTTCCTAGATCGTCAGTGACCAACGAAGATCTACAAGACCCTACGTTCGGCGATGCTGACGCCACCCATCATCGCTTCCACTATGTGAACAAGGTGTCGGACGATCTATGGAAAAGGTGGACCCAAGAATATTTGCTGTCTCTTCGCGAGTGTCAATCCAATATGATCAAAGGGACGAATCAACGATGGCCTCGTATCGGGGATATCGTCCTGATTCATGATGAGCGTCCTAGGTTATTTTGGAAGCTTGGGAGGATTGTCGATTTGTTCCAGGGCATTGATGGTCTTATAAGGGTTGCTAGATTGCGAACTTCGACTGGGGTTACTACTCGCCCAGTCGTAAGGTTATATCCCTTGGAGCAGGATGTAGAACTGCCGGATGATACTGGCGTCTCTACTGATACCCCTCCGCGGGAGAGTGCTGGTGACAGTGCTCCTCAGAGTGGGGCGGTTGATGATGAGAAGGATGATCCTCCTCTGGCTTCAGGTGGCGCTCGCCCCAAAAGGAGGACGGCTATGAGTTCCGTGGATCTTTGGAGATCTAAGATCAAACAAGGTGATCTTTGAATCTTCGATGTCCTTTTGTTTTCTGTATATAGCTACTGTATATTGTTTTTGGTGGCGGGCAGTATGTCGGGAATAGGGTAATGATCCCGACAGTTTTAGGTCCAATAGGGCATTTGAATTTGGCGGTATCGTATCGCATGTACGATTTCGGCTAGTTCTTTGTGTATTGTAGTTTATTATTAAGTGTAGGTTAAATATTAACTGTAATGTATAAATATCTACATCAGCTCTAGATGTATCATGAAACCAATTTATGGGTTATAATTATTATGAGCCGGCAGCCATATGTAATTTCGCGAAGCGATCGGACGCCGGCCCTTTAGTCTCTCAATCACCACCATACAGCCAACAACTTCCCCCCCCCCCCCCCCCCCCCCCCCCCCCCCCCGGCTCTTGACTCACCTTTAGTCCACCATGAACTACCATTGATAATATATAACAACAGTCCTACATCACCAGTCCTCTAAGCTAAGTTCATTGTATCGATATTGTATTATGTGAACATTCCTACATGTCATACAATTGAATTAGCAGTGTGAAATAGGACCGGACTCCATCTATTAACTTCGCCGTATTGGTAATTATTATATAACTATTTCCTGGGATATTTTCATGTACCAGTGATATGCAATTTAACCTCTTTATCTAAATTCCCGACAACTCTATCCATATCTGTTTATATCTTTCAATCTAAGGATAAGGGTAAGTTTGCGTGTGTATGTGGCATTTCCAATACATTTTTTATTGCTTATAATAAACAAGATTGAACACCGCAAAATTGCTAGTATAATTTATATAATATTTTAATTGTCTTTCATTAGATTTCAGAGCACAATATGACGTCAGATGTAAAGCCAGAGCACCTGATGATTGCTGAAGGGGGCCAAATGACAATTGGGCAACGCATGTACTGGCTTGATGGAACACTTATGTTCTCAAGTAATTTTCAGCCATTTCAAGTAGCAGATCTTGAGGTGTACGAGGAAATGTTGACTGAAGAGGAAATGATTAGCTACATGAACTGCTCCAAGCCTGATGACTTCCCTCAGCCACTTCTGACTCTAGACAGCGATCTCCTGGAAGCTAAGGATTCGGCGGAGCTGACCGATATGTCCAAGGAAGACATGTGTAAACCTTTCTCTCCACTCGTTGTTCCCTTTGACCTTCGTCTAAACATTTATGAGGCTGCTCAATGGTGCTCAAATCTTGGAGGGTCATTGCCTCTGCCAGAAGACAATGCTACAAATGTATTGTTCTCTAATAATATGAAATTATATGCAGAAAAGCTGGGAATTACAAGGCCACAATCTTTTTGGCTTGACATCATCAAAAACGAGCTTACAGGGAACTTGGAGAAATATTCAGATGGAGAGCCGATCATCTGGACAAACTTTAATTATTATGATAATGTATCAAAGCATATTAAATGTGCACTTAAGGATTATATGTTTACAGAATGGTATTACAAAGATTGCGAAGATCTGGCAAGTGTATTCTGTATTTTACCCACCTCACCACATCTACGTGTTCATGGTTTATGTGAAGATAGTCTGTTTGGTACAAACTTTTTTATTTCTGGACTTCGAAATGGAGAGATTGAGTACATAGGAGGCTCTGGCTTTCGGATAGTGTATATGAACGATACCTGGATGATAAAGAGCAGAAGCAGCAAGACAGTGCTAGCTGAAATGATCTCGGGCACAGGTCTCAACTCTCCTCTAGGACGACATCGCTGGAGCTTGACGAGAGACAGATGCAACCAACAACAAGTGAGTGCTTATGAAGAACTTAATACATTCATATGTTGCAGAATGTAAGCTACTCTGAGTCCTTTGACCATCTATGATCTTTGTGATTAATGATCCTTTGCTACCTTTAAGTACGAAAACATGATTTCATCTACATATATTTTGTATATTCATTGTTTATAGAATCATAAATGGACAGGGCTGACAGAACTATTATTTTGGCCATGTCTGTCAGAATAGTACTTCATGGCTTTTGCTAACTGTAATTTGTCCTTTGCAATACAAATATATTTGGAACTAAATCAATTCCTTGTAACTTGATATACAAACCTGTACTAGAATTTAACGTTCTTACTTTATTTCTAATTAGCGAAAGATTATTTTATTCAGCTCAAATTTAAACCCTCTGAACTAAAGAGTTCATGCTAAGAGAAAGCTACTTTGCTTTAATAAGATTCAATGTTAAACATAGCAAATAGCCATGTAACATTAATGGTGTTGATCCATCCCCAGATGGAAATAGTCCTAACCTCCTGTGACCGAGACCAGTTCACATGTGACGACGGTATGTGCATTGCAATTGAAAAGCGTTGCAACCTGATTCTAGACTGTCATGACCGCAGTGACGAGATGCAGTGTGCCATAGTGTTGCCCCCAGATGAGTACTCCCCCTGGCACTCACCACCTACAGAAAACGGGGGACCACTACCACTATTCATCCACCTTAACATCACCTCCTTCAGGAAGTTTAGCCTCAACACCTTCACCATCGTCATGGACACCCAACTCACCATCAGCTGGCGTGACCTCAGACTCAAATTCAAGAACCTGAAGGCCACCATTAGGTCCAACAAGATACTCAATGTATCTCAGGTGTGGTGGCCTCAGGTGAACTTGTGTGACTCCTCCATAGGTGCTGTCGAGGTTTTTCAACATTCCAGGAGAATCAATGTTAAGAGGGAAGGCGAAGCAATAACCAGACAAGAATCTAAAATATATACTGAAGGTAATTGTGGTTTATTCCTTACACATAGTGACGATAACATCAGTGATCATAACATAGATCAATTAAACTCTAGAAATAGGATGAGCTTACATGTCAATTAGTAAGTATTCAGTAATTTACTGCTAAAATAAGCAAACCAGCAATAATACAATAAAACAGCTGGAAGTTACTTGCAAAATATTTTCTTACGAAGAACAGTACTAATTTTGTATATGTATTTTACTAAATTATTTTCTAGTTAATTTTAAAGTTGATGTGAATGAGTGATCAACTGAGCTAGTAACCTTAAGGGGTGTTACCGGCTTTTTTTAATCTTTCTCTCCTTTTCTCTATTTCCCTGGCTTGTATCCATTCGGCCCCATTCAGCCAACTGTTTTAAGACGTTTATCCCCATCCAGGTGTCGATTTCTTCCTGGCGAGCGATAGCGAGCCAGCATTGTATGGAGAAATCCGGCTTCGCCGGAGAAATTTTTCTATAGAAAAATGTACAAATTTAGCTTGGTGTCAAAACAAATATTGACACCTGGATGGGGGTGAACGTCTTAAAACAGTAGGCTGAATGGGGCCGAATGGATACAAGCCAAAGAGAGAGGGAGAGAAAGAGAAAAAAGGCGAGGTGGGCTCCTTTAACCCGTCCAGCCCTGGCTAGTTTTGTAATGTTTGTTCACCAGAACCCGGCCGGTTTTCAAAAAATGGTTTTATTCCAGAAACAATAGCGAATGGGTTAGGAATGAAGGAAAAACCATGAAAAAACGCTCAAAAAGCTTAAAGAATGGTCCTACAGAGCCCCCGAAAACGTATTTTACAAGAGTAAAAAATTGAAGGCAATTACCCCAAAAAAACAGGTTATTGCGCGCTCACGTGCACGCACGTGGACTTTGAGAGTTTTCAACCATCGGCACGGTTGCGTGGGATACGTACACAGTTCCCATACAAATCTGAGCCCTCTTGAGTGGCTACACCTGAGGTTACGGTCGGCGCAATTAGGGTGACGCGCCAGGCGCGTCTCTGGGGCTGTGCGTTACATACATCGCCGACGCGTCAGGCGCGTCGCTGGGGCTGTACGGGTTAAGTAATATACAGAAATATACTGTAATGTAGGCCTACATTTATAAAACCATGGAAAAGTTATTTTTTTTGACTCACCAGACCCTGGAAAGTGAAGATATTTCCACCCATAGTTTGCACGCAAGGCCGGGTGCGGAAATAATTAGCATTGTTTTCTTCCATTTCCCCTCTCCACACCTTCTGGGAGGGAGGACCTTATTCCTTTATCTTTCACTTTTGTGGTCTTCACCTGGTAACTAACTGACAATTTGTGTAAATGGGCTTTAGTCTATTTAAAATAAAGTTGCAATTGTTACTAATGTTGCCAGTTAAGTGTTATTTATCGTTTACATTTTTCAGGTTTGTACTATCTCACTGTGAATGAACACAACAATGTGTGCTATGCATATTGTGGACACTAAGGAGAAAATATAGCATTTTACCGAAATTAGTTGGGAAATGTTTGTCACCTGTCCCAGAGAATGGTCTCAGCTAAGTGGAAATGAGAAGGAAGTGATATCTGAGGCACTTACCAGGTGAACAATTACATTTTTCTGACTAAATTTGTGGGTATTTTGGTCCATCATTGTTAGTTTGCAAAAACAATGCACACATGATAAAATGTTTAATGCTATTCACCCCTCACAAGTTGCCCCAAGGAAGATTGATTTGGCAAATGTTCCTGCTAGGATGCCCACAGAAGAACACAACAAGCTCTTGCCATTGTGGACTGGTTTCAATTCGTTTTTTTGTGCAAATATCCCACCAGTGTCATCAATTGGCTGTCTTCCTATCATTAATGCAAACCCCACAGATATGGACACTGAACACCGTCCTGATGCGAAGTATAGACATTGACAATATCTTAGAACTCTCAACTATCGTCATTGTGTTTGATCAGGTTGTCTACCGGTATGCGAAGGCGCAGATTATTATGTGGAAAAGTGAAATGCTGTTAGCAAGGACTGTGATTAGACTAGGAGATTTCTACACTGCCATGATGTACTTGGCTTGCCTGGGCAATTGATTTGGTGAATCAGGATTCCGAAATAACCTTAGTAAATCAGATTTATGTGCACAGAGTTCGATAAGTTCGATAATACTGAGTGGCCACCACTATAATCACCGTATCAGATGCCACAAAATATCCTATGAAGCCTTTCAGAGGCTAAGGTGGGAAGCATTCATGGAAAGCTTGGGTGCTGATGAAGCCAAACTAGTGAAGAATACAATCTCTGAACTGCGGCAAGCCTTCCTTTTAACCCTCTTAGGTCTCAATAAGTTTTTAAAGTTTCCATGGACACGTGAAGCACTGTCTGGGCATCTGAGGTTTTCTCTTTGTTCCCATTCACCCAGCTCAACCAGCTATGAAGGGTTGCCAGATACCCCCACATAAAGACTAGTATACCATAATTATACATCATGTCCAAAATGGACGCAATCGCGTTTTTACTGTGGTTTTACCAAATTTTGTAAAGGCTTAAGGACGCGATGTCCACACGTGCGCAAAGGCCAAATTGTCTTAGGACGCGATTGCGTCTTCACGTGCGCAAGAGGGTTAAAATGGGAAGTTTTCCATGAAGCAGTTAGTTCAAGGGCCTTTAAAGATTCTAGGACTGCTATGACGCCTTCATCAAAGCTCATGACAACAACAGGACATTCAAATACTGGAGTACATACCTTGAGATGGTCCAGGTGCTCCTGTGTACTGGTTGGAAATATTCTCTCTTCCAACGTCACACTCTGATGTCCATGCCAACTTCATGAAGGAAGACTTTGTGTCCAACGTTAGAATCGCCATGGATATTCACAGATTGCATGCGACCAGACATTGGAACAAATATGCAATTGAGACACCAAGACAAAGGGTGGGATGGTCGGATTAACATGGAATTAAAGGGCAAGCGAGAGGTGGATACTATCTTAGCTTGAATGAACATACATTGCAAGTAGGTGCTTTGCCATGGCTGGGAAGGATCGAAACATCAGTGGCAAGAAAGACACCAAACATACACATATATCCAAAGAGGAAGGAGTAATACAAAGTGTGACAAACTACATTAAGGGTATGATTTCACCCAGACCACACATGACCTAATCTACTTTTATTAGGTATGGAAGTTCCAGATCCTATTGAAACCGATATTGAGACAGCCCATGCCAAAGGTAAGGTCGCCTTCTCCAACTTCTACCAAACCCGACTGCTTGGTAATGCCAAGAAGCTGATCTGACCCCAAAGTTCTAGATATAGTCATTTTGAAGATGTTGGGTAGACAGTAGTAGTTCAGCAGAAGTCAAAGAACAAGAAGTTATCAAAGGAAAGCGCAACCTTAGGGCAGGAATTTTCATCATTGAAAAAGCAAGGGGAATAAGTATAGATAATCTCATGCAATATTCATTAAGAATGGTCCTGCTTACCCAGATGGTGGCTTCATGAAGACAGATAAAGCTAAAGTACTTCACTACCTTGAAGAGACTGCACCAGACTACAAAGCAGAGAGTTTACCCCAGGGTTCAGCATGACTCATTGATGCTATGGAAATCATCCAAAAGATTCCTGCTGGTGAGGTTCTTAAATCACTTGGTGGCCTAGCTTCCCTGTACCTGGAAAAGGTTCTTTCAATTACAAGGAAGAATAAATCTGTTGCAGTACATGTTGTTCCTGATCGCTATCTAGAGGTCAGCATCAAGAATGCAAAAAGAGAACGGAGAGAGAAGTATGTTCAAGAATCAGCCAAGATCATTATGGTCTACTGAGAGGAGCAAAAGATTCCTTTTCAATAGAAGGAAGTTCCTTGCCAGTTGTCAGCACAAAGATCAGTAGGCAGAATGTTTGTGTTTCTTCAACTGTTGGAGGAAAATGCACATTGAAAGTCAAGACTGCCTATTGATAATAGGTCACAATACATAATGTCACTCCATACTATAATTTTATACTGGGGTGAGCCAAAAGTGGACACTGTCCCATAATTATTCTGTTCCCATGAGGAGGCCGACACCCGCCTGCTACTGCACTGTGAATATGCTTCACAATCCTGTTCTACTGTGGTCATCTAGTTTCCCGACACAGAAATGTTGGCGATTGCCATGTCAAAGTGTCATGAGATGAATGCGAATGTTCTGTTTGACGCTGGTAGGGATATCAAGGAAAGCCCCTGGATGTTTCAGTTATGAATTGGCACTTTAGCTTGTGTACTCAAGGACTTCATTACTTCATTGGCTGTAACTCTGTGAGTGCATGCCATGGAAAGGGGAAGACAAAATCTGCTACACTCATGTTGGAGGATAGTGAGTCAATATTTGTTGACCTCTTTAGTACTCTAGATCAATCCTTTGATTCACCAAAACAACTCCTCCCATTGACTGAAGAATTCATCTGAAAGTTGTGTGGAAAAGAAGATCTGAAGGAGGTGAATACTGCCCGAGCAGCTATGTTCAAGACAATTGGAGGACTCACTCCCCCCAAATCAGGATTTGCTCAAGTTGCACTTGCACAGGGCAAACTACCAGACAGCTATCCACTGGCATGGTCTGGAGCAGTTTCCTAACATTCCAAGTTCATATGGCTGTGATTGGGTACTGAAAGATAGACTACTGCAGCTCAAACAGATGCCGGTGGCTTGTGCTCCAAAGGCTGTTCTGGAATTGGTAAAGTGGAATTGTAAAAAAACTCAATGTGTTCATGCTGGACGAACAGTTTGAAGTCTACAGATTTGTGTATGTGTACTTATTGTTCCATCATACTGACCTTCCTCCAAAGAACAATGAGCTGCAAGAAGACAGTGACAGTGAAATTGACCTGGGTTAAAGATGTTTTTGTGGGAATTTGAGATAACCAGATTTCAGACAGACACTTTGTTTACCCTTCAGTGTATATATTTTCTATATTTTTGCATGTTACCCTGTTTAGTAAACCTGAAAGTAGATTTAATTGGTGAATACAATATTTGGCACCACAATTGAGCATCTAAAGATTATGTTTTTCCTTGTTACCCTTATGAAAACGACTTATCAAGATTTTGCGATGTGGTACAAAAGGGGTTAATAGTTGTTAAACTGGCTGAATTCAACTTCGGTAACAAGTTAATTTGATATCTCCATGATGTTTACTATAATTCTAAACATTAGAATAATAGTTACCAGATAGAGATCACGATTTCAGGGCCCTTTTAGACTGTTCATCTTCTGGCCTACCTCCTCATTTTCCTTGTTTCACCATTTATTTTATCCTCTCTATTTTTTCCCCTTCTCTCCACTCTCACTCCCTCGATTCTCTCATCCTTTTCAATCCTCTCTGTTCTTCTTTTTTTCTTCATCTGTCCTTCCTTCTTATATAATTATCTTCCTTCCCAGTTTCCCTTCTTTATTTCCTCCCTGCCTCTACTCCTTTCTTTTCTCTCTATTCTCGCTTCTCTCTCTAGTCTCCCTTTTTACATCTCTATCTCATTTATCTCTCTATTCATCTGTCCTACATCTATATACCTTTTTCCTCTGTACTGCGCATTTTCTCTATCTTTCTTCCTTCCCAATCTATCCTTCTTTCTTCCATCTCCATCCTTATTTCTGTCTTCTTATTTTTCCTCATTCCACCTTCTGGAAGACAGTGCTATCTCTCTCTCCCCCTCCCTTTTTTTCTTTCTTCCCTATCAATCTTCCTTTTTTTATTTAATCCTCTTTAGGCTTCCTCCCCCTTTCTTATCTCCCTTCTTTCTCCCCTCGTAATAATTTATTCTTCCCTTTCATCCTTTCTCCTCGTTGATTTCCTCTTTTTTCTTCCTTCCTCCCTCCAAGTCGAGATTGTCATTGGCGTGCGCGACATGTTCACACTCCCTACTGAACATAACCGTGTAGTTTTTTTCCGGGTGTGCTTGTGTGAATGAGTGCGGTGTTGTCACATATGTCACTAGATCTATTGCTTACTAGTAGCGTGTGTAGGCAATCATCCAGACATCTGGCAATTGCATATACTAGGTAAAGAATTAATGAGAAGATTCGATTATGTTCGAGATACAGTATTTTCAAATACTTAAAAGCATAAATCACGGCTCTTTCTGAATCCTCAACCTGCTCAAATGAACCAACGAACTGCATATGCTATGTAAAGAAATAATGAGAAGATTCAAAGAGTAAAGCCCACGATATATTATGTTCTAGAGCATGAATGTATGAATGCATGTACACTGTATAGTATATACATAAACCCTAAACAACAACCCTAATGCATGTACACTGTATAGTATATACATAAACCCTAAACAACAACCCTAAATGCATGTACACTATATAGTATATACATAAACCCTAAATTGCTTTTACAGACGTGCCTTACAGAGGCTCCAAGAACCCTCTTGTGATGCAGAAAAAACAAAACAAACAAATATGTTCATGCTTAACAGTTTTGAAGGGTTTTACAATGTTGAAATATAGTTTGCCCCTCTACCCCTCCATGCTAAAAAAACGACTACCCTGATCCCCCTTTAGGTGAAAAAACTCTCACCAAATTCCCCTTCAAGTCATGTATATACTGTACATATATTTAGTAGAAAAATGTCTTGGGCATAGGCCTGTTTCTTCTAAAATGCAGACTTGCTTTCGCTCGCCAGGAAAACTTCGAAGTCTGAATGCAACAAAATGTCTTATAATCACTAAGCTATTGGGGTAAGCGTCTTAAAATCGCCAAACCAATTATATAAGTGATATATGTAGTCACTAGTCAACATGTAACAAATTAACATCCCAATTGACCTTTTGCAGACGTGCTCTACAGCGGTTTGGACAACCATCTGGTGATGCGAGAGACGCTGACATTCTCCTCCCCATGCTACTTTAACCTTCAGATGTACCCCTTTGATATCCAACGCTGCTTTCTTGTGATTTTTGTCAAGGATCTACATATGAACTTTGGGAAACTTATTCAGGTATTTATCTAATTTTGTTTCTCTCTTTACTCAAAACTTTAGATGTAGCCCTTTGACATTCATCACTCCACATTAACTTTGGAAGCCATATTCAGGTATGATCTTGTCTCTATATCTCTACAATATTTTAAATGAAGTTCTAGGCAGTAATTAATCTATTATTTTGAGTTACTGTAACCTACCTTGCATTAAATGAGATGATAATTCTGTAATTGAAAAGAAATCTCATAGATTGATAGAATTTATTGAAGACAATTTCATATTCTAGCTCGCTCCGCGTTAAAGAGCAACAAGAGAGTCTCACAATATTATGTAAAACTTGCAAAACAAACAAACCAAAACAGTGATGACACAATATAAAGACAAAAGAACTTATCAAAATCGCTATGTGGAAATAACGCTTTATTAAAATAAAACTTTGAAATACAAGAACACAAAACCACCACATAGGATGTACATGAGCAACTGAATTTGTTTCCCAAGCAAATTAATCACACATATACCAACTCACTCTCGTCATTTTCAAGGAATTAGTCAATTTGGGAGGTTCAGGACGTTCTGGTAAATTCTTTTAAATTCTGCATGAATAAAGAAACTACAATTTATGTCAAAATGTTCTATTTAAACAAATTTGCAACTGGACAAGATATTAACTGTTATGCTACATTGCTAAGAAACAAGGTATATTCTGATTGCACTTCCCACTCTGGGAATGATGCAGTTATAGTCAACTTAAAATCTCTCGACTGGGCGAGGACTGACCCGATTTCGCTAAACACCAAACAAATAACAGGCACAACAGAAACACAAGGAAAGATTACAATGGTTTTTATTCTTATCAAAATAGGAATGCATGAACACTCACATATGCTCTCTGTGGTCACGTAGGACTCGTACACAAAATAATGGTTAGATAATAACTGAGACAATAAGTCTCCACATCAATAAATCGTTATGGAATATGGCAGACTAATGCACAAACGAATGAACTCAAGATGATAATAGAGATCATTTAAATAGCAAAGAGCAGGAGCTCTCAAAGACTTACATAAGCAAGATTAATATGTAACACACTAGGCAAATATAATCAAAGTACGAGGTCCGTATCTATGAACACCTCAAACAATGATTAAGTCTGTATCAATGACTGAAAGCTTATACTCTGCGACGAGATTCACTATTTTGATATAAACTTAAGTGGTAGGAACGCATAAACTCAGATCTGCGACGAGAACTCTCAAATTACGTGTGTCGGGTGTATGTAAGATTTAATGTGGTGATAGTATATCTATATCTCCTCTTCGACGAGTCGCGGGAGCCCGGACCCGAGCAAGTATTTATATATATCACCAGTGTAGAACAGGTTTGGTATGATCTCCAACAAACGGAGTAGCATAAAGCAAGGAAAAGGGAAACATAAAGCACGTCTTCGAGGTAATTACGTTAACACTTATGATATTTTCGGCATATCTGGGTCTAAACCCTCACAATAATCACTGTCACCACTACAAGGAACACAGAGGCACTTAAAGATAATAGAAGAGGAGAGCCGGGGAAGAACGAGCACTGGCGCTGGTGTTGGTGACAAGTTGAGATCCTCAGCAGCTATGCACATACACTGGTGTAACCGACTAGCACACATAGGACTCTCAGGCACTGTAGACAATTTGCACTTGTCGCGGGCGAGAAT
Source organism: Paralithodes platypus (assembly GCA_032716605.1). Lineage (NCBI taxonomy): Eukaryota > Metazoa > Arthropoda > Malacostraca > Decapoda > Lithodidae > Paralithodes > Paralithodes platypus. The sequence goes on along the minus strand of CM064510.1, from coordinate 38,898,596 downwards.
TGGGCCCGAAGAGTTTCAACAGGCACCTGGCTAAGTCTCATTTCCTTCGGGGTCTCCGGCTTGTCCTCTGGTATTCACTTGTGTCGTATCTGTGTGGGAGAGATAGCTTTTCCCCTACCAAAAGACTAGATAAGGTCTTTTCTGGTGTTGGAGGCAAGCTAACAGGGTTAGTGGTATTTATTGAACTGATACACACTTATCTCGTCAGGGTCAGACAAGAAGGGTCAGGAGTGAGACTGTTCAAACTTTCTGGGGTGATCTTTAATCCAGGTACTGTGTTGCTACGTAATTCGGGACAGTGCATGGTCGGCAGAGTTACTGTAACAACACCAAGTTGTGCAGGATATGTTACAGTCTTATGAGGGTTGTAATATACCTTAAACTTGTCTTTTACCCCTAGATTGCCTAATAACTCGTTATTCTGGTCTGTACTGTGGCAGACCCGGGTAGACTGGTTTAAACCACACGGATTGCAGCCTGTCGGTCTCGGCTGTCCCAAACGGTTATTATGACAAACCTTAGGTTTGGTATTTGTCCTTTCCACCTTAGGACTACCTGTTAAAGATCCAAAAATAGGATTCAAGCCAGCAGGCTGGTTGCTTGCTGATTGTCTGGCTGGCAGAGGTAGTGTCTCTTCTGGCTGAGATGTCGAAGTCAAGGTGACTCCGGGCATGAAGGGCACGTTAGATAATGATGTCTTGTTTGATGTTGTTGAGTATGATGCAGTTGTTGCACCTCCTGCTAAATCCTGGCGAGTTGACTAATCGTGCTGGTTGCAGAATTATTTTGCAGTCCGGGAGAGTTGAGAAATGCTTGATATTTGAGTTTGAAGTGATGCGCATTTTCCTGGGTTTTTGTTCTCGTTTTTCGTATTTTTTCCCTGCTGATATTAGGCGGCGAAGCTGGTATTTCTGGATTTTCTCTGATGCACACCCTTCAGTTGATAGGGTGGCTGAAGTTGGGCGAGTTTTGGTGTTGTGTTGGCTCGGCATGATGGGGTTGAAGCGTCGTGGTGGTGATTCCTTGAGTGTTTTATTTTGCAATTTCTCCATATGCCACATCTCACCATCGCCTTCCAAAAAAAAGTCCCGACCCCGGGGCTGTAGCTGGTACTTCTTAGACTTGCTGTCGCGATGGTAAGGTTGAAGGTGCTGGAGGAGATAACACCAGATGCGGGCAGTGGTGTTAGGGGGTGCATTGGGCGTATGGAAGATGGTGAGTTGGATACGTGTTTCCGACGCACATACAATGTTGACGAGGTGCCGTGGGGACCTGATGTCGTATAGGGTCTTGTTTCTGGTGGCGGCGATTCGGTGCACTTTCATGTTTGGTGACTCGGAGGGTGTTGATGGTGTGGAGGTCGGAAGTTGAGTGGTGGTGTGACCTGTCGCCTGACTGCTTTTCTGGCTGTCTGCGGATGTGGAGGTACCAGGTGGTCCGCCAGGTTGCATGACTGAGGTAGCAGGCGCTTGATCCGTGTTTGTTGGCCTGGCTTTATGGAGTTGTTGTGACGGCCTTTTCCTATGTTGATGCCTGGTAATTGACGTGCGGGCAGTGCAAGTTACAGTCTTTCTTGTGGTAGTAGGTGATGGCTCCCATTTTCTCGGGTGACGGATGAGGCGGCTGTAATGGGAGTGCACAGGCTGTTTAGAAGGGGGTGGAGAAGGAGTTAATGGTGGTGTAGGAGGATATCGGGTCTTAAGGATAGGTTTAGGTATTTTAGAAGGTGTGGGAGTATTAGAGCTAGGTTTAGAGGTAGAGGGTAAAGGCACAGGGGAAGTATTTAGGGTGGAAAGTGGGAGGGAAAAAGTTGGAGAAAGCACAGGGGGTGGCAAGGAAGGGGAGTACAGTAGAGGAGGTTGGAGAAGGGGGGTGGTGTGGGAGGAGTCGAAGGTAGGAGAAGGAGTAACGGAAGGTACGAAAACAGGTGGTGGATGAATGAGTGACGATGGGTCGGTGGAAGTAAATGGATGGTTAGGGGGTGGTTGGTTAGGGCAAGGCTGTTGGGTAAGATTAGGTAGGTGGTCCAAAGGGTTGGGGGTTGTGGGCATAGAAGGGTTGGAGGCGGGTTGGAAAAGATAGGCAAGAGTTTGTGGACGATACGGGGGAGTGATGGTGTTAGGAGACGACATTTCTGCAGCAGTTGAGGATTGTGAGGAGAGCGAGACTGAGGGTTGGATGGTAGGGGTGGTAGGGGTTTTGGAAGGGTCGGGGATGAGGGGAATTAGTAATGAAGAGGTGGAGGGTAGTGGACGGATCTTGGTGGAAAAGAAGGGGCTACGGCGGGTGGAACAGGTAGAGGGGGTGGAGGTTGGGGTTGAGGTATAGGGAGTGGAGGTTGGGGTTGAGATATATGGAGTGGAGGTATGGGTAGGGGTTTAGGTTGAGGAATAGTTGGAGGTGGAATAGGGGTGGGAGGTAAGTAAGACGGAGGAGTGAAGGGGGGAAATGGAGAGGGTAAAGGAGGTCTCTCTTTGGGTTGAAATGGTGGATCAAGATTAGTAGTGGGGCATACATCGTTATCACTAGGCCTAGCCAAAACCGTGGTGTTCTTGTCCAGAGGCTGGAACCGACGTACATACCTATTCCGATATGTGCATGATTCCCTGTGATAATTTACCGTGACCTGGTAGCAATTTGGAACTTTCAAGATTTTAAAGGGACCTTTGTATCTTGGTTTCAACTTGCTGGGCACGAGTAGTTGAGCCACCATGACTAGGTTTCCTACTTGATGAGGGCTGAAATTAAGTGTTTCATCAAGGTTGAGGTCAAAGGAGTACAATGGAAATCAAGCAACAACAGATCTAGTGACCCTTCTAGTGTGTTCTAGGCTGTTTGTCCTCCAAAACACTGAGGATCAAGAGTCCAAACAGTGGTTTAGAGTGGGTAAGGGAACATTGGAAAGGGAACTACTGCCCTGGAACTAATGTCCGTGGCAGGATTGGGAAGTTAGTAGGGGACAGATGGGTTAGTAACTGAGGGGAGGATAAAATAAAGTTATTCATTTACAAACGCAGTCAGTCGCGGGTTTGATGCGAGATATTTGTCTAGGGAAAGTTTAAATGAATCAATGGTGCTGCAGTCTATAACATCTCGGGGCAGCCCATTCCATATGTTGACAACTCGATTGAAGAAGAAATTTTTAGCTTCGTGTGAGTTAATAGATTTACCAATAATTTTGCACCCGTTTCCCCGCGTGTAATTAGATTGGTCGATAGTGAAATACTTACTACAGTTCATATTGTCGATGCCTTTGATGATTTTGAAAACTTGAATTAAGTCGCCTCTTAATCTGCGCTGGGTTAAAGGAAATAGATTTAATTCTCTAAGACGCTCCTCGTATGGTTTGTTCTTTAGGCTAGGTATCATTTTGGTAACTCTACGTTGAACTCGTTCTAGCTTGCCTATATCTTTTTGGCAATAAGGGCACTAGGATTGAACACAGTATTCCAGAAGAGGGCGGACTAAGGAATTGTAAAGGGTTAGGATAACGTCTTTGGATTTATGCTCAAATGACCTGCCTATAAAGCCAATTATTTTGTTTGCCTTCTTAACAACTTCTGAACATTGTTGACTCGGTTTTAGGTTACTCGATATTGTTACTCCCAGATCGGTTTCTCTGTTTACATTCTTAAGCTGAGTGCCATTCATCTAATAGTTTGCTTTCTCATTTTGGTATCCGATTATGTAGTACTTTACATTTATCCGCATTGAAACTCATTTGCCAAATTTGGGCCCAACATGACAACTTATCTAGTTGCATATGTGTTGCATATCGTCAACTTGTTCTTTTGAGAGTATGCTATTTGCAATTTTTGTATCGTCAGCAAATTTTGAGATTGTACAGGTGAGACCCTCATCTATGTCGTTGATGTAAATTAGAAAGATAATTGGTCCTAGTACCGATCCCTGGGGTACCCCGCTACTTACATTGGTCCATTTAGATGCCTTACCGTTTATAGGTCTTGTAGGTATTGGAGCTGATGGAGTCAGTTCCTGAGATGCACGAGGGCTGAGTTGAGGGCAGGCGAGGGCTCGGATGGGATGGATAAATGCCGCAATGGTAGTAATACAGGCGGCCCCCCGAAGATACTTTCGTGTGGGGTGACTCCATCTACGCAGGGACAGGTCTTGATGCCCCGTTGCACAATTCTCACTTGGCTTGGCCAGTCGGTGGTGTTCATTTGTTCCCTGAGGCCAGTATGGTGAGGAATGTGATATTTTGTAGCTGAAGATTTGGGAGAGTGGTGTCCAAATCTGGCCAGTAAATTTAAGCGCGTTGTCTGGATGAATAGCTTGTGGCAGGCCAAAGTATGGGAAGATGTGTTGGAGGAGGGCTTCGGCTACGGCTAGTGCGGAATGTTCCTTTGCAGGATATGCAATCACGTACTTGGAATAGGTGTCTATGAAGGTATTTATGAATTGGTAACCTTGTTTTCCTTACATTGGTCCCATGACGTCTACGGCTAGGAGTTACCATGGTTTGGAGGCGATGAGTTTGCCAGATGGTCCTGGAGGTGTCTTTACCCAGTGCACAAGCACGACATGACCATGACGTCCAGTAGATGTCTTGAAATGTGGCGAACAATTTTTGTTGTCCCAAATGGATGCCGTTGTGGGAATGAAAGGATTCCATTATTTTCTGAGCGATGCGTGGGCAGAGGACTATCTTACCCTCGGAGGTCTAAAGGGTGTTGCCTTTGCGGGTTAGAACATTAAAGATGGCACAGGGAATTCAGGGTGGTCGGTCTCTGGCAAGGAAGTTCTTAAATAGTTGTTGTGTTGGGTCGTTGATTAGAAAATGTTGCTGGATGGCTCAAAGTTGGTCTGGTTTTGCTGGCAAGGTTGTAGGAAGTCGGGAGAGGGCATGCACATTTGTGTGGAGTTTCCCTGGTCGGTAGGCGATTTTTAAGTCAAATTCTTCAAGGGACTCCCTCCATCTGATGGTTAAAGCGTTCTTGGTGTCTGATTTGCGAAGCCACTGTAAAGCCTGGTGGTCGGTGATGATGGTAACTTTGACTCTGGCGAGGTAGGCTTTGAAATGTTGGAGAGCCCATTTGATCCCTAAATACTTCCTCTTGGTTACAGGGTAGTTGATTTCCGCCGGGTTTCAGGTCCTACTGGCGCAGGCAATTATGTGTTCTTTGTTGTCCTGGGTTTGGGCTTACAAAGCACCAATAAATATTTTTAGTTTCTTCCCAAGACCTCCATCATGCTATAATAAATACCCCAAAGACCTCCCTTCGAGATAAATTTGTACATTTATTCAGTAAAATAATGTGCCGGCCAAGGGCCGGTTCCTCCTAAATTACAGGATTGCTCGCAAGAAAAAATATATGCCTAAATGGCGCAAAACGTCTTAATATCATCAAACTAGTGGGGCTAAATATGAGGGAGAAGAGTGTCCAGAAAATCCAAACCTCCCTATAATTACTAAAGCAAAAAAATATATAATAAAAATGTCCTTGTGTGTTGACTTTCAAGAGGGGGATGGAGTAGTAATGTCTGGTCAGAGGTAATGAAGCATGTTTTTGTGTTGACTTTCAGGAAGGGGATAGTGTAGTAATGTATGGTCAGAGGTAATGAAGCATGTTTTTGTGTTGACTTTCAGGAAGGGGATAGTGTAGTAATGTCTGGTCAGAGGTAATGAAGCATGTTTTTGTGTTGACTTTCAGGAAGGGGATAGTGTAGCGATGTATGGTCAGAGGTAATGAAGTGTGTTTTTGTGTTGACTTTCAGGAAGGGGATGGTGTAGCGATGTATGGTCAGAGGTAATGAAGCGTGTTTTTGTGTTGACTTTCAGGAAGGGGATGGTGTAGCGATGTATGGTCAGAGGTAATGAAGCGTGTTTTTGTGTTGACTTTCAGGAAGGGGATGGTGTAGCGATGTATGGTCAGAGGTAATGAAGCGTGTTTTTGTGTTGACTTTCAGGAAGGGGATGGTGTAGCGATGTATGGTCAGAGGTAATGAAGCGTGTTTTTGTGTTGACTTTCAGGAAGGTAATGGTGTGGTGATGTATGGTCAGAGGTAATGAAGCGTGTTTTTGTGTTGACTTTCAGGAAGGTGATGGTGTAGCGATGTATGGTCAGAGGTAATGAAGTGGGGTTTTGTGTTGACTTTCAGGAAGGGGATGGTGTAGTGATGTGACTGATGTAAGGTCAGAGGTAATGAAGCGTGTTTTTGTGTTGACTTTCAGGAAGGGGACGGTGTAGTGATGTCTGGTCAGAGGGTCCTGCTGGAGTACCAAATGGTGGCAGAGACCATGAGGCCCTTCAATATATCGGGCACCACATACATGCAGGTATGGTAAGCTAAAAGGGCACCTATTACAAATTTAATCCGAGGATGCAATTATTTTCTGTTTGCTAGCTATTATTAGACGATTTTATTCAGATTAGGAAGCTTATAGCCTATGGAAGTCAGAGGGTTGATTGAGATAGTCTTCACATTCATAATTCCCACAGATCCTTCCTAAACTGTATAAAATCGTATAATAATGGCCAGATGCATCATATTCTTCAAAGGATTAAGTGAGCTAAAATGACACTCAGCCTTTTTTCTGTATTCCAACTACTCCCTCTCGGGCATAGGCTGAGAGCCTGTACATTCAACCGCTAATCATTGAACGGTGAAGCCTGTGAGGTCTCGTTCCACTCTAGGTGGTGAGACATGTGAAGCACTTTTAGCTGCAACCAGCCCCTGCCATCTTGCCTTCGCAGGTTGCATGGGGCTTAGTTGCCCACTCACGGCCCGAAGCAGCCCCATCTCTGAAGCTGCCTCGCTCCATTGCTTCACTGTCTCACCTCCTAGACTCAAACCCTCACTCTCAGAACGCCACCTATTGAGCAATGAACTCACTAGGCATTGTCCCCCTGTAGCATATTTTGAATATGGGAATATTCATACAGTGCTATTTAATCAGGGAACAATGAGGGTATTTATTTGGCGACTCGGTGGGCTTTGTGGTAATGCATTAAGACTAGGTACAGCACAAATTCCATCCCAATTGTACCCTCCCATAGACATATCAGGATTCAAACCCGGGTCCATTGGATTACCAGTCTAGTTGCAAGACCACTCCACCACACTTCCCCCACTGCTGCTGTTCCAATTAGAGCCTTCAACGAAGAATGAAACTTGCAAGATGCTTTCAGATTTGTTGATATATCATAAATATCACAATGTATCACATTTATGTCGTGCTGTGCTGTTAAAATGGTAACGAAAATCCCCAGTCGACACGATAACATAAACAAATATAGTTTGTGTTGGTATTGCTTTATCTTATGGATATTACTCCTTTATTAATTTATTCTTTAGGCAGGAGATAATACAGTCTTTCAAAAGTTACTTTTATTATTGACTTAGCATGAGAATTATCATTGGTCATTAGGTCAGTACTAATTTGCTTGCAGAGTTAGGTTCTGAATAAACTAAGTCTTGTTCACTTCAAACAATTGAGTGTGATAAAATTAACGTATCTGAGTCCGTCAACTGTAACTCCAAACGCTTCTTAACACTTACGGTGTGGGCATATTTCTGCCATATTAGGGCTCATTCAGGCATTCCTGATTGGTTAAGCAAGTGTCTGAATGAAATTAACCCATTGCCTACGGGAGATGTTCCGGAACGCCATGGCAATTTACAGCAATTTACAGGCTTTTAACCCGTGGAGCCCCGGCTAGTTTTGTAATGTTTGTTCACCAGAACCCGGCCGGTTTTCAAAAAATTGTTTTATTCAAGAAACAATAGCGAATTGGTTAGGAATGAAGGAAAAACCACGAAAAACCGCTCAAAAAGCTTAAAGAATGGTCCTACAGAGCCCCCGAAAACGTATTTTACAAGAGTAAAAAATTGAAGGCAATTACCCAAAAAAAACAGGTTATTGCGCGCTCACGCACACGCACGTGGACTTTGAGAGTTTTCAACCATCGGCACGGTTGCGTGGGATACGTACACAGTTCCCATACAAATCTGAGCCCTCTTGAGTGGCTACACCTGAGGTTACGGTCGGCGCAATTAGGGTGACGCGTCAGACGCGTCTCTGGGGCTGTGCGTTACATACATCGCCGACGCGTCAGACGCGTCGCTGGGGCTGTACGGGTTAAAGCCTCTTAACCTTTCAACGGCGAAGCTATGGTATTTGAAAGTGCCCGCCAGGCGAACATATTGAGGCTCATTCCCGACAAAAATCGTCATTATCCAATAAATATTGTTATTACTTATTCATATGCCCCTATTTACGTTTAATATGAAGATATTAACATGTAGGAACAATAAAACAAGTGGGAATAGTATTTGGGGGGTGAAAAAGACAAAGTATTGCCGACCGGTTCATTCATGAGAGGAGAGCCGGCGCGACGCACACCCTCCCCCTCTCATTTATAGATTGACACTGATGTCTTTTAAGTGAAGTCTCTCTCTTGCTATGATCTCTATATATCTCCCCTTCGACCTTGAAAACGGGTGGGGAATATTGGCGCGGAAAATAAACCGATAAACAAGGGAATAAGAGGACAAATTTATGATATGGGGTAAGGGGGGGTTTGGACACATGTGGAGGAGTGATAGAAGGTATGGAGGGGAATTATCTCACTTAATCACATATTCCTTTGTTTTGAGTGCCACTGGGGTCTCCTTCACCATCTTCCTCTTGAATAAGGCAAGCACCTGGTCGCCTTAACCCCTCAGACTGCAATAGTTAACTTACTGACGAGGAGGCGGACCGCACGGTATTATCCCCACAACAGTCAAAATCTCACTGAGGGACCGTTAGAAGTCGGAGGAACTTGGGGTTGCCACCATTCGACAGATTCTGATCTAACTTACCTAACTTACTGAGGCCTAAATGACGCTAGAGCGTCATATAACTTATTAGAGATATTAAGATAGGTTCATATGGCGCACTAGCGTCATATGAGTGTTTTGGCAAAACCGTCATATGATGACGCTATCGCGTCATATGAGTCGGAGGGGGTTAATAATGTTCCTTTAAAGTTCTTCTTGTCTGTTTGCCATTCCACCATTCCACTGTGTTCTACAATACACTTGTGGAGTTGGATAGCTGGGTTTTGGTTGCCCACAGCTGTCTTGGCAAGTATAATTTGACCCGGCTGACTGAGAAGTTGTTTCAGGGTTCGTAAGGTTTGCACTCTCTGACCCTTTCCGTCTACTATTGCTATGAGGCGACGGAGCCTGTACTGGGGGTCGCTTGGGAGAGGCAGGGTACCTTTAGACTGACTCTGACACACCTCAGACGTTCTATTTATAACCAGGTCCGGATACCTGATTGGTGGACGGCTAACCCTACCACTATGCATAACTGTTTCAGCGGGGTTGGTCGACTTAAGGTTTCTAGTTTTAATCTTACTCTGTGGATCCGTTCCCCGGCCTTAAAGTGACTTAATTACTTGAGTCGAAGGAGATCCATATTTAATTCTAGGTTCGTTAAATGCCTCGTTTTCCGGTATTGTATCTCTTAGTTCTTCCTCCTCACTACTTTGGATATCATTAAAATCTCCATCAGTATTTGAAACTCCGCTCCGTAGATTTATCGAGGTTAACCGACTCTCTGTTTTTTCTCTCCCAGTCTGTCACAATTTCCTCGGTTTCTTCCGATTCTTCAAGTTCTGATTCTGAGTCTAATTCGTCCTTTCTCTTACAACAGGATTGCCAGAACAGGGAAGTCCCAGTAGACCATCTCTCAGTAATGAATCTTCTGTACCAGGAGTCGAATAGTCATTCTTATTCTCTGCCCAACATTCTGGGTCTCTCTCACTTTCTTCTTCACTACTCCATTCACTAATATCTGGCGGTAAAATTCCCTCGTAACATTTAGTATGGCGGATATGCGTGGCAGAAACAATATCTCCATTATATAAATACCAGACCTGGTATGGTCCATTGATCTCAACAACTCGGAAAGGACCCTCGTACTTCTCTTCTAATGAGAGTTGAGTTTTGTGCTGCATCACAGGAGGCTGTTGATTGGTCGAGCACGGGGTAGTGTCAAGGTCTTCCCAGTGACAAGATTTAAAAGGTAAACCTTACTTATCCACCGGAGCTAATCCCGTCTCCTGAATTGCGGACGGAATTACTCCTTCAATAATAATAATAATAATAATAATAATAATAATAATAATTAATAATAATAATTACTATAATAATAATAATAATAATAATAATAATAATAAATAAAGTTGCAAGCAACGTTGTCCGGGGTTCGACGGTTTTCCAAGCTGGGTATTGTGTTGGATACAAATGCTGTGTCACAGATATCAAAAGATCATTTAACTTATCGGGCATGGAGAAACTACAGAAGGAGCAGATTGTGCAAACAAACAAGAGCGAGAGAGGGAGAGATTGGCTGTAAAAGGGATCTGTCTCTATCCGTTTAGTAACAGAGTTGTAGATATGTGGAATAGGCTACCGAGTGCTATAATGGGATCAAGAACAATAGAGCTTCAACTTGAAATTAGATAGAACGAGATGGGTTGGGTGTGAAAGGGATCTGCCATGTGTAGGTCAATCGGCTCTGGAGACTCCCGTTTTCTTATTTTGTTTATTTTCTCATTTGTGAAGGAGAGAGAGGGAGTATGGCGAGAGAATAGGATGGCGTAAACGTAAGGAAGATAGCGATAAATATGAGAGAGAGAGAGAGCGCGGGATGGGTTGGGTGTGAAAGGGATCTGACATGTGTGGGCCAATCGGCTCTCTGCAGACTCCGGTTTTCTTATGTTCCTATTTCTTACAATTGTATTTTGGTTGCAGGTATATGATAACATGGGTGTATAGTACAGTAAGTAGTGTAAATAACAGGTAACGTTTATGAGATGGGTTGAGTATGAAAGGGACCTGCCTTATGTGGGCCACTTGGCTCTCTGCAGACTCCCATTTTCATCTTGGTTGCATGTGTAAGGGATCTGCCTCATTTGTACTGGTGTGCAAAGAAACAAGAGCGAGAGAGAAAGAGATTGGCTGTGTAAGGGATCTGCCTCTATTCGCTTGGTAAAAGAGTTGTAGATATGTGGAATAGGCTATCAAGTGCTATAGTGGGATCAATAGCAATAGAGCTTCAACATAAAATTTGATAAGACGAGATGGATTGGGTGTGAAAGGGATCTGCCGTGTGTGGGCCAATCGGCTCTCTGCAGACTCCCATTTTCATCTTGGTAGCATGTTTAAGGATCTGCCTCCTTTGTACCAGTGTGCAAATAAGAGAGAGATTGGCTGTGTAAGGGATCTGCCTCTCTCGTAACAGTCGTAGATATGTGAAATAGGCTACCTAGTGCTATAGTGGGATCAAGAACAATAGAGAATTTCAAGATAAAATCAGATAGTCATATGGACGAAATGGGTTGGATGTGAAAGGGATCTGCCTTTTGTGGGCCACTTGTCTCTCTGCAGATTCCCATGTTCATCTTGTAAGGGATCTGCCTCATTTGTACCGGTGTGCAAACAAACGAGCGACAGAGAGAGACTGGGTGTGTAAGGGATATGCCTCTATTCGTTTAGTAACAGAGTTGTAGATATGTGGAATAGACTACCAAGTCCTATAGCCAATCGGCTCTCTGCAGACTCCTGTTTACTTATGTTCTCATTTGTGAGAGAGAGAGCGAGGCTCCCTATTTCCTGTTCTCATGCACTAGTACAGTATGTCGTAATCGTAAGCAAGACAGCGATGAGAGAGAGATAACTAATGAGTAGCCTATAGCAACACTCAAACAAGCACACACATAGCTACACAAGACCATCACACAAGCACACACACGCCTATCTAGCGACGAACTGTCATACACACTCCCACCATACCCATTCCATCACTTCGTATGTACGATATTATTTCCGTCTTTTTTACTGTGTATGGATTAAGTTATTGGTGTTCACTCTTGACATATGTGTCCTGCTACTTCTGTATGCATACATAATAGCATGAAAGTGATTAATACGCGCATATGAAGCTATGTATCTCGTATATCGGGGTTCTCTTCCCTTTCATCGGTCCACCTCTTATACCTCCCTCCCTCCTCCCTATCCCATATGTGTAAACATTATATTTTAGCTTTCCGAAGGTAAATACGTACTTCCGATAAATATCTAGCCTTGTATTTAAATCATGAATCCTGTTTAATGTCATTATTAATAGAAACATGTGTAAGGGTTACATTTATACACAGGATAAGTTAAGCAAATACAAACCTCAGAGCATAATTATTGGCGATGAGAAGGTGGTTGTAGGCAGTGTTGCCAGTTGTAGCGCTACATATTATCGCTAGATGTAGAGCTATATTTACTTCAGTTTAGCAGCCATTTTTTCATAATTATCTAGAGACATTTACTCGGGATAATTTGAACATTTCAGACATTCTAGTTATATTACATTGTAAAATTTGCAAAACAAACAAATCAAAACTCTTTAGGAATTGCAGCATTATTCTACCATTGTTTGACTATGTAGCAACATGCTAGCGACTTTTGAGAAAGGATCTAGCGGTATTTTGGGGTAACACTTAGGCAGTGTTGCCAGTTGTATCGCTACATATTATCGCTAGATTTAGAGCTATTTACTTCAATTTAGCAGCCATTTTTTCATATCTAGAGACATTTACTAGGGATAATTTGAAAATTTCAGACATTCTAGTCATATTACATTGTAAAATTTGCAAAACAAACAAACCAAAACTCTTTAGAAATTGCAGCATTATTATAACATTGTTTGACTATGTAGCAACATGCTAGCGACTTTTGAGAAAGGACCTAGCGGTATTTTGTGGAGACATACTGGGAGGGTGGGAGGGAGGTGGTGGTTGCAGTGTTGCCAGTTGTAAAGCTACATATTACCGCTAAATGTAGAGCTATTTACTTCAATCTAGCAGCCATTTCTTTTATATCTAGAGACATTTACTTGGGATAATTTGAAAATTTCACACATTCTAGTCATACTACATTGTAAAATTTGCAAAACAAACAAACCAAAACTCTTTAGAAATTGCAGCATTATTCTAACATTGTTTGACTATGTAGCAACATGCTAGCGACTTTTGAGAAAGGATAGAGCGGTATTTTGTGGTAACACTTAGGAGGGTTAAAATACGAGTCACACGGGCAATTGCCAAAACTTTAAAGGTCCATATCATTGTTATTTTTGGATAGAGAAGGTTTGTGGAAAGTACTAAGAATATACGGAGTAGAGGGCAAGTTGCTGAAAGCAGTGAAGAGCATGTATGAGGGTGCATAGGCGACAGTACATGTGGAGAGTGAGCAGAGCGAGTTCTTTGACCTGAATGTTGGTTTGAAACAGGGGTGTGTGATGTCCCCGTGGTTGTTTACTGTATATATGGATGGAGTCCTGAAAGAAATACTATCAAGAGCAGTGGATGTTGGTGTATCGCTGAAAAGGGAGGGAATTGAGTGGAAGCTACCTATACTGCTGTTTGCGGATGATACAGTTCTGATGAGTGATAATGAATGAGAGTTGCAGGGTCTGGTAAATGAGTTTGGAACAGTGTGCGAAAAACGGAATTTGAAGGTGTGACGTTAACCACTCCGTTAGAACCGCATGGCTTGTCCTACGGTGACTCGCTAGGATCGCCAGGGCAGTGGATGTGGCTACAGTTGATGCATTATTGTGTGCTTTATTTCATATGAAAGCTCGTGTCATGGGCAGTCCAGAAAGGCTCTTTGTTTTCGCCCATGTCAAGGCTTTATATGTTTAATTGCAAAGTATATGTTTTATCATTAAGTAGTAATGATAGGATTTGAGAGAGAGAGAGAGAGAGAGTAGAACAGAGTGTGAGGAGGCGCGCAGTGTTTTTTGCCATGCTCGATGACGTCACGGCTGGCTCGCCTCCTGGGCATTGGCTGGAGGAGTTTTTTACCATGTTCGATGATGTCATGGCTTGCTGGTCTCCTGTGGATTGGCTGGAGGACTTGTTACCGCTTTGCCTACGCGGTTCGAGCTAGTGCCAGTATATATACAGCTCTCTTGCCTCTCTCTCCTTCAGATCTGGTCTCTAGAACGCATCCTTCTTATCCTTTTTATATCTGTCCCCCTCACTGCACCTGAGAACCTTTTCCTCTGCCTATCTCTCTCATTTCCCATATCTTTCACCACCTTTTATTAATATTATACCCCCTCTGGTTAACTCTGCATAATCAGCTTAATGCTGGCCAGTTGTATTGTGCGTTAAGGTCTTATATAACCCATGTATGTTAGTTGTTAAGATAAGTTGATCACGAAGCATTGGTTGGCATTCATATTGTTCAGTACCGCTTCCTATAATTATTAGTGCTCTGCTGGATTAGATAATGCTAGACTAGGAGTCTGATACTATAAGGTATTGTTTCCGTTGGGTGCTGGCTTTAATTAAAAGCTGCACGACATACCTGAGAACTGGAGTTGATTGGGTAAATTCTAGTCTGTGTGCCATTGAGAGTAGGGCATGCACGAATGAGGGCTTTTTGCCTATACCATTCTGCACTGTTCTAAGCTCGGTTGTTTGTCTTTGAGGTACGCCAGGAGAACGCTTAATACTTCGGTATTAAGGTTTCTCAAGAGAGCTACCCTTCACTATAACGTAATACTTGACGCACAGACTTGAGATTTGCACTAGGCTAAGCGGAATGCCATGCACACCAGTATCTCGTATCATTGACTCTAGCTAGACTTTATCAGTCATAGTAGACATTAAGTATATTAAACCAATTACTCTTATTATGCATACCCGTTTATGATTACACAAGCATTTCGCAGCCTAGTTTGATGTATTGAGACACAAACGACTTAGGCTCTTTTTGTTGATAGGAATACTGCATTGTCGTGGCGATTATTATTATTGTTGTAGCGTTTAGGATATTCTTGGCTCCGACTGCATTATATCTCCTGCCTTTTTGTGTGCATAGCCTGCACGAGCATTGTTCCGCTGCCTGCCTTTTTGGGTTCCATTTCCGATTCGAGCATCTTGATAGCATCTAACATGTAAAGAAGATTCCTTGTTGGTGTTGAAGGACTTTAGTGCACTTTCTTGCATGCCTGACATTTATTGATTAAAGTAACGTAAGCTGTAACTTCTCTTACCACCTTACTTTGCATACCATAACCAAGCACCTTCGGTTATAGGTAGTAATAGGCTGTTTTCACATAACATTAAGCCTAGAGTAGACGCACATTTATTGAGAGTTTGATAACCTATTATTGCATATAGAACTCTGGAGAGTATTTGTGTTCTTTGTTCACTGGGAATATACATCAGAGGTTGGATCTAGCGCTTTCCGTTGTAGCATTTATGCCATTACTAGTCCAATGAATAAGAACCCTGATATATTTAAACCTCAGTCGTAACAAATGGCGACCTTACCTAGGATTTGGTGAACCTACATTTATTAGCAGGGAACATTTGTTGTTTTGGGGAATATTTTGCGGGGATCAGCAAGAATAAAAAAAAATTGGAACA
Source organism: Paralithodes platypus (assembly GCA_032716605.1). Lineage (NCBI taxonomy): Eukaryota > Metazoa > Arthropoda > Malacostraca > Decapoda > Lithodidae > Paralithodes > Paralithodes platypus. The sequence goes on along the minus strand of CM064510.1, from coordinate 38,883,144 downwards.
TAGTATAGCCCTTGAGTATTTCCGAGATTTTTTTTTTGTGTATATTGAGGTATAAGAGTTTGGGGTGCTTCTTTTCTGAATATTGAGGTGAGAAATTTTTGTGAGCATCATGTCTTATACCGGATCAGAGGAGAATGGAGACACAGTACGTAATGTCGAAACTGAGGAACAGCAGTATGATGAAATGGTTAATCAGGTGAACTGTGAGGAGGATGCTAGGATATTTTTGCAATGGCCTGTTACTGCCGAGCGGTTGGAGGGTATGGATCGGTACGGTCTTCAATGCCTGGCCACAGCTATCGGTCATGCGGGTACTAGCAGCATGACCCGGGATAACTTGATAACGTGTGTACTGGGCAGGGTGACTGGTGAGCGAGATGGGTTGAGTGCTCAGAGCCCTTCGGCCATGCTTCCCCTACACTTGACTCCCAGCCATCCCGGTAGTTTGCCGACCCCGAGTACGCTTCCACAGTTGGGTGGTGACTGGCAGGGTGGGTTGCCCCTGGGGGGACCACCGGTAATTTCAAACATTGTAGCACCTTCACCTCCTCAAGGGTTATCTCCAGAATTATTGTTTCAGCTCGAATTAGCTAAGATCGAAGAGAGAAAGGCTATCAGGGTATCTGAGGTTCAACAGCAACAAAAGGCATGTGAGCTTCAGCCTCAGCAGCAACAAAGGGCATGTGAGCTTCAGCAGCAATTAGAATTAGCCAAGATAGAAGAGAGAAAAAGTCACCAGCACATAGAGCTAGCAAAAATCCAAGCTGATTTAGAGTCGACTAGGTACTGTGCCGACATGGACGTAGAGAAGTCGCGAGTAGAGACAACGGGACAGCGACTTGGGGCTGGTAACCGTGTTCATGATCAATCTCTCTCGCACTTATTGAAACTGGTTCCGGTGTTTGATGAGAGTGGTGTAACAGAATTTTTCGCACGCTTTGAGAAGAAGTGCCAGGAACACCAGTGGCCAGAGAATAAATGGGCAGCACTTGTATCCTCTAGATTAATAAGCAAAGGTCTTAAAGCCTATGATGCGTTACCTTTGGAGTCATGTATTGTGTATGAGGATCTCAAGGAGGCTGTCCTGAGGGCTTACGAACTGCAACCAGAAACGTACCGTTTGAAGTGCCGGGGTGTAACCAAGGAGAGAGATAGCACCTTTTTGGAACACGCCCGGGACTTGTCCGATGCTATGGGGAACTGGCTCCGATCTGAGAAGGTAACAACATTTGATGGAATTAAGCAGTTAATGATGTTGAAGTAGTTCTTTAAGAGCACGGGCGGTGATCTAAATTTGAACTTAAAGGAGAAAAACCCAAGAACTCTAGTCGAAGCAGCAGAAATGGCTGATCGACGGCTGTCGTTGATTCGGGGTTGCGGGTCCTCACAGAAGTACGATGCAAGTGCTAAGGACCGTTATCCTCCCCCTCCCCGTAGCAATGACACATTTAAACAAAAGAGCAATGAAACTAAAACTGAATCCAAACCTGACACCATGCCGTATAAGACAAGTCAGGGGCCTTTTACATCACAGTATAAGCCGAAACCAAAATTTATGTGTTTTAAGTGCCACCAGGAGGGTCATAAGGCAAATGAGTGCCCTAGTCGACCTCCTCCGGCAGCCGTGTCTTTTGCTCACGGCATGGGAGTGTTCAAGAGGACATCGGAGTTTGTTAGAGGCAATTCTTCCGAGGTAAATACACTGCCAGTGCAGAAGGATCCGGAAGGCTTATTCCCTGTCCGTGATGCCTTTAGTGACCACAGGGGACTCGGTTGTGTGGAGTGGGGGGGTAGAAGACATGAGGTGAGAATTTTGCGTGACACTGGGGCATCGCAAACATTGTTGAGGAATTTCACTGGTAAACCTGTAAATACGGCGCGGGTGGTTGTGGTTCAGGGAGTTAATGCAACAAGGTCATACCCGCTTGTAAGAATGAAGATGGAAGTTGATGGTGTGACTCGTGACCTGGATGTAGGAATTGTGGAGAAGTTACCTGTTGGGGGCGTCGACCTCCTTCTCGGCAACGACTTTGCGGGGCCTACTTCTGAGGCTCCACCCTTAGTCGTTGCCGAGAAGCCGGCCGACGTGAGTAGGGAGGAGCAGGAGTGGGTTGAGAAGTGTCCGGTGCAACCTATGGCGTGTGTTGTCACCAGATCTCTTGCATCCAGGGAGTCACATTCTGGTCAACAGTCTTTAGACAAGCGGAGGAAAGGTACCGAGAAGGGGTTGAAAGTTGATGCGGTTGAGAGTTTAGTATCAACGGACATTCTCGGGGACTCATTATTAGGACCGATTTTCGAGTCTGGAGAAGACCCATTAACTGTTACTAAGAAGGCAGAGGATGGGCTTAAAAAGACGAAGTGACAGCAACGATACACAGAGAGAGAGCAACGGGAGGCTAAATTCAATGTAGGAGGGGGGCATGAGTTGTTTCGCAAACACTTAGATAAGCTTGCTCCTTCGGACATTCGTAAATTGCAATTAGAAGACCCGGAGGTTCTTGAATGTGGTACCGGTGCTGTCGAGTTGGAGGAGGACAGTGATGCACAGTTGGGAGATTTTTACAAGTATCCCCTGACCATCATGGAGGTAGCAACAAGGTACCCTGACGCGTACCCTATGAGAAATGGGTCAGCGAAGACCGTGGTCCGAAACTTGCTAGTGTATTTTTCCCGGTATGGTTACCCGCAGGTAATTCAGTCAGACCAAGGATCCAACTTCACTTCTAACCTCTGTTCAAGCAATGCCGCAGCATGGGATTGTTACGGTTGTGTCATCTGCGTATCATCCGGAGAGCCAGGGTGTGTTAGAGCGATGGCACTCAGCCTTAAAATCTGTGATTCGTTGTTGTTGCTTTGAGAGTGGGAAAAATTGGGATCTTGGCCTGCCATATGTTTTATTTGCTGCACGGGAGGTACCTGGGGAAAGTTTGGGATTCAGCCCTAATGAGCTCGTCTTTGGACACCGTGTCAGAGGGCCTCTCCATGTGGTTAAAGAAATATGGGAGGGCGCAGAAAAACCTTGTTCTATGCTCAAGTATGTCCTCGACAGTCGAGAACGGATGTTGCGCAGTCTGGAGTTGGCTGGCCGTAATTTGACTAGCTCTCAGGCCCTCATGAAGGACAGGTACGACCTCAAGGTTAAACTCAGGGAGTTTCACGTGGGTCAGGAGGTGTTGATTCTACTGCCCCTTGTAGGTCATCCCTTATCCGCGAAGTACACTGGTCCTTATAGGGTGGTTGAGAGGCTATCGGACCTGGATTGCTTGGTGGCCGCTCCAGACAGACGTAAGCGCAATCAGTTATGTCACGTTAATCTCATGAAGGAGTATGTGAGGCACCCCCCTGAGCCTCTCACTGTGCCTGTGATGACGTTTAACAGTCAAGGTGGAGAAGGAGAACGGGACAGTCAAGCTCAGGTGGAGGATAACTGGAAGGATAAGAAAGTCAAATGGGCGCCTGAGTGTGAGAAGGCGTTTAGAGTAGTAAAACACCTGTTGTGCACTCACCCGATCCTCAGGGCCCCTGACTTTAGCCTACCTTTCCAACTAGCAACGGATGCTAGTGGTGTGGGGGCTGGTGCCGTCCTTATGAGGGAGGACGATGATGGGCTGGAGCATCCTGTTAGTTTCTGCTCGGAGAAGTTCAATTCAGCCCAGGGAAGCTGCTCTGTTGTCGAGAGGGAGCTGCTGGCAGTTGTGCTTGGACTGAGGCATTTCGAGGTCTATGTTCCAGCCTATGGTCCGGTCGTTGTAGTTTACACAGATCATCACCCTCTCAAGTTCTTGGACCAGTTTCACAATCGGAATATGAGGCTGACCGGGTGGTCGCTGGTGTTACGGGAGTATAGCCTGGACATACGCCATATTGCCGGTTGTGACAACGTGGTTGCAGATTGTCTTTCAAGGGTAGATGATCCTGGGTAGATTGACACATGGGTAGCCTCCTGCTTTAGTTTGAATAGTATTTTGCGCTTGGTGCTTGTTGGCTCGCGGTTGTAGCCCAGCGTATTGGGTCGTAAAGCAGGAGTTGAGCGTTTGGTATAGAAGAAAAAACTAGGCTTGCCCCTATAGTGCAGCCGAAATAAACAAATTAAAAACATAAACATCAAATAAAAAACTCTTCCTTTGATAGTTGAATTTTTTCAGTATGTTATAGCAGTAATTCTGAGTTGCACTCCTCTCCGAATGCTGGGCTAGAGAAGCTCGCTCTTGTGGAGCATAACTACATATGATTTAACCTATTGTGTTGGGGAGGGTTATAATTTTGTAAAATGTTTTGTTGAGAACTGTGCCAGATATTTTACTGCCGCTGGGTGATGGGAAGTAGAGATATAGCATGGGTTCTAACCATCAGATTTTTTTTGAGCTTTGGGCCTCTGAGAAAAATCTTGGGGGGGGTGTGACGTTAACCACTCCGTTAGAACCGCATGGCTTGTCCTACGGTGACTCGCTAGGATCGCCAGGGCAGTGGATGTGGCTACAGTTGATGTATTATTGTGTGCTTTATTTCATATGAAAGCTCGTGTCATGGGCAGTCCAGAAAGGCTCTTTGTTTTCGCCCATGTCAAGGCTTTATGTTTAATTGCAAAGTATATGTTTTATCATTAAGTAGTAATGATAGGATTTGAGAGAGAGAGAGAGAGAGAGAGTAGAACAGAGTGTGAGGAGGCGCGCAGTGTTTTTTGCCATGCTCGATGACGTCACGGCTGGCTCGCCTCCTGGGCATTGGCTGGAGGAGTTTTTTACCATGTTCGATGACGTCATGGCTTGCTGGTCTCCTGTGGATTGGCTGGAGGACTTGTTACCGCTTTGCCTACGCGGTTCGAGCTAGTGCCAGTATATATACAGCTCTCTTGCCTCTCTCTCCTTCAGATCTGGTCTCTAGAACGCATCCTTCTTATCCCTTTGATATCTGTCCCCCTCACTGCACCTGAGAACCTTTTCCTCTGCCTATCTCTCTCACTTCCCATATCTTTCACCACCTTTTATTAATATTATACCCCCTCTGGTTAACTCTGCATAATCAGCTTCATGCTGGCCAGTTGTATTGTGCGTTAAGGTCTTATATAACCCATGTATGTTAGTTGTTAAGATAAGTTGATCACGAAGCATTTGTTGGCGTTCATATTGTTCAGTACCGCTTCCTATAATTATTAGTGTTCTGCTGGATTAGATAATGCTAGACTAGGAGTCTGATACTATAAGGTATTGTTTCCGATGGGTGCTGGCTTTAGTTAACCTCTGAAGTGCGCATGGGGGTAATTGGAAACGTCCCCCTGTGCTGACGTATTTGAGGTGTTTCCGTCACTAAAATATTCATTGTGCCATTAATAGCATTAATATTTATCCATATGCGCCTATTATGGGTTGATTATAAAGGTATTAACCTGAAACAACAATAAAACGAGTGAAAACAGCGTTTGGATGGTCAAAATCGGAGATATAGCCCGCGAGTTGTATAATGTATGGGTGAGGCAATCTGCTTTCCCGCCAATTTCCCCCAAGGCCACTGAGACACAGTCGATCGATACTCTCTCTCTCTCTCTTGCACTCGCTTGCTATCAGTGATGACCACACCCTCCAATCGGATTTCTAATGTTAGCACGAAAATATACCTCAGAATAAGGGAATAACAGAGAAAATAGGTGATAACTGAAGGAGAGGAGGAAAGTGGGGAAGGAGGGGAGGTAGAGGACTGAGATTTTGCATGGCCCAGGGGCCAAAAAAAAATAAAAAAATAAAAAAAAAAAATATAAAAAAATATTTTTTTTTCGATGTCAAAAGTTGATTTTTATTTTCTCTGACTCTTAAGAGTCTTCCCGCAGTGCGCCGGGGGAACTCTTAAGAGTCTCCCCGCAGCTCCCGGGTTAAAAGCTGCACGACATACCTGAGAACTGGAGTTGATTGGGTAAATTCTAGTCTGTGTGCCATTGAGAGTAGAGCATGCACGAATGAGGGCTTTTTGCCTATACCATTCTGCATTGTTCTAAGCTCGGTTGTTTGTCTTTGAGGTACGCCAGGAGAACGCTTAATACTTCGGTATTAAGGTTTCTCAAGAGAGCTACCCTTCACTATAACGTAATACTTGACGCACAGACTTGAGATTTGCACTAGGCTAAGCGGCATGCCATGCGCACCAGTATCTCGTATCATTGACTCTAGCTAGACTTTATCAGTCATAGTAGACATTAAGTATATTAAACCAATTACTCTTATTATGCATACCCGTTTATGATTACACAAGCATTTTGAAGCCTAGTTTGATGTATTGAGACACAAACGACTTAGGCTCTTTTTGTTGATAGGAATACTGCATTGTCGTGGCGATTATTATTATTGTTGTAGCGTTTAGGATATTCTTGGCTCCGACTGCATTATATCTCCTGCCTTTTTGTGTGCATAACCTGCATGAGCATTGTTCCGCTGCCTGCCTTTTTGGGTTCCATTTCCGATTCGAGCATCTTGATGGCATCTAACATTTAAAGAAGATTCCTTGTTGGTGTTGAAGGACTTTAGTGCACTTTCTTTCATGCAGGAGTGCCTGACATTTATTGATTAAAGTAACGTAAGCTGTAACTTCTCTTACCACCTTACTTTGCATACCATAACCAAGCACCTTCGGTTATAGGTAGTAATAGGCTGTTTTCACATAACATTAAGCCTAGAGTAGACGCACATTTATTGAGAGTTTGATAACCTATTATTGCATATAGAACTCTGGAGAGTATTTGTGTTCTTTGTTCACTGGGAATATACACCAGAGGTTGGATCTAGCGCTTTCCGTTGTAGCATTTATGCCATTACTAGTCCAATGAATAAGAACCCTGATATATTTAACCTCAGTCGTAACAAAGGTAAATACGGGGAAGAGCAAGGTTATGGTCTTCGAAAGGGGTGAAGTCACAGAGTGTGAGGTGAAGCTGAACGGTCAGGCTATGGAGATCGTCAACTCTTTTAACCCTTGTGTAGCGGCGCGCGACTTATGTCGAGTTAAAAAAACTGGCAAAAAACGGGTGAAAAAAGGGTGAAAATCGAGTGAAAATGGGAGGGACAGTAATGATCCATACGTCCGACATCTGTGGCCTCCCGGCCCACACTAACTCCAGTTCCCCCACCGCACGGGAGGATGACAGTGTGACCAATAGTTCGCTAAAAGTGAGCAATGTAGCAAAATCCGCTAAACTTCCATCTTTGAGGTAACACTGTCAGGGCTCCACGAGTGCTACGTAACTATATGTGGTGTCATTGTGTAGCGATTTCCCCCTAGTTTTCGGCACAATACAGTTCCTTTCATGCTGATGGTTGATATAGCAGTCAGAATGGCCTGAAAAGGCCCAAAACGGCCACAGACCACCCGCTAGACAAGGGTTAAGTATCTGGGCAGTGTGTTGAATAAAGATGGGACTATGGATGAAGAAGTGCGGGAGAGGGTACAACAGGGGAAGAGGGTTGTAGGAACGCTAAAAGCAGTAACAAGAAATAGGGTGGTCAGTATGGAAGTGAAGAAGTCCTTGCATGACAGTGTGGTAATCCCGACACTGACTTACGGAAGCGAAGCATGGACGTTGGTTGAGAGACTCAGACCAAGAGTGAGAGCAGTGGAAATGAATTACTTAAGGAGTGCGTGCGGAGTTACATGGAGGGATAGACAGACTAATGAGGAAGTAAGAAGGAGGTGTGGTGTGGAGGTAGATGTGCTGGAAAGTGTGAAAAGGAACAACTTGAGATGGTTCGGCCATATGGAGCGTATGGAAAGCGAGAGAATGACTAAGAGGGTGTACGAGAGCGAGGTGGAGGGACAGAGAGGGAGAGGTAGACCGAATATGAGGTGGAAGGATGGAGTGAGGAAGTACATGAATGAGGGCGGTGCTGGTTGGGGGGAGGGGCATCGACTGACTGGGGACAGAGGTGCATGGGGGCGGTTCGTTCGTGGCCACCCCTTCGGGGATCACGTCGTCAGGCAATAGATAGATAGATAGATCATTGTTATTATACTAAGCATTTGGCAAAGGAAGGAATTGTTAAAAACCTTAGCCAATACTCTGTTATTCACCAAAAATAAATTTGAATTATCATTATTGTTTGGTAGGGTAGGCATGTATAGGTAGGTTGGCAAAATAATTGGTGGAATTCGTAGGGACTCGAACTGTTTTGAGAGAGTTAAATAAAACAAAATTTATAGATCTGAATAATAAAGTTACTATGTTATTAATCAAAACTGGGGGATGCGTGGAAGCCTATAGACTGTAGACGGTAAACTTTGTGTGGGTAGCGAATGCGGTTTTAAAGTAATTTAAGAATAGACAGTTTTCAATGCTGCGGCCAAACTATTCGGCCCATTTATATTCTTTTGGTATCAAAACGTTCGGAATCGCGAGCCTCACCCAACTACGCAAGCATGGCTTTGATCATCGGCGCAGTTTTCAAGATGTGGAATTTTAAGTGGAATTCGAGGTTTTTTCAAGATTGCCGGAAAAAACCCACGTGCAAAAGCAAAACCTTCTCTATAACATTTGCGGAGCATTAGTAGTGGAGTCCGTATGCCAAAGCCCAGTCGTTTCCTATGAGTGGGAGAGACGGTATTCAGGCGTCAAGTTTTACAGGAAATCGGCTACCACGGACCTGTTTGGCCGCCATGCCGGATGTTTAGCATATCAAAAGTTGCCCAATACAAAAACGCACCTCCTGTGAAAGTTTGATCCCGATCCAAAAAGCGGTACTGGAGTTATTGCGTCGAAACCGGCGTGTAAGAAGAATTTGGATGAAAAACCGGATTTAATTATTACAATAGGGGTTCCCCGTAGGGGTCGAACCCCTAATAATAATTAAAGTTGCAAGCAATGTTGTCTGGGGTTCGAGCGGTTTTGCAAGCAGGGTATTGTGTTGGATACAAAAGCTGTGTCACAGATATCAAAAGATCATTTAACTTATCGGGCATGGAGAAACTACAGAAGGAACAGATTGTGCAAACAAACATGAGCGAGAGAGGGAGTGATTGGCTGTATAAGGGATCTGCCTCTATTTGTTTAGTAACAGAGTTGTAGATATGTGGAATAGGCTACCGAGTGCTATAATGGAATCAAGAACAATAGAGCTTCAACTTGAAATTAGATAGAACGAGATCGGTTGGGTGTGAAAGGGACCTGCCATGTGTAGGTCAATTGGCTCTCTGCAGACTCCCGTTTCCTTATTTTGTTTATGTTTTCATTTGTGAGGGAGAGAGAGAGAGAGTATGGCAAGAGAGAATAGGATGTCGTAAACATAAGGAAGATAGCGATAAATATGAGAGAGAGAGAGCGCGGGATGGATTGGGTGTGAAAGGGATCTGACATGTGTGGACCAATCGGCTCTCTGCAAACTCCGGTTTTCTTATGTTCTCATTTGTGAGAGAGAGAGACAAAGACTAGGATGTCATAAATGTAAGGAGAGACAGAGATAAATGAGGGAGAGTTTTTATGAGATGGGTTGGGTGTGAAAAGGATCTGTCTTGTGTGGGCCAATTGGCTCTCTACAGACTCCCATTTTCTTTTGTTCCTATTTCTTACAATTGTGTTTTGGTTGCAGGTATATGATAATATGGGTGTATAGTAAGTAGTGTAAATAACAGGTAACGTTTATGAGATAGGTTGGGTGTGAAAGGGATCTTGCCTTATGTTGGCCACTTGGCTCTGCAGACTCCCATTTTCATCTTGGTTGCATGTGTAAGGGATCTGCCTCATTTGTACCGGTGTGCTAACAAACAAGAGCGAGAGAGAAAGAGATTGGCTGTGTAAGGGATCTGCCTCTATTCGCTTGGTATAAGAGTTGTAGATATGTGGAATAGGCTACCGAGTGCTATAGTAGGATCAATAACAATAGAGTTTCAACATAAAATTTGATAGAACGAGATGAGTTGGGTGTGAAAGGGATCTGCCGTGTGTCCAATCGGCTCTCTGCAGACTCCCATTTTCATCTTGGTAGCATATGTAAGGGATCTGCCTCATTTGTACAAGTGTGCAAATAAGAGAGAGAGAGAGAGAGATTGGCTGTGTAAGGGATCTGCCTCTCTCGTAACAGAGTGGTAGATATGTGAAATAGGCTACCTAGTGCTATAGTGGGATCAAGAACAATAGAGAATTTCAAGATAAAATCAGATAGTCATATGGACGAAATGGGTTGGATATGAAAGGGATCTGCCTTTTGTGGGCCACTTGTCTCTGCAGATTCCCATGTTCATCTTAGTTGCATGTGTAAGGGATCTGCCTCATTTGTACCGGTGTGCAAACAAACGAGCGACAGAGAGAGACTGGGTGTGTAAGGGATCTGCCTCTATTCGTTTAGTAACAGAGTTGTAGATATGTGGAATAGGCTACCGAGTCCTATAGTGGGATCAAGAACAATAGAGTTCAACAAAAAATTAGATAGGACGAGATGGGTTGGGTGTGAAAAGCTGCCACGGGCGTGTCTGGCCACCATTTTGGATATCATATCAAAAGTTGCCCAATGCAAAAATGCACCTTGTGTCAAAGTTTGGTCCCGATCCGACAAGCAGTTCCGGAGTTATTGCGTAAAAACCGGACTATATATATTTTTATGGAAGCATGCAATACTACTTGAACCCCTGATAATGTTGCTTGCTGTTTGAGGGAGGAGGAAAGGTAAGTCAGACCACACCAAAAATTGTCAATACTTTGAAGGTCTAGAACTTTGTTATTAAACAAAGCATTTGGCAAAGGGAGGAATTGTTAAAAACCTTATTATTAAACTTATTAATTAAACTTATTAAACTCTGTTATTCACCAAAAATAAATTTGAATTATCATTATTATTTGGTAGGGTAGGTATGTATAGGTAGGTTGGCTAAATAATTGGTGGAATTTGTAGGGACTCGAACTGTTTTGAGAGAGTTAAATAAAAAATAGATAATAGCTCTGAATAATAAATCGACTATGTTATTAACCCTACTTTAGCGGTGCCCGACTTAAGTCCGTATAGAGAACACCTGCCCAAAGAGCGGGGCCCGACTTAAGTCTATGTGCAATTTTGGAGCAATATTGCCTCTGAGAGAGAGACGAGTGGTGGGCGGAGCATAGGTCGGGCTCTGACCGTTCGCCACGGGTCCCGCGGGCCTACTGACGTTTACTCCACACACATCCACCCTCCCTCCCTCACTACACTGGGTATTATGTCAAGAAATTACCATATTTTAGGGATTTTTCTTCGTCTTGCACGATCGTTGCAAGAGAACGCGTGGTCGTAGGAGGATGGTTCTGGTGTCATTGGAAAGCTGAATTAACGCCCTTTCAGGGATAAATAATTGTATTACGCTCTGGCTCTTGTTTATGCATGAAAAAGAGCACGGAAACAAGGCCATTTAGGGTAAAACCACCCGCTTGGCGGGTAGTAGAAATTCCTTACGGGCCCGCTCGTAAGGCGTTAAGCAAAACTGGGGGATGTGTGGAAGCCAATAGACTGTAGACGGTAAACTTTGTGTGGGTAGCGAATACAGTTTTAAAGGCATTTAAGAATAGACAGTTTTGCTGCGGCCAAACTATTCCACCCATTTATATTCTTTTGGTATCAAAACGTTCGGAATCGCGAGCCTCACCCAACTACGCAAACATGGCTTTGATCATCGGCGCAGTTTTCAAGATGTGGAATTTTAAGTGGAATTCGAGTTTTTTTCAAGATTGCCGGAAAAAAACCCACGTGCAAAAGCAATACCTTCTCTATAACATTTGCGGAGCATTAGTAGTGGAGTCCATATGCCAAAGCCCAATCATTTCCTATGAGTGGGAGAGACGGTATTTAGGCGTCAAATTTTTCGGAAAATCGGCTGCCACAAACCTGTTTGGCCGCCATGCCAGATGTTTAGCATATCAAAAGTTACCCAATACAAAAACGCACCTCTTGTGAAAGTTTGATCCCGATCCAAAAAGCGGTTCTGGAGTTATTGCGTCAAAACCGGCGTGTAAGAAGAATTTGGATGAATAAGTGGGCTTAATGATTACAATAGGGGTTCCCCGTAGGGGTCGAACCCCTAATGATAATAATAATAATAATAATAATAAAACAAAAAACAATAAAAAAAAACCGACGACTATGTGATGTGTTTGTCAGGTGGAGCTGAGGTTCCAGAATTTGTACGGCTACTACATCAGTAACGTGTTTGTACCCGGCATCATGATGGTCATCGTCTGTTACACCACGTTCTTCTTCACCATCAACGACTTCAATGTTAGTACCACCACCTCTTTTAACCCATTGAGTACCAGCGACGTGTCTTATATTGTATTCTAGCTGTATTTAGACGATATTATGCAGCATAGGAAGGATCTGTGGTAGTTAAAAAGGTTGGTTGAGATGGTTTGAAGCCTTATTATTGCTCGAGGTCCTTCCGAAGCTGAATACAATCGTGTATTAGTTGCCAGAATATGATAAAGGGGACGTCCCTGGTACAGTATGGATCATTCTCCATCTCCAGCTTTTTTTGTTTCCACATAATATGCAGCTTAGTCGAACTGGTGTACTATATTAAAGGAACCCAACTCGCTTTTTTTCTCTTTCTCTCCCTCTCTCATTGGCTTGTATCCATTCGGCCCCATTCAGCCTACTATTTTAAGATGTTTACCCCATCCAGTTGTCAATATTTTCCTGGCGAGCGGTAGCGAGCCAGCATATAAATATATTTTTGTTTTGACAATCTAAATTTGTAAATTTTTCGATAAAAAAATGTCTCCGGCGAAGCCTGATTTCTCCATACAATGCTGGCTCGCTATCGCTCGCCAGGAAGAAATTGACACCTGGAGGGTCACCTGCTTTTATCTCTTTCTCTCCTTTTCTCTCTTTCTCTGGCTTGTATCCATTCGGCTCCTTTCAGCCTACTGTTTTATGACGTTTATCCCCATCCAAGTGTCAACATCTTCCTGGCGAGCGACAGGGAGCCAACATTATATGGAGAAATCCGGCTTCGCCGGAGAAATTTTTCTATCGAAAAATGTACACATTTAGTCTGCTGTCAAAACATTTTAGATAATATGCTGGCTCGCTACCGCTCGCTAGGAAAAAATCGACACCTGGATGAGGATAAACGTCTTAAAACGGTAAGCTGAATGGGGCCGAATGGATAAAAGCCAGAGAAAGAGAGAAAAGGAGAGAAAAAGGCAGGTGAGCCCCTTAAAACTGTATCTGTAGCAGCTTGAACAGTTTGTTTGTTCTCCATAAAACCTCATTATTATCGCTAGTTGTTTATTGTTCATACAACCTCATTATTATCGCTAGTTGTTTATTTTTCATACCTCATTATTATCGCTAGTTGTTTATTGTTCATACTACCTCATTATTATCGCTAGTTGTTTATTGTTCATACAACCTCATTATTATCGCTAGTTGTTTATTTTTCATACCTCATTATTATCGCTAGTTGTTTATTGTTCATACTACCTCATTATTATCGCTAGTTGTTTATTGTTCATACAACTTCATTATTATCGCTAGTTGTTTATTGTTCATACAACCTCATTATTATCGCTAGTTGTTTATTGTTCATACAACCTCATTATTATCGCTAGTTGTTTATTGTTCATACAACCTCATTATTATCGCTAGTTGTTTATTGTTCATACAACCTCATTATTATCGCTAGTTGTTTATTGTTCATACAACCATGTTATGTTTCACCTGTTGTACCTTTAAGGGGGCCCACCTCGCTTTTGTTTTCTTTCTCTCCCTCTTTCTTTGGCTTGTATCCATTCGGCCCCATTCAGTGTACTGCTTTAAGACGCTTACCCTCATCCAGGTGTCAACATTTTCCTGGTGAGCGGTAGCGAGCCAGCATAGGCCTATAAATATATTTTTGTTTTGAGAGCAAGATAAATTTGGTACATTTTTTTATAAAAAAAATCTCCGGCGAAGCCGGTTTTCTCGATACAATGGTGGCTCGCTATCGCTCGCCAGGAAGATATCGACACCTGGATGGGGATAAACGTCTTAAACCAGTTAAGTGAATGGGGCCGAATGGATACAAGCCAGAGAAAGAGATAAAAGGAGAGAAATAGAAAACAAAGCAGGTGACCCCCCTTAATCTCACCATCTTCTCCATCAACGATTTCGATCTTAGTACCAGCGTGTTTATTGTCCATCTTTGTTTCTTTGCATACAAGCACCTTATATTCTTTGCATACAAGCACCTTATATTCTTTGCATACAAGCACCTTATATTCTTTACATACAAGCACCTTATATTCTTTATATACAAGCACCTTATATTCTTTACATACAAGCACCTTATATTCTTTACATACAAGCACCTTATATTCTTTATATACAAGCACCTTATATTCTGTATATACAAGCACCTTATATTCTTTACATACAAGCACCTTATATTCTTTACATACAAGCACCTTATATTCTTTACATACAAGCACCTTATATTCTTTACATACAAGCACCTTATATTCTTTGCATACAAGCACCTTATATTCTTTGCATACAAGCACCTTATATTCTTTACATACAAGCACCTTATATTCTTTATATACAAGCACCTTATATTCTTTACATACAAGCACCTTATATTCTTTACATACAAGCACCTTATATTCTTTATATACAAGCACCTTATATTCTTTATATACAAGCACCTTATATTCTTTACATACAAGCACCTTATATTCTTTATATACAAGCACCTTATATTCTTTATATACAAGCACCTTATATTCTTTACATACAAGCACCTTATATTCTTTACATACAAGCACCTTATATTCTTTACATACAAGCACCTTATATTCTTTGCATACAAGCACCTTATATTCTTTGCATACAAGCACCTTATATTCTTTACATACAAGCACCTTATATTCTTTGCATACAAGCACCTTATATTCTTTACATACAAGCACCTTATATTCTTTACATACAAGCACCTTATATTCTTTGCATACAAGCACCTTATATTCTTTACATACAAGCACCTTATATTCTTTACATACAAGCACCTTATATTCTTTACATACAAGCACCTTATATTCTTTGCATACAAGCACCTTATATTCTTTACATACAAGCACCTTATATTCTTTACATACAAGCACCTTATATTCTTTGCATACAAGCACCTTATATTCTTTACATACAAGCACCTTATATTCTTTACATACAAGCACCTTATATTCTTTGCATACAAGCACCTTATATTCTTTACATACAAGCACCTTATATTCTTTACATACAAGCACCTTATATTCTTTACATACAAGCACCTTATATTCTTTACATACAAGCACCTTATATTCTTTACATACAAGCACCTTATATTCTTTACATACAAGCACCTTATATTCTTTACATACAAGCACCTTATATTCTTTACATACAAGCACCTTATATTCTTTACATACAAGCACCTTATATTCTTTGCATACAAGCACCTTATATTCTTTACATACAAGCACCTTATATTCTTTACATACAAGCACCTTATATTCTTTGCATACAAGCACCTTATATTCTTTGCATACAAGCACCTTATATTCTTTCAGCCGTAACTTGAAAACAAAACAATACATATATATAAAGTGGGGATGGTGCCTGAATAATGCGTATACTGTATAGACAGATAGATAGTAACTTAATTTTCTGCTTCAAGGTTTGTGTGTCCATACATTTTGACTCTAACTGTATACCTTGAATCCGGACCTCTGTCACTCTTTTAACTTTGAGGTGGACACTTGTTACAGGCAGCTTTGCTTTTGTATCATACACATAGAACAACAAAACAAAACAAGCACCTTATAGTCTTTGTGTTGTAGCTTGAGTTTCTCCGTTTCTTCTCCATACAAGCACAGTATATTATTTCTGTTGTTGCTTGACTTGCTTTGTTTCTTCTCCATACAAGCACAGTATATTATTTCTGTTGTTGCTTGACTTGCTTTGTTTCTTCTCCATACAAGCACAGTATATTATTTCTGTTGTTGCTTGACTTGCTTTGTTTCTTCTCCATACAAGCACAGTATATTATTTCTGTTGTTGCTTGACTTGCTTTGTTTCTTCTCCATACAAGCACAGTATATTATTTCTGTTGTTGCTTGACTTGCTTTGTTTCTTCTCCATACAAGCACAGTATATTATTTCTGTTGTTGCTTGACTTGCTTTGTTTCTTCTCCATACAAGCACAGTATATTATTTCTGTTGTTGCTTGACTTGCTTTGTTTCTTCTCCATACAAGCACAGTATATTATTTATGTTGTTGCTTGACTTGCTTTGTTTCTTCTCCATACAAGCACAGTATATTATTTATGTTGTTGCTTGACTTGCTTTGTTTCTTCTCCATACAAGCACAGTATATTATTTATGTTGTTGCTTGACTTGCTTTGTTTCTTCTCCATACAAGCACAGTATATTATTTCTGTTGTTGCTTGACTTGCTTTGTTTCTTCTCCATACAAGCACAGTATATTATTTCTGTTGTTGCTTGACTTGCTTTGTTTATTCTCCATACAAGCACAGTATATTATTTCTGTTGTTGCTTGACTTGCTTTGTTTCTTCTCCATACAAGCACAGTATATTATTTCTGTTGTTGCTTGACTTGCTTTGTTTCTTCTCCAAACAAGCACAGTATATTATTTCTGTTGTTGCTTGACTTGCTTTGTTTCTTCTCCATACAAGCACAGTATATTATTTCTGTTGTTGCTTGACTTGCTTTGTTTCTTCTCCATACAAGCACAGTATATTATTTCTGTTGTTGCTTGACTTGCTTTGTTTCTTCTCCATACAAGTACCTTATAGTCCATCAATTGTAGTTGGTTGGCTCACGTTCGTGTTGATCAATGATGTCAGTGTTAGTACAGACGGTATGTTGTGTATATTCTTGGTTTCTGCATACAAACTCCTTATCATCGACCTTTGTTTCAACTCCATGTTAAGGGGGGTCACCGGCTTTTTGTTGTATCTTTCTCTCCTTATCTTTCTTGCCCTGGCTTGTATCCATGCAGCCCCATTCAGCCAACTGCTTTAAGACGTTTATCCCCATCCAGGTGTCGATTTCTTCCTGGCGAGCGATAGCGAGCCAGCATTGTATGATAAATCAGACTTCGCCGAAGACATTTTTTTATTAAAACATGTAAAAATTTAGGTTGCTGTTAAAACAAAATTATATATATGCTGGCTCGCTACCGCTCGCCAGGAAAATATTGACACCTGGATGGGGGTACACGTCTTAAAACAGTAAGCTTAATGGGGCTGAATATATACAAGCCAAAGAGAGAGGGAGAGAAAAATAAAAAAAGCGAGGTGGGCTCCCTTAATGCAAGCAGATAATAGTGTATCTCTGGTAGCTTGTTACCTCGCCTTTTTCTTTACCACCCTAGATATTAGTACACCCTAGAAATTGTCCATTTTCGTTGTTCTTTTCCATAATAGCTCCTTCCTCTTTTTAATTTTGTTTTTTTATTTTCTCTGTAGACCTTTATCAAGCTTAAAAAAGCTCTCTAGACCTCTATCAAGCTAAATAAACAAAACACCTTCAAGACCTCCCTTCGAGATAAATTTGTGTTCCTCCTAAATAACAGGCTCGCTCTTGCTCGTCAGGATATAATCGACACCTAAATGGAACGAAAAGTCTTAATATTAACACAGAAATGGGGCGCAAGGTCTTAAAAGTGCCAAACTAATTAGGCACACGTCTTCAAATATCAAAACTAATGAGGCTAAGCATGAGGGTGAAAGGGGTCCAGACAAAAACAAACACAAAATCTCCCCTTAATATTAAAATGGAGGTTCTCTTTCATATACATAAACGCACCTTAATGTTGGCATCTTGTAGCTTGTTACCGCACCTTAATGTTGGCATCTTGTAGCTTGTTACCGCACCTTAATGTTGGCATCTTGTAGCTTGTTACCGCACCTTATTGTTGGCATCTTGTAGCTTGTTACCGCACCTTAATGTTGGCATCTTGTAGCTTGTTACCGCACCTTAATGTTGGCATCTTGTAGCTTGTTACCGCACCTTAATGTTGGCATCTTGTAGCTTGTTACCGCACCTTAATGTTGGCATCTTGTAGCTTGTTAACGCACCTTAATGTTGGCATCTTGTAGCTTGTTACCGCACCTTAATGTTGGCATCTTGTAGCTTGTTACCGCACCTTAATGTTGGCATCTTGTAGCTTGTTACCGCACCTTAATGTTGGCATCTTGTAGCTTGTTACCGCACCTTAATGTTGGCATCTTGTAGCTTGTTACCGCACCTTAATGTTGGCATCTTGTAGCTTGTTACCGCACCTTAATGTTGGCATCTTGTAGCTTGTTACCGCACCTTAATGTTGGCATCTTGTAGCTTGTTACCGCACCTTATTGTTGGCATCTTGTAGCTTGTTACCGCACCTTAATGTTGGCATCTTGTAGCTTGTTAACGCACCTTAATGTTGGCATCTTGTAGCTTGTTACCGCACCTTAATGTTGGCATCTTGTAGCTTGTTACCGCACCTTAATGTTGGCATCTTGTAGCTTGTTACCGCACCTTAATGTTGGCATCTTGTAGCTTGTTACCGCACCTTAATGTTGGCATCTTGTAGCTTGTTACCGCACCTTAATGTTGGTATCTTGTAGCTTGTTACCGCACCTTAATGTTGGCATCTTGTAGCTTGTTACCGCACCTTAATGTTGGCATCTTGTAGCTTGTTACCGCACCTTAATGTTGGCATCTTGTAGCTTGTTACCGCACCTTAATGTTGGTATCTTGTAGCTTGTTACCGCACCTTAATGTTGGCATCTTGTAGCTTGTTACCGCACCTTAATGTTGGCATCTTGTAGCTTGTTACCGCACCTTAATGTTGGTATCTTGTAGCTTGTTACCGCAGCTTCTTCTGCACCACCCAATAAGGGGGGTCAACGGATTTTTGTATCTGTCTCTCCTTTTCTCTCTTTCCCTGGCTTGTATCCATTCGGTCCCATTCAGCCAACTGCTTTAAGACGTTTATCCCCATCCAGGTGTCGATTTCTTCCTGGCGAGCGATAGCGAGCCCGCATTGTATGGAGAAATCCGGCTTCGCCGGAGAATTTTTTCTATCGAAAAATGAACAAATTTAGCTTGCTGTGAAAACAAAAATATATATATGCTGGCTCGTTGCCGCTCGCCAGGAAAATATTGACACCTGGATGGGGGTAACCGTCTTAAAACAGTAGGCTGAATGGTGCCAAATGGATACAAGCCAAAAAGAGAGGGAGAGAAAGAGAAAAAACTAAAAGCGAGGTGGGGTCCCTTAATATGCAGTACACCCTGTATATTGTCCATTGTCTTTGTTCGGCTCTAGGATAGCTCTTTAACCCCTTCACCACCATGATGACGCATTGGCACCTTTGAGTCTGGCTAACATTATATTATTTGATGCAGGACCTATATCGTTAAGGGGAGGCTGGCCGTTTGTTTCATCAATTATTATATTTATTCATATTTGTTTCTCCTTAGACCTCCATCAAGCTAAGAAAAATACACCCTAGACCCCCCTTCAAGATACATTTGTACATTTCTCGGTAGATAAATTTCCCGGCCGAAGGCCGGTTCCTCTTAAAATTGACACCTAAATGGCAGGAAAAGTCTTAAAATTGACAACGAAAAGGGGCGAAAGGTGTTAAAATCGCCAAACTAATGGGCCGAACGCCTTATAATCTCAAAACTAGTGGGGCTAAACATTAGGGAGAAGGGGGTACAGAAAAACGGTCTGATTCCCCTTAAGAGAGTTTATTGAGATCGTATATATCCATTTGAGTCGTAGAGGTAGATTATATACCAAAGAAAATCGTCTAATGGTAACCAGCATTTGACGAAAATGACGTAATGGTGTTTTCTTCTCCGAATGTAGGGGAGTTTTGTTTTGTTTTGTGATCCCCTTCTCCCTCATGGTTAGCTCTATTAATTATGAGATTCTAAAACGTTCGCCCCATTTCATTGTCAATATTAAGGCGTTTCGTGCCATTTAGGTGTTATTTTTTTCCTGGCGAGCTATAGTGAGCTTGTGAACCTGCCTTTGGACGGAACATTTTCTATCGATAAAGGTAAACAATTATCTCGAAGGGGGGTCTTTGGGGTAAACAATTATCTCGAAGGGGGGTCTTTGGGGTAAACAATTATCTCGAAGGGGGGTCTTTGGGGTAATTTGTTAAAGCTTAACCCTTTGAGTACCAGCGACGTCTATTTAACTTCTGGAATTAGACGGTTATATTCAGTTTAAATAAGGCCTCCAACAATTATCAGGCTTCGAACTATCTCACTTAAGGGGGGTGACCTGCTTGTTGTTATTTCTGTCCTTTTCTCTGGCTTGTATCCATTCGGCCCCATTCAGCCAACTATTTTAAGTCGTTTATCCCCATCTAGATGTCGATTTCTTCCTGGCGAGCGATAGCGAGCCAGCATTATATGAAGAAATCCGGCTTCGCCGGAGACATTTTTTTTGGAAAAATTTACAAATTTAGCCTGCTGTCAAACAAAAATACAAAATATGCTGGCTCGCTACCGCTCACCAGTAAAAAATTGACACCTGGATGGGGATAAACGTCTTAAAATAGTAGGCTGAATGGTGCCAAATGGATACAAACCAGAGAAAGATAGAAAAGGACAGAACAAAAACAGGTCACCCCCCTTAACCCTTATTATACCACAGATCCTTCTTAAATTGCATAACATCGTCTAAATAGAATATAAATAGAATATAACAATAAAGACGTTACCGGTACAGTAAGGGTTAATACAGCTCTTGGCAGCAACACAAACATTAATAATAATACAGACGTTACCGGTACAGTAAGGGTTAATACAGCTCTTGGCAGCAACACAAACATTAATAATAATACAGACGTTACCGGTACAGTAAGGGTTAATACAGCTCTTGGCAGCAACACAAACATTAATAATACAGACGTTACCGGTACAGTAAGGGTTAATACAGCTCTTGGCAGCAACACAAACATTAATAATAATACAGACGTTACCGGTACAGTAAGGGTTAATACAGCTCTTGGCAGCAACAAACATTACTAATAATACAGACGTTACCGGTACAGTAAGGGTTAATACAGCTCTTGGCAGCAACACAAACATTAATAATACAGACGTTACCGGTACAGTAAGGGTTAATACAGCTCTTGGCAGCAACACAAACATTATAATAATACAGACGTTACCGGTACAGTAAGGGTTAATACAGCTCTTGGCAGTAACACAAACATTACCCATACTACAGACGTTACCGGCACAGTAAGGGTTAATACAGCTCTTGGCAGCAACACAAATAATAATACAGACGTTACCGGTACAGTAAGGGTTAATACAGCTCTTGGCAGCAACACAAACATTAATAATAATACAGACGTTACCGGTACAGTAAGGGTTAATACAGCTCTTGGCAGCAACACAAACATTAATAATAATACAGACGTTACCGGTACAGTAAGGGTTAATACAGCTCTTGGCAGCAACACAAACATTAATAATAATACAGACGTTACCGGTACAGTAAGGGTTAATACAGCTCTTGGCAGCAACACAAACATTAATAATAATACAGACGTTACCGGTACAGTAAGGGTTAATACAGCTCTTGGCAGCAACACAAACATTAATAATACAGACGTCACCGGTACAGTAAGGGTTAATACAGCTCTTGGCAGCAACACAAACATTAATAATACAGACGTTACCGGTACAGTAAGGGTTAATACAGCTCTTGGCAGCAACACAAACATTAATAATAATACAGACGTTACCGGTACAGTAAGGGTTAATACAGCTCTTGGCAGCAAAACAAACATTAATAATAATAATAAATACATAAATATATAATAATAATCAAAATTATAATAATCATATAATATATTAACATACCCCTCCTCTTACTCTAGTATATCTATGTTAGTACGAGCAGTTATTATTATTATCTCAGTCACATTCATATAATATATTAACATACCCCCACCACCCCTCTCTTACTCTAGTATAGCTATGTTAGTACGAGCAGTTATTATTATTATCTCAGTCACATTCATATAATGGCGGGTTAAGTGTCATTGATGTAGAGAGTTAACCCTAAGAAGATATCACGCATTTTGTCTCTGATTACTGGCAATTATTAGATTCTTTTATTCAGATTAGGAAGGGTGTATTCTGTACAAGTCAGAGGGTTAATTGAGATAGTCTTTACCCATATAATTCCAACAGATTCATGCTAAGCTGTATACAAATCACCTAATGATAGCCAGCATACACTGTCAAAATGTGTGATAATCTTCAAAGGGTTGACAGGTTACTATAGTCTATAAGTAGGTGAGAAATCATGACCTCTAACCACTGTAACTCAAACATGACTGGAATAATCAAGCTAATATTTCTACCTTTTGGGAAGAGTCAGTCAAGGAATAGATGTGAACATTTACAGCCCATTTGCTCTAGCCCTTTTTTGAATTACAGAGGATAAAGGTCATGTTTTTTCGCCTACTTACAGCGAATAGACTATAAATGGCATTGTATTGTTTGACAGGACCGAATCATGGTATCGTTGACGTCAATGTTGGTACTGTCAGGACTCTTTGCCAACACCAATAACTCCATCCCCAAGACGTCCTACCTTAAGTTCGTGGATGGCTGGTACCTGGCGCTCATCACCATCGACTTCCTCATAATATTGACGCTGGTGTGGGTGGAACGTCTTCGGCACCGGAAGGTCTCCAACGGTAAAGGTGACGCAGATCGCTCAACCGAAAGCCCCTTAGAACATCAGATCACAGTCCGGCCAAATATCCAACCTCAAAGTGTGGATACCCTCAACCTCTATCCACACAGCCCACTTGGTGAGGTAAAGCTTAATGAGCGGGCCAAGTGGTTCTTTGCCGCAGCTTTCCTAATCACTCTGGTAGTGTTTATGATCCTTAGTCAGCGCCAATGATCTGGACAAGTTGACCCAACCAATATAATTATTTCGTTTATTACTTTATTATATTTTTCAGTTGTATTTTCTTCGGGAGCCCCATACCGTATTGGTCAAATGTTTAAGGGGGTACTACTCGCTTTTTATGGCCCCCCTTCTCCCTCATGTTTAGCATATTAGTTTTGACATTTTAAGACGTTCCTTTCATTAATTTGGCAATTTTAATACCTTTAGCCCCATTTCGTTGTCAATTTCAAGACCTTTCGTGCTATTTAGGTGTCGATTTTTTCCTGGCGAGCGATAGCGAGCCTGTAATTTTAAGAGGAATCGGCCTTCGACCAGGATATTTTTCTATCGAAAAAATTGTAAATTTATCTTGAAGGGAGGTCTAGGGAGTGTTTTTTTGTTTAAGTTTGATGGAGGTCTAGCGATGGAACTACAAAAATAATTGAATACATGAATGAATAGCCCACAAAACCGAGTAGTACCCCCTTAAAGGTATACTATAGGGGTGGGGATAGGGATGCATGTTGTGGCGTTAGTAGTGCAGACATTTCGTTTAAGGGGAGGTCTATATTCTGCTCCATAGACCTCCATCAAGCTTAAACAAAAAAACAACTTCAACACCCCCTTTCGAGATAGTTTTGTACAATTTTCGGTAGAACTATTCCTGCTAAATTGTAGGCTCAATATCGCTCGCCAGAAAACAAATCGACACCTAAATAGCACGAAAGATCTTAAAATTGTCAAGCTAACGGGGCGAGCGTTTTAAAATCTCAACAGTAACGGAGCTACACACGAGGGAGAAGGGGTGAATGTGATGTTCCCTCAGTGTTTATTATTGTATTCTAACCCATTAGTGATTGTGTTTATTATTGTATTCTAACCCATTAGTGATTGTGTTTATTATTGTATTCTAACCCATTAGTGATTGTGTTTATTATTGTATTCTAACCCATTAGTGATTGTGTTTATTATTGTATTCTAACCCATTAGTGATTGTGTTTATTATTGTATTCTAACCCATTAGTGATTGTGTTTATTATTGTATTCTAACCCATTAGTGATTGTGTTTATTATTGTATTCTAACCCATTAGTGATTGTGTTTATTATTGTATTTTAACCCATTAGTGATTGTGTTTATTATTGTATTCTAACCCATTAGTGATTGTGTTTATTATTGTATTCTAACCCATTAGTGATTGTGTTTATTATTGTATTCTAACCCATTAGTGATTGTGTTTATTATTGTATTCTAACTCATTAGTGATTGTGTTTATTATTGTGTTCTAACCCATTCAGTAACGGTGGCATCCTTTTTACCATAGTCTGGCAACGATTAGACGATTTGATTCAACTTGGGAAAGACGTCTACCCAATGAAAGGCTACAGACTATCTCTATTGATCCTATTAGCTGCCATATATCCTTCCTAAGCTTAATAAGATTGTTTAAATGTAGTTGAAAGGAAATACAAAAAGACGTCACCGGAACAAAAAGGGTTAAATGTATAGCATTGTTGGATTTCTCGGACATTTATAAGAATGATTAAGTTTTAGAGGCTCTTCATTTACTTAAGGGGAAGTATTTGTTATATCTGGACCCCCTTCTCCCTGCTTAGCCCCATTAGTTATTTGATTTGAAGACGTTCGCCCCATTAGTTTAGCAATTTTAAGACCTTTCACCTCATTTTTATGTCAATTCTATGGCCTTTCGTGCCATTTAGGTATCGATATTTTCCTGGCAAGCGATAGCGAGCTTGCAAATTAGCAGGAACCGGCCTTCGGCCGGGACATGTGCAAATTTAACTTGAAGAGGGGTGTTAAGGGTGTTGTTTTAAAAGAATGATATAGGTATAGGGAGCCAACTAATATATAGGTATAGGGAGCCAACTAATATATAGGTATAGGGAGCCAACTAATATATAGGTATAGGGAGCCAACTAATATATAGGTATAGGGAGCCAACTAATATATAGGTATAGGGAGCCAACTAATATATAGGTATAGGGAGCCAACTAATATATAGGTATAGGGAGCCAACTAATATATAGGTATAGGGAGCCAACTAATATATAGGTATAGGGAGCCAACTAATATATGTATATAATACAAATACATTAAAACAAGTAAAATCCCCCCCCCCATCCTCCCCCTTTAAGATGGCTGGAATTCTATATAGAGTTCAGATAGTCTGTAAAAGTTGAACATAATATCTTGTATCAAATTTATTGCTAACATTTGTTATCAATGTGGGAGAATATGTAGTCAAAAAGTGTGGAAATATATTGTTAACCCTCTCTGTATTTCAGGACGTATTTTTAAGCTTTATTATGGCTACCATTAGATAATTTTGTGATTATACCCTGGAATCAAAGGGGTAAAACCTATTCTTAGTTCCGACAAGTTTTTCGTAAGCTGAATAAAATCGTATAATAATAGCCATAGTAAACTGTCAAACACGTTCATAATCCTCAAAAGGTTAAGTTTGGGATTCCTTTTAGGCTACTGGGGCTGTAGATTGTCTGCATCATATACCTTTTAGGCTACTGGGGCTGTAGCTTGTCTGCATCATATACCTTTTAGGCTACTGGGGCTGTAGATTGTCTGCATCATATACCTTTTAGGCTACTGGGGCTGTAGATTGTCTGCATCATATACCTTTTAGGCTACTGGGGCTGTAGATTGTCTGCATCATATACCTTTTAGGCTACTGGGGCTGTAGCTTGTCTGCATCATATACCTTTTAGGCTACTGGGGCTGTAGATTGTCTGCATCATATACCTTTTAGGCTACTGGGGCTGTAGATTGTCTGCATCATATACCTTTTAGGCTACTGGGGCTGTAGATTGTCTGCATCATATACCTTTTAGGCTACTGGGGCTGTAGCTTGTCTGCATCATATACCTTTTAGGCTACTGGGGCTGTAGATTGTCTGCATCATATACCTTTTAGGCTACTGGGGCTGTAGATTGTCTGCATCATATACCTTTTAGGCTACTGGGGCTGTAGATTGTCTGCATCATATACCTTTTAGGCTACTGGGGCTGTAGCTTGTCTGCATCATATACCTTTTAGGCTACTGGGGCTGTAGATTGTCTGCATCATATACCTTTTAGGCTACTGGGGCTGTAGATTGTCTGCATCATATACCTTTTAGGCTACTGGGGCTGTAGATTGTCTGCATCATATACCTTTTAGGCTACTGGGGCTGTAGCTTGTCTGCATCATATACCTTTTAGGCTACTGGGGCTGTAGATTGTCTGCATCATATACCTTTTAGGCTACTGGGGCTGTAGCTTGTCTGCATCATATACCTTTTAGGCTACTGGGGCTGTAGCTTGTCTGCATCATATACCTTTTAGGCTACTGGGGCTGTAGATTGTCTGCATCATATACCTTTTAGGCTACTGGGGCTGTAGATTGTCTGCATCATATACCTTTTAGGCTACTGGGGCTGTAGATTGTCTGCATCATATACCTTTTAGGCTACTGGGGCTGTAGATTGTCTGCATCATATACCTTTTTATCCTGTTAGTTGCTTTCCTCGGTTTTCTGTTTTTTTTTTGTTTTTTTTCACTGATGTTTGCATTATTTATTTATGCATTTGTTTAATGACATTGTTTTGTTTTCTTTGTACTTTATCGTTTTCCTGAGGCCAGTGTTATTTCTATCTCCTTTTGTTATGACCTACATGGAATATTATAGCGGGATCATTTCTCCAACCATAAGTTTTTGTGTTGGTGTACGATTTCGTGTATGATTTATGGAAGAATTTATGCTCGCATGGCTTGGTGTCTGCCGTGAATAATCGGTAGATTCATTAGTTGAAGAACATGTACTCGCTTCGCAGAGGTGTTTTTTCACAAATACAAATTAAAATAACGAGAAAGCGGAAAGCCCCAAAAGGAGAATGTATGGGAAGACAGAAGAAAGGAGAGACGAAAGGAAAAGAAAATACGATCCACCAAACAAACAATGCAGACAAAAGCTGTAGCAGACGTAATTTTCCAGACCTTCCACAAAATCAACCAAAAACACCAGGAAGACAAACAAAAGAAGAAAGAAGAAACCAAGAAGAATACAACACCGGGAACTAACATAGACAAGAAGAAAGAGGAACAGACGAAACAAATTGGCGGAGACAACAGAGAACGGAGCCTGATCACCAGCGAAGGACAAACGAAAGTAGACCAGAGAACAACACTACAAACAAGCAACACAAGGCAGAGATTATTCGCCCTGCCACGAATTCCTAAATTAGCGAAACCAGAGAAGAAAACGAAGGAACAAGGGGAACAGAACGAGAAGAAGAGGAAGAAGACAAGGACACAGCCAAGGACAATCAAATGTTCCCCATAAAGGATGACGCGGCACCTATGACAGGCTACACTCGCTGAAGGATACCAAACGAGTCCCACAGTACCAAGAAGCCGTTAGTTAATCGTACATAAGGGGAGACTCCAGGAATATTCCTAGCTCAGCTTCTATAAGAGACTCATTGCTGGACTTTTGCCATATATATAGTAATGGTGTAACGCTGACTCGCTGACATTTTCATCGTTCTATGTCCTCGCGTGCGCGCGTGAGCGCATTTTTAGTTTTTTTTACTAAATTTCTGGTGATCCAAAATCGACTTTGCAAAAAAAAATTATATTGTGTATGAGTACAAAGGAGTACAAAGGAAATCAAGCAACAACAGATCCAGTGACCCTTCTAGGTTGCTTGTCCTCCAAAACACTGAGGATCAAGTGTCCAAACAGTGGTTTAGAGTGGGTAAGGGAACATTGGAAAGGGAATTACTGCCCTGGAACTAATGTCCGTGGCAGGATTAGGAAGTTAGTAGGGGACAGATGGGTTAGTAACTGAGGGGGGGATAAAATAAAGTTATTCATTTACAAACGCAGTCAGTCGCGGGTTTGATGCGAGATATTTGTCTAGGCGGAGTTTAAATGAATCAACGGTGATGCAGTCTATAACGTTTCGGGGAAGCCCATTCCACAAGTTGACAACTCGATTGAAGAAGAAATTCTTAGATTCGTGCGAGTTAAAAGATTTACCAATAATTTTGCAACCGTTTCCCCGCGTGTAATTAGATTGGTCGATAGTGAAGTACTTACTACAGTTCATATTGTCGATGCCTTTGATGATTTTGAACACTTGAATTAAGTCGCCTCTTAATCTGCGCTGGGTTAAAGGAAATAGATTTAATTCTCTAAGACGCTCTTCGTATGGTTTGTTCTTTAGGCTAGGTATCATTTTGGTAACTCTACGTTGAACTCGTTCTAGCTTGTTTATATCTTTTTGGTAATAAGGGCACCAGGATTGAACGCAGTATTCCAGAAGAGGGCAGACTAAGGAATTGTAAAGGGTTAGGATAACTTCTTTGGATTTATGCTCAAATGACCTGCCTATAAAGCCAATTATTTTGTTTGCCTTCTTAACAACTTCTGAACATTGTTGACTCGGTTTTAGGTTACTCGATATTGTTACTCCCAGATCGGTTTCTCTGTTTACATTCTTAAGCTGAGTGCCATTCATCGAATAGTTTGCTTTCTCATTTAGGTATCCGATATGTAGTACTTTACATTTATCCGCATTGAAACTCATTTGCCAAATTTGGGCCCAACATGACAATTTATCTAGATTGTGTTGCATATCGTCAACTTGTTCTTTCGAGAGTACGCTATTTGCAATTTTTGTATCGTCAGCAAATTTTGAGATTGTACAGGTGAGACCCTCATCTATGTCGTTGATGTAAATTAGAAAGAGAATTGGTCCTAGTACCGATCCCTGGGGTACCCCGCTACTTACATTGGTCCATTTTGATGCCTTACCGTTTATGACTACTCTTTGCTTTCTGTCGCTGAGCCAATTTTCTATCCATTTCAACACACCGTCTTGTATTCCATGCGCTTTTAGTTTTAGCAGTAAACGTTTGTGGGGAACTTTGTCAAAGGCCTTTTGAAAATCAAGGTATATAATATCTACAGCTTTACTCTCATCGTAGAGGTTGAGGATATCGTGGAAGAAGTCTAAGAGGTTTGTTAAACAGGAACGTTTTTTACGAAAGCCGTGTTGAGTATCTTTAAGTATGTTATTTTCCTCTAAGTGATTTACGAGTCTGTCTCGTATGACAGTTTCTAGCATTTTACATACAACTGAGGTTAAGCTAATTGGACGATAGTTACTGGATAGGGATTTGCTGCCTTTTTTGAATATCGGTGTTACGTTGGCTAGCTTCCACTGATCGGGCATAGTTCCAGACTGCAAGGATTTATTGAATAGTAATGTCAGTGGTTTAGAGAGCTCATCCTTAGCTTCCTTTAGAACTCTAGGCGAGATTGTATCAGGTCCAGGCGTTTTATTTACCTTGAGTTTATCTAAACAATTCAATACTTCTCTCTCTGTAACGGTGATATTGCTTAAAACATCTGAATTATCAATCTGAATCGGCGATGGTGTAGGGATATCACTGAGGTCTTCTGTTGTAAAAACTGATGCAAAGAAGGTATTGAGGGCATTACTCATTTGTTCTTCGTCTTTGGTGTATTCTCCATTTTCATCGACTAACGGTCCAACAGTTGAAGTAACTACTTTTTTCTTTCTGATATAACTATAGAATTCTTTCGGGTTTGTTTTACTTTGATTCGCAATATGTAACTCTAAGGTCTTTTTACTTTGCTTAATTAACTTTTTGGCTTTGCGTCGTAGCTCTACAAATTTCAGCCGTTCTTCGTCATTTTGTGAGGATTTTAATCTATCATTAGCAAATTTTTTAGCAAGCAGGCAGTTTGAAATATCTTTATTCCACCATTTGGGCTTATTATTATGGCCTGGACGCCGAGTTTTCGATGGTATGCAGTCTTGCACTGCTTTTAGGTAAGTGGCTTCGAATAACTTCCAAGATGTATTTATGTCGTTATTGTGAATTAAAAAGCTCCAGTCAGTTTCTTTAAACATAGCTCTAAGTTTATGGAAGTTTGCTTTCTTGAAATTAGGGACTTTTTCGATGCTACTATTTGGTTCGTTACTAGTAAACTTTAAAGTGAAAGTTATCGTATGATGGTCGCTGTTACTGAATTCATCACCAACATTCAAATTCTCTATTAATTCTTCTTTTGTTGCAAGTACAATGTCAAGAACGTTATTACCACGGGTCGGCGTTCCAACAAATTGATAAAGCGAACTCTCTTGCAAGTTCGTATACAAGTCATGTCCGGAGTGTGAAGTAAGAGTATCGCCCCACTTGGTCACAGGTAAATTCAAGTCACCAAAAATTACGGTATCTTGCGAGTTACTTATATCTGCAATTTGTTCGTAAATTTCTCGGTCAGTTTGCACTGATTGAGCTGGAGGTCTGTATATTAATGCAAGTATTATTTTGGTACCTTTATTATTCTTTATTAGCACAAAAGATGCGTCGACGTTCACAATTTGAGGTTTTGACAAGAGGGTAGGGTTAAGACTTTCTTTGATATAAAGTAAAACGCCACCTCCATTTCGATTTATTCGGCTTTTCTCAAACATTACATAACCGGGAAGTGAATATTCTGCTAAAAAGTCTCTATCTTCTGTATTGAGCCAAGATTCTGTTATGCCAATCACATCATAATTTTCTGTAAACACTAGCTCCTCTAAATCTGAAAATTTATTGCGTATGCTACGAGCGTTTGCATAGAAAACCTTTAAATTTGTTATTTTAGAACTCACGGAACGCGCTTCAATAATATTTTTGGTTCTTGTCGGATCTACATTTATGTTCATGGCTGTCCTCGGTCCTCGCTGTCTCCGGTCCTTATCGCTGGTGGTCCTCGGTTGCCTCTGTTTTTTTCTTGGCGTTGGATGATTTATGTCACTGCTGCTTCTTCTCGGATGGCGTTTTTTGATCCATGGCTGCGGACTGCTTCGTGTAGGAGACGACCCATGCGTGCTGAACCCACAGGGTTTAGATGAGTGCCATCCTTGCGGAACAGAGTAGGCTGGTTGTAGAAGTTGTCCCAGAGGTTGATGAATTTAACTTCTTCCCTCAGACACAAATGTTTAAATGAGGTACCTTATATAGATTGTCTACAACACCTCGGATGCTTGTTGCCAATTTGATACGTGATCATGTTGAAAACCACAGGTAAATATCAATATAAATAATTGGGCCAATTTCCTATCCTAAATAAATAATTTGAGTATGGAAAATATTTCCCAAACTCAATAAGCTTCCGAGGGACTTGTTATGTATACTTGTTCTAATTATGTGGAGAAAATAGAGACAATCGGACAGTAACAGGTTCACTTACCATCATAAAAGGTGAAAAAACATTCATTATTCATAAAGAAAGATTGAAATTTACTCGTAACGTAAAAAAATTCCAGTCCGAATCCGCGCGAGATTTTCCTTCAGTTACCCCTATTATAGGTTCGTCACGCGCGGTGCCATCCGCTCGCAAAGAAAACTCAATTAATTGGGAGACTAAAGGATTTTGTATTAATATTTTGAACTGTTTTTTTACCAAAATCCATGATTTTGGGGCACCCCCAAGGGGTCCCTAGGGATATCATATGGGTGTTTATGCCCTCATATGATAATTTCTATTGCTTACAGCAGCCCTTTCGACTACAGACAAAAAATAAAATTGGGTGGCTGAAAAAAAAAAAAAAACGTTTTTCGGGGGTCAAGTCGAACCCCCGGTCCGGGGGGGTTATGGATGCGATATGTTTTTTTGTTCCTTCCTATGCTATTCTCCTATGTTGAAAGAAGCATTATAGAAAAACCCCAGAAACATTAGAAATTTAAGCTGAGATAGGAAAAAAACATGGAGTCTCCCATAATACTTCATCCTCATTTTCCAGTATTCCGAGAGAAACCAGAGTCGCTGCCATCATGAAGAGACGATCAACCAACAAAATAATAAGAGGACACGGAGAGATGAAAGAATAATTACGCACCAGTAGAGAATTCCCATAGAGGGGAGAATCCCTATAAAAGGACTAGCCCGGGGACCAAGTAGTGCGCGGAAACATTCAACCACCGAACGTACCACCTCATCTATTTCCAGCGTCAGGAGAGAAGCAAGAAATACCTGCATTAACATCGAATTTCCTCCTACACCCGGAAAACATATTACCACACCACCTGCATCATCTAAAAGGACGGATCCTATTCAGCCAGAATGAGAAGGACTCCTGTCACCATCACCGGAGTACCCACTTACGCCCCCCTTCGTACTCTCAAGGACCAAAATACCGACTTAACCTCTTTTAGAAGGGACCCTTTAATGACACAGGCAGCTCATTAAAGACCATAACCCAAGAGTACCTGAACAGAACTCCAACACCGAGCTCCATGAACCTCTTATGAAGGTTAGAGGCAGTCAAGGAAATAGTATATGGTCATGACCGTACTATCTACTTGCGTTAGCCCGATATCCTGTCACTGTGTCATGACACTGGCAGCATATTAAAGACCCTGATTCAAGAGTACCTTAACAGAGCTCCAGCACAAAGTAATATGACGATCAGGACAACCAAGGCGTATTACCCCCTTGTGCCAGTCCAATAAGTAATCCCAGACTATTATAGAGAGGGAACTTATTCAAGGTCTTATGTCATTACTCTACCTGAAATTAACCAGCTGATTCACACGACAGGCCAACCTGGACGGCCAGACGGAGACTCAGATGAACCTAAGCTGTTTCCTCAACCCAGACTCCAAGTGACTAATTCGGAGCAGTGTTGAATACTCCAAGTGAAGATATACCAGTGACGAGGTATTGGTATAAGTTAGTCCCCACTAAGCGACTCTACTAGATCACCCATGTGTACCAAGCGAAGTAAAAGTTAGAGTTCTCCAGATCAACTCTACATAGTCTCACCAGTGCGCAGGTGTATTTAGAAGGTAGAATTATTCAATATTACTGCCCAGTGTAAACCCTCGTCTACTTGTTATAACTCATATATTAAGAGCATAGTGATTATATATACAGTATATACTGTACATTGCTCAAATTGTAACTTCGGAGATAAACCTTTAATGTGTGCATTAGTTAAGAGGACAGCTAATATTATTTTGTATACCTGAGCTCCATCCAGATCCTCGTTCGTGCTCGAACAGTGTTCATGTTGTTTACCTATAACCATTTATAATCAACTATCTATAATCAGCGTACGTAGAGTTAAGATAATAAACTGTTCATAAAACTATATCTCAGTGTTATATGTATCCTATATCTGACTTCTGTACATGTATTGTTTGACTCTGAATTCCCCAGGCTTGAAAGAACTCACTATAACCAATAGCTAAACCTGGTAAAAACCATGGTATAACAGAAATAATAATGAAGTCTGAGCACACAGGAAAACAGATTGAACATTTTAGATTTGATAAGTGTTGGGAAGGGGGATTTTTGCATTTGTCGAAGACAGGAGCTAACGAGTGATTGCTGTAGCGGCTGGTGTTATTGAGGATCATCAATGGAGGGCTGTGAATAAGGCCTTTTTCATTTCTCCCCGTTTTCTTTGAGATACTGAATTAACTTTTAGTATGTAGATAAATAAGACCCACTGAAAGTACTGTCTCGGGTGGATGGAACTCGTTATTCATGGTCGGCAACCCATCTAGGGGAGAACCTGAACAAAGTCCGGGTGGATGGGACAGGTCAGCCTTGGTCGGCAACCTGTCTAAAGGAGTACATTTTATGCTGATCCTTACTGCTTACCTAAGAGTGAAGCAGGTTAGTGGATGGACTAGCTGCATACCACTGTAGAAACATAGTGCTAACAAAATACATAGAAGGTCTCAAAGTTGAACGGACCCTAAATTGAGTGGTCAATCCTGTAAATCCTTCAGCAAACTTGCAGGGGTTGTCCTTCTCACAGGGGATAGGTCCTCTTGGGGGCATTTTGTGTATGGCCACACTCATAAATGGGAGTTAGGCGTCCAGCAATAGATAAATAGATAGAAAGAACTGTAACTACAGCAAGAATAGGAAGGCCGTGTCGCCACTTATTCATGTTAGTA
Organism: Paralithodes platypus; assembly: GCA_032716605.1. Lineage (NCBI taxonomy): Eukaryota > Metazoa > Arthropoda > Malacostraca > Decapoda > Lithodidae > Paralithodes > Paralithodes platypus. The sequence continues at coordinate 38,849,228 of CM064510.1, read as the reverse complement.
TTTGTAGGTTCTTCACCTGATAGTAGTTCTCCATGGGTCATGATCTTGAGCTATCTCCCTATTCAGTTCCCTTGACATGCATTCTACACTTAAATAACTAACGTGCATACCCTACCACAAGGATTTCGTGATGGAATGTGGATAAACCACTCCTGACTTGTCGCTGCAGTTGTTGAGATAGCGAGCTGAAATTGGGAAACCCTAAAGATATGACCTATAGGAAAGTACTCATTCACAATTCTACCCTGATGGTAAAGGGGCCTTCACATTTAGTGGTGGAGAAAGAATTTGGCCTGCTATTGTGTATTGTATAAGAAGATTACAAATAGGGATGACGTAATTATTGACCAACGGGAATTCTGTACATAGGCCTACAGTAAAGTCTTGTTATGGCACTGTCTTGTAGCATTGCTGAGGCTGGTGTGGTTTGGATGGTTAGCACTATGCCAATATCAGCCACAGTGATGACATGACGGGGCAGTGTTATGGCAGGACTTTGTAGTGCTACAATACAACTACTCAAGAGCAACCTTGTCTGAGTCATTACAGAGTAATGGAAAACTATGTTAAACCACTATATGTATGTATGTATGTATGTATGTGTTAGAACATGTTTAGCCAATATTATAGTAAAATAATAATTATATCCATTTATATTATAAGCCAACTATTATTTCATTAGTAAAAGATCAACCAGTATTATAAGAGACTCCACTCCATCTAATAACAAGCTTAATCAATGTTCGTTCCTGTAAAACAGCCATTCCCGCCACCTTCAATACAAGCTCGGCAAGTAGCTATTCTATTATACATTATATTATTGAAGGTGTACTTCTTTAATACAAGGTTATTAAGGGGGTCACCTGCTTGTTTTTCTTTCTCTCCTTTTCTCTCTTTCTGTGGCCTCATTCAGCCAACTGTTTTAAGACGTTTATCCCCATCCAGGTGTCGATTTATTCCTGGAGAGCGATAGCGATCCAGCATTGTATGGAGAAATCCGGCTTCGCTGGAGAAATGTTTCCATCGAAAAATGTACAAATTTAGCTTGCTGTCAAAACAAAAATATATATGCTGGCTCGGTAACGCTCGCCAGGAAAATATTGACACCTGGATGGGGGTAAACGTCTTAAAACAGTATGCTGATTGGGGCCGAATAGATACAAGCCAAAGAGAGAGGGAGAGAAAGAGAAAAAAAGCAAGGTGGGCTCCCTTAAACCAAGTTGCAACTTCTGCAGGCCAATTATCGACACAGATGTTTAGCTAAGTCACGCTTTGCCCGTAACTCTAATTTTGCAACTTCTGAAGTAAATTGACTGTTCTAAGAAATTTGTCACTTAAGGGAGCCCACCTCGCTTTTTTTTTTCTCTTTCTTTTCCTCTCTCTTTGGCTTGTATCCATTAGGCCCCATTCAGCCTACTGTTTTAAGACGTTTACCCCCATCCAGGTATCAATATTTTCCTGGTGAGCGGTAGCGAGCCACCATATTTATATTTTTGTTTTGACAGCAAGCTAAATTTGTACATTTTTCGATAGAAAAATTTCTCCGGCGAAGCCAGATTTGTCCATACAATGCTGGCTCACTATCGCTCGCCAGGAAGAAAAACACCTGGATGGGGATAAACGTCTTAAAACAGTTGGCTGAATGGATACAAGCCAGGGAAAGAGAGAAAAGGAGATAAAGATAAAAAAACAGCCGATGACCCTCCTTAACTTCTCAATTATGATGGCACCTTTTTGCCTCCCAGTTTGGCTATCATTGGACAAGTAAACTATCTTCAGGTTATTAAGTAATTGTGGGCGTCAACAGGTTATTCAAAATAGTGTTTACCCATTTGTCACTTAGACGAGTTTCTTCTGTTAAGCCAGTGTCACACGAGCGCATTTTCCGGCTATATTCAATGAGCAAGTTTTTTCACGTAGGATTTTCAGGCTCTTTCACATGGGCACCGGAAACTAGACTGAAGGTAGAGTTATGCGAGGTGCCTGAATTCTGATACCACTGAAATTATAAAGCCGTCAGATTACAATTGCTCGTAAACATTGACGGAAAAACCGCTCGTGTGACACCGCCTTAAAATGAATTAGCTTACTGATAACCAGAATAAAGTACAAATGATGGCATTGTCAAAATGTCAAAAATGTCAAGTCAATGTCAAAACTATTTTGCAGAGTCTCTCAGTAGATAAGGCTCCTGGTCCAGATGAAATTCCTCCAATAGTACTTAAGAATTGCTCCTTGGTGCTCGCTCCTGTATTGGCAAAATTTTTCCGTCTGTGTACTCATACCTCATGCTTCCCAGTACCCTGGAAAGAAGCAAACATCCATCCAGTTCCTAAAAAAGGTGCCTCTTCAGATCCATCAAACTACAGACCAATAGCTATAACTTCCACTCTTGGTAAAGTCTTTGAAATTATATTAAATAATCACATAATTAAGCATCTTGAGAATAATACATTAATCAGTGATAGGCAATATAGTTTTAGACGATGTCGATCAACTGCAGACATGCTTTGCCTTCTTACGCATCAAATCAACCAAGCTACAGACCAACATGGTGAAACACATACAATAGCACTGGATATATCAAAGGCATTTGATAGAGTCTGGCATCAATCCTTATTGTCGAAGATGTCACACTACGGCCTTGCATCATTAGTTCCACTAATTTCTTCTTATCTTCATAACAGAAAAATACGTGTAATGGTAGATGGCCTTTATTCTCAATTTCACTCAATAAATGCTGGTGTTCCCCAGGGATCAGTTTTGGCCCCAATTCTGTTCCTCATTCATATCAATGATCTCATATCTACCACTCATAATCCAATACATTCCTATGCAGATGACTCAACACTCCACAGTTCCTTCACATTTACCAATTCTTTCACCCAACCCGATCTTATAAATTCAAAAATAAACACTGCAATTTCTCTGAACCAGGACCTTTCTAGAATTAATGGATGGGGACAAAAGAATCTAGTTTCCTTTAATGCACAGAAAACCAAATACATTCAATTTTCTAACCGACAGAATCTCACTGACTCCCATATATTTTTTAATGATGTAAATATTCCCACTTCCCCTAGTATTGACATTCTCGGTGTAACATTAACTACTAACTTGAGCTGGACACATTATGTTAGAAGCATTGCTAAGAATGCCTCTAAAAAACTGAGACTCCTGTACAGAGTTCGAGAATTCTTCACTGACGAGCAGTTGGCCGTGATATATAAAAGTCATGTGCGTTCTCAGATGGATTACTGTTCACCTTTGTGGGGTGGAAGTGGAGTGGTTGCATTGAGGCAGTTGGACAAAATTCAAAATAAAGCTATTAGATTAATCAATAACCCTGCAATCACACAGGACCTTCCTACATTATCCATACGAAGAAACGTTGCATCCCTTGCATTATTCTACAGATATTTTCACAGCAATTGTTCCCAGGAACTTGCTTCAATTGTGCCGCCTCTCCACATCTTTCCGCGTGGGACTAGGGCAGCTGAGAGCGCTCATGAATTTACACTTTCTCCTCCACAATGCAGAACTTCTGCTTATCAGAATTCATTTATCCCCAGAGCTACTACTCTTTGGAATTCACTTCCCTCGAATTGCTTTCCACAAACTTACAATCTACAAATGTTTAAATCCAGTTGTTACAAACATTTTATGAATGGAGGATGCCTTTAGGCACATGGACCTTTTTGTTTTATCTGTGTTTTTCCTTCCTCCGTTCATTGTCTCTTTAAAAAAAAAAAAAAAAAAAAATTGTACTGACGCTCCCCCAGTACAAATGATGGCATTGTACTGAAGCTCCCCCAGTACAAATGATGGCATTGTACTGAAGCTCCCCCAGTACAAATGATGGCATTGTACTGAAGCTCCCCCAGTACAAATGATGGCATTGTACTGAAGCTCCCTCAGTCTCTTCGGCATACTGTTTAGTCTGGCTATCATTAACCCCTTCTGTACCACCGACTTTTTTTTTGTTTTTTTCTTGTTCTATTCAGACGATTTTGTGCAGTTTTAGAAGGATCTGAGGTAGTAAAAAGGGGCAAGTGAGATATTTCGAAGCCTGTTAATTGCTGGAGACCCCTTTTTAAACTGAATACAATCGTCCAACAGTAGCCAGAATTAAATTTAAAGGATGTCGACGGTACAGAATGGGTTAAACAGTGTTATTTAGCTTCGGGAAGATTTGTTGGAGTGAGAGGCATAAATCAGTTAGATTTGTTGGAGTGAGAGGCATAAATCAGTTAGATTTGTTGGAGTGAGAGGCATAAATCAGTTAGATTTGTTGGAGTGAGAGGCATAAATCAGTTAGATTTGTTGGAGTGAGAGGCATAAATCAGTTAGATTTGTTGGAGTGAGAGGCATAAATCAGTTAGATTTGTTGGAGTGAGAGGCATAAATCAGTTAGATTTGTTGGAGTGAGAGGCATAAATCAGTTAGATTTGTTGGAGTGAGAGGCATAAATCAGTTAGATTTGTTGGAGTGAGAGGCATAAATCAGTTAGATTTGTTGGAGTGAGAGGCATAAATCAGTTAGATTTGTTCCCTTAGATTCCTGGAGTTCCTGTCCAAGCTGCATAAGATAGTTTATTAAGGGGGGGTCACCTGCTGTTTGTTTCTTTCTCTTCTTTTTTCTCTTTCTCTGGCTTGTATTCATTCGGCCCCATTCAGCCAACTGTTTTAAGACGTGTATCCCTATCCAGGTGTCAATTTTTTTCTGGCGAGTGATAGCGAGCCAGCATGGTATGGATAAATCTGGCTTCGCCAGAGAAATTTTCCTATCGAAAAATGTAGAAATTTAGCTTGCTGTCAAAACAAAGATATATATTTGCTGGCTTGCTACCGCTTTCCAGGAAAATATTGACACCTGGATGGGGGTAAACGTCTTAAAACAGTAGGCTGAATGGGGCCGAATGGATACAAGCCAAAGAGAGAGGGAGCGAAAGAGAACAAATAGCGAGGTGGGCTCCCTTAAGACAACAAATCACATTAAGAAAGACGTCATTGTATACTGAGAGGAATAGTAACCTCCAGGAAAGGAAACAGGATTTACAAACTTGTGATATATGCCATTAATTTTTCAGCACGATACCCTGTGTTTTAATAATAAGTAACACCCCGTTCTTAACATTAATCATCAATTACAAACCCCAATGTACTTGAATAAACTCCCGGGATTCGAACTCGGGACACCACACCCAGAACATAAACACCTAAACCTACACTATACACAACACTAGAACCCTATAGTAACTATACGTATATCTGTATTGCATCATTATTCACTGTGTAGGTGTCTCCTCTCGTGAGTTGGAAGAGATCTCATATAACCCTATTATTATATAGGTGTATGTGTGTGCATACCAACATTAAGGAGGGGGGGGGGGGGCACCGGCTTTGTTCATCTTTTTCTCCTTTTCTCTCTTTCCCTACCTTGTATCTATTGGGCCCCATTCAGCCAACTGTTTTAAGACGTTTATCCCCATCCAGGTGTCGATTTCTTCCTGGCGAGCGATAGCGAGCCAGTATTGTATGGAGAAATCCGGCTTTGCCGGAGACATGTTTCTATCGAAAAATTTACACATTTAGCTTGCTGTCAAGACAAAAACATATATATATATGCTGGCTCGCTATCGCTCGCCCGGAAAATATTGACACCTGGATGGGGGTAAACGTCTTAAAACAGTAGGCTGAATGGGGCCGAATGGATACAAGCCAAAGAGAAAGGGAGAGAAAGAGAAAACAAAGCGAGGTGGTCTGGCTTAATGTACTCTGCTCTGCACAATATACACATATATGGGCCTACTTATATAGGAGGGTGCTTTGTTCAAGTATGTAAAATGTTCAATACAATTAAGATATTTTTAGAAACTATTTATTAATTTTTGTGTTTACTAAACTTCCTGTAGCTTGCAATCAATTATATCGAGTAATTCCTCCAGAAAACTAAAGTATTTATAAAATTACTTTCTGAAGGCGAATGTATTCAATTTAAAATGACCTCTCATAATGTAAGCCTTAATTGCTTGTTTATCCTTATCATTAATAACAACTGTTACACACCATTATAAAGGTATTTAATTTTAATTTTCGTAACCCTTTTTCATGTAAGTCAGAATATATGCAGAGGTTTCAATCATTGATGTTACCATCTTGTATGTTATCAAATATCCCTGCCTTTCTTGCAGAGGTTTCAATCATTGATGTTACCATCTTGTATGTTATCAAATATCCCTGCCTTTCTTGCAGAGGTTTCAATCATTGATGTTACCATCTTGTATGTTATCAAATATCCCTGCCTTTCTTGCAGAGGTTTCAATCATTGATGTTACCATCTTGTATGTTATCAAATATCACTGCCTTTCTTGCAGAGGTTTCAATCATTGATGTTACCATCTTGTATGTTATCAAATATCCCTGCCTTTCTTGCAGAGGTTTCAATCATTGATGTTACCATCTTGTATGTTATCAAATATCCCTGCCTTTCTTGCAGAGGTTTCAATCATTGATGTTACCATCTTGTATGTTATCAAATATCCCTGCCTTTCTTGCAGAGGTTTCAATCATTGATGTTACCATCTTGTATGTTATCAAATATCCCTGCCTTTCTTGCAGAGGTTTCAATCATTGATGTTACCATCTTGTATGTTATCAAATATCCCTGCCTTTCTTGCAGAGGTTTCAATCATGGATGTTACCATCTTGTATGTTATCAAATATCCCTGCCTTTCTTGCAGAGGTTTCAGTCATGGATGTTACCATCTTGTATGTTATCAAATATCCCTGCCTTTCTTGCAGAGGTTTCAATCATTGATGTTACCATCTTGTATGTTATCAAATATCCCTGCCTTTCTTGCAGAGGTTTCAATCATTGATGTTACCATCTTGTATGTTATCAAATATCCCTGCCTTTCTTGCAGAGGTTTCAATCATTGATGTTACCATCTTGTATGTTATCAAATATCCCTGCCTTTCTTGCAGAGGTTTCAATCATTGATGTTACCATCTTGTATGTTATCAAATATCCCTGCCTTTCTTGCAGAGGTTTCAATCATTGATGTTACCATCTTGTATGTTATCAAATATCCCTGCCTTTCTTGCAGAGGTTTCAATCATTGATGTTACCATCTTGTATGTTATCAAATATCCCTGCCTTTCTTGCAGAGGTTTCAATCATTGATGTTACCATCTTGTATGTTATCAAATATCCCTGCCTTTCTTGCAGAGGTTTCAATCATTGATGTTACCATCTTGTATGTTATCAAATATCCCTGCCTTTCTTGCAGAGGTTTCAATCATTGATGTTACCATCTTGTATGTTATCAAATATCCCTGCCTTTCTTGCAGAGGTTTCAATCATTGATGTTACCATCTTGTATGTTATCAAATATCCCTGCCTTTCTTGCAGAGGTTTCAATCATTGATGTTACCATCTTGTATGTTATCAAATATCCCTGCCTTTCTTGCAGAGGTTTCAATCATTGATGTTACCATCTTGTATGTTATCAAATATCCCTGCCTTTCTTGCAGAGGTTTCAATCATTGATGTTACCATCTTGTATGTTATCAAATATCCCTGCCTTTCTTGCAGAGGTTTCAATCATTGATGTTACCATCTTGTATGTTATCAAATATCCCTGCCTTTCTTGCAGAGGTTTCAATCATTGATGTTACCATCTTGTATGTTATCAAATATCCCTGCCTTTCTTGCAGAGGTTTCAATCATTGATGTTACCATCTTGTATGTTATCAAATATCCCTGCCTTTCTTGCAGAGGTTTTCAATCATTGATGTTACCATCTTGTATGTTATCAAATATCCCTGCCTTTCTTGCAGAGGTTTCAATCATTGATGTTACCATCTTGTATGTTATCAAATATCCCTGCCTTTCTTGCAGAGGTTTCAATCATTGATGTTACCATCTTGTATGTTATCAAATATCCCTGCCTTTCTTGCAGAGGTTTCAATCATTGATGTTACCATCTTGTATGTTATCAAATATCCCTGCCTTTCTTGCAGAGGTTTCAATCATTGATGTTACCATCTTGTATGTTATCAAATATCCCTGCCTTTCTTGCAGAGGTTTCAATCATTGATGTTACCATCTTGTATGTTATCAAATATCCCTGCCTTTCTTGCAGAGGTTTCAATCATTGATGTTACCATCTTGTATGTTATCAAGTATCCCTGCCTTTCTTGCAGAGGTTTCAATCATTGATGTTACCATCTTGTATGTTATCAAATATCCCTGCCTTTCTTGCAGAGGTTTCAATCATTGATGTTACCATCTTGTATGTTATCAAATATCCCTGCCTTTCTTGCAGAGGTTTCAATCATTGATGTTACCATCTTGTATGTTATCAAATATCCCTGCCTTTCTTGCAGAGGTTTCAATCATTGATGTTACCATCTTGTATGTTATCAAATATCCCTGCCTTTCTTCAACAGATTAGGATTTTTGCTAATTATATTATAATGTTGTCAATTATATGTGTTATCATCTAGTATGTTATCTTCACATATCGGTGTCTTTCTTCAGCAGGTTCGATTTTCTGTTAATTACAATAAAATGTTCCTTAAGGGAAGGTTTTTAGTTGGTTCCCTAGACCTCTATCAAGCTTAAAATTACACCCCCTTGAGTCCCTTTCAAGATAAATTTGTACATTTTTCGGTAGAAAAATTTACCGGCCGAAGGCCGGTTCCTCTTAAATTACAGGCTCGCTATCGCTCGCCAGGATAAAATTGACACCTGAATGGCACGAAAGGTCTTAATATGGGGTGAAAGTTCTTAAAATCGCTAAACTAATGGGGCAAACGTTTTATAATATCAAAAGCAATGGGGCTAAACATGAGGGAGAAAGGGGTCAAGAAAAAAATCCCTCGAGTGGAGATCTCCCCTTAACAATTATACATATGTAATTGAGTACCTTTAAGTATTAAATTAATCCTTTGAGGATCATGACGCCTATTGACAGTTGATTCTCGCTATCATCAGACTATTCTATTAATATTAGGATGGGTATATGGAAGTCAGAGGGTTAATTGTCATAGTCTTAACCCTTGTCAATCCTACTGATTCTTCCGGAGTTGTATAAAATCGTCTAATGATAGCCAAAATGCACTGCCAAATCGCGTCCTAAACCTCAAAGCTACACACATGTATAATCATTAATATGTAGATATAACCTGTATTTGAGGTTAAGGGAAGATGGATCGTTTTTCTGGTCCCCTTTCTCCCTCGTGTTAAGCCACATTTGTTTTGAGATTATAAGACGTTCGGCCCATTAGTTTGGTGATTTTAACACCTTTCGCCCAATTTCGTTGTCAATTTTAAGGCCTTTCGTGCCATTTAGGTGTCGATTATTTCCTGGCGAGCGATAGCGAGTCTGAAATTTGAAGCGGAACCGACCTTCGGCCGGACCATTTTTCTACCGAAAAATGTACAAATTTATCTTGAAGGGGGTATAAGGGGTGTTTGTCTAAGCTTCATGGAGGTCTAACGAGAACACTAAGAAATATAGGAACAATGAATTAATAAAAAAAAAAAAAAAAAAAAAAAATCCGTCTCCCACCCCTGTCTTTGTTCACCAGCAGTCATCAAATATAATATAAGCACGAGGTGTCTGACTGACTAACCTTTACGCAGCACAAGTCACCATCGTTGTCTGAGATCCGGTTTTTTAAGGGAGACCACCTCGCTTTTCTTTCTCTTTTTCTCTCTTTGGCTTGTATCCATTCGGCTCCATTCAGCCAACTGTTTTAAGACGTTTACCCCCATCCAGGTGTCAATAGTTTCCTGGCGAGCGGTAGCGAGCCAGCATATACTGTATATATATTTGTTTTGACAGCAAGCTAAATTTGTAAATTTTTCGATAGAAAAATGTCTCCGGCGAAGCCGGATTTCTCTAAACAATGCTGGCTCGCTATCGCTCGCCAGGAAGAAATCGACACTTGGATGTGGATAAACGTCTTAAAACAGTTGGCTGAATGGGGCCGAATGGATACAAGCCAGGGAAAAAGAAAAAAAGGAGAGAAATATAAAAAAGCCGGTGACCCCCCTTAACTACAATATAATGTTTAGGTCAGGTGAAGGTATTGAAGGGTAAGCCTTTACAACGGCACCTCGTATACCTACTTTCTACTTTCCTATTTTCTGATTATCTTGTTTGGGAAAGAACAGTCACTTATAAACATTGGTGGACCTCACCTCATAACGCTAAGTATATGTCTGGAAAATATCTTATTGATGTAATTTTCTGTACATCGACTACAAAACAATATGTACTATTTATTGAAAAGCAACTTCCATTACAAAAGGGGGGTGACCTGATTTTCCCCCTCCTTTTCTCTCTTTCTCTGGCTTGTATCCGTTCGGCCGCATTCAGCGTACTGTCTTAAGACGTTTATCCACCACATCCAGGTGTCAATTTTGTCCTGGTTAGCGGTAGCGAGCCAGCATATTTTGTCCTGGTTAGCGGTAGCGAGCCAGCATATTTTGTCCTGGTTAGCGGTAGCGAGCCAGCATATTTTGTCCTGGTTAGCGGTAGCGAGCCAGCATATTTTGTCCTGGTTAGCGGTAGCGAGCCAGCATATTTTGTCCTGGTTAGCGGTAGCGAGCCAGCATATTTTGTCCTGGTTAGCGGTAGCGAGCCAGCATATTTTGTCCTGGTTAGCGGTAGCGAGCCAGCATATTTTGTCCTGGTTAGCGGTAGCGAGCCAGCATATTTTGTCCTGGTTAGCGGTAGCGAGCCAGCATATTTTGTCCTGGTTAGCGGTAGCGAGCCAGCATATTTTGTCCTGGTTAGCGGTAGCGAGCCAGCATATTTTGTCCTGGTTAGCGGTAGCGAGCCAGCATATTTTGTCCTGGTTAGCGGTAGCGAGCCAGCATATTTTTGTTTATGTTTTTGACAGCAGGCTAAATTTGTAAATTTTTCGATAGAAAAATGTCTCCGGCGAAGCCGGATTTCTTCATATACTGTTGGCTCGCTATCGCTCGCCAGGAAAAAATCGACAACGGGATGGGTATTAACGTCTTAAAACAATAGGCTGAATGAGGCCGAATGGATACAAGCCAGGTAAAGAGAGAAAAGGAGAGAACAACATCCGGTGACCCCCCTTAAAGTCAAACATTGGGGATCCACCAATGTTTATAAGTAGAGACTGGAAGTTATGGCACTAAAAACACTAAAATAGGCAGGCAAAAAGGCATTTATAAATGATAAAAAGGCTAAAAAAAGGCATTTATTAATGAAAAAGGCATTAAAAAGGCATTTATTTTCTGCATTAATATATGGTGAAAATGCTAAAATCAAGCTAGTATATATAGGGTAAACATGACCAAAGTAACATTATCATTGATACACTTTCTACATTTGTCCCTGATTGCACATACTGTAATTACAAGCATTTTCTTCAAATTGTCTGGCGCTAAATTGTGCCGTCTGTCGGAGAGAGGCCAACTTGGGCCAGGTTGCCATCTGGCGGCAACAACGCACCAATAATTTACACTGAAAAACAAAACAAAAAGGTAAATAAGGCATTATAGTGTTGAAAGGTAAATAAGGCATTATAGTGATGAAAGGTAAATAAGGCATTATAGTGATGAAAGGTAAATAAGGCATTATAGTGATGAAAGGTAAATAAGGCATTATAGTGATGAAAGGTAAATAAGGCATTATAGTGATGAAAGGTAAATAAGGCATTATAGTGATGAAAGGTAAATAAGGCATTATAGTGATGAAAGGTAAATAAGGCATTATAGTGATGAAAGGTAAATAAGGCATTATAGTGATGAAAGGTAAATAAGGCATTATAGTGATGAAAGGTAAATAAGGCATTATAGTGATGAAAGGTAAATAAGGCATTATAGTGATGAAAGGTAAATAAGGCATTATAGTGATGAAAGGTAAATAAGGCATTATAGTGATGAAAGGTAAATAAGGCATTATAGTGATGAAAAGTAAATAAGGCATTATAGTGATGAAAGGTAAATAAGGCATTATAGTGATTAAAGGTAAATAAGGCATTATAGTGATGAAAGGTAAATAAGGCATTATAGTGATGAAAGGTAAATAAGGCATTATAGTGATGAAAGGTAAATAAGGCATTATAGTGATGAAAGGTAAATAAGGCATTATAGTGATGAAAGGTAAATAAGGCATTATAGTGATGAAAGGTAAATAAGGCATTATAGTGATGAAATGTAAATAAGGCATTATAGTGATGAAAGGTAAATAAGGCATTATAGTAATGAAAGGTAAATAAGGCATTATAGTGATGAAAGGTAAATAAGGCATTATAGTGATGAAAGGTAAATAAGGCATTATAGTGATGAAAGGTAAATAAGGCATTATAGTAATGAAAGGTAAATAAGGCATTATAGTGATAAAATCACCAAAAAAGGCACAAAAAGGCACTTATGGCATTTACGGCAAAATCTGGTCTTTATTTCTAAGTGACTGAACCTCTCTGACTCATGTGTACAAAGCCTGAATGTCAGAAGCCTTGTTTAACCCTCTGAGTACCAGCGACGTGTCTTACATTTTATTCTAGCATACATTTAGACGATATTATGCAGAAGGATCTGTTGTGGTAGTTAAAAGGGTTGGTTGAGATAGTTTGAAGCCTTATTATTGCTAGAGGTCCTTCCTAAGCTGACTAAAATCGTCTAATAGTTGCCAGAATATGATGAAAAGGACGTCCTAGGTACTGAATGGTTTAACCCTTTCAGTACCGGGGACGTTATTTTTATTTTATTTCAGGTACATTTTGACGACTTTTTGAAGCTTAGGAAGGATATATCATGATAGCTGACAGGATTAATTCATATTATCACCAACTTTTTGAAGCTTAGGAAGGATATATCATGATAGCTGACAGGATTAATTCATATTATCACCAACTTTTTGAAGCTTAGGAAGGATATATCATGATAGCTGACAGGATTAATTCATATTATCACCAACTTTTTGAAGCTTAGGAAGGATATATCATGATAGCTGACAGGATTAATTCATATTATCACCAACTTTTTGAAGCTTAGGAAGGATATATCATGATAGCTGACAGGATTAATTCATATTATCACCAACTTTTTGAAGCTTAGGAAGGATATATCATGATAGCTGACAGGATTAATTCATATTATCACCAACTTTTTGAAGCTTAGGAAGGATATATCATGATAGCTGACAGGATTAATTCATATTATCACCAACTCACCAATTAAGGGTAGATGGGTCGTTTTTCTGGTCCCCCTTCATCCTCATGTTTAGCCCTGTTAGATTTAAGATTTTATGACGTTCGGCCCATTAGTTTGGAGATGTTATGATCTTTCGCCCCATTTCTTCGTCAATATTATAACTGTTCGTGAAATTTAGGTGCCGACATTTTTCTGGCGAGCGATAGTGAACCTGTAATTTAAGAGGAACCGGAACATTTGTCTATCAAAAAAAAAAAAAAAAGGGTAAGTAGATAATTATATAAATGAGGAAATAAATACGCCCATCCCCCCTTAATACGCCCATCCCCCCTTAATACGCCCATCCCCCCTTAATACGCCCATCCCCCCTTAATACGCCCATCCCCCCTTAAGATAATCTGTAACCTTTTAAGGGGAGGAAGTTGGTTTTTCCAGTCCTCCTCCTCCCTCGTGTTTAGCCCTATTAGTTATGATATTTCAAGACATTCGCCCCATTAGTTTGGCGATTTTCAGACCTTTTGCCCCATTTCTTTGCCAATATTAAGACATTTCGTGGTATTTAGGTGTCATTTTTTTTCCTGGCGAGCGAAAGCGAGCCTGTATTTGAAGAGGAATCGGCCTTCGGCCGGGACATTTTCCTATCGAAAAATTTAAAAATTTAAATCGAAAGGGGGTAGTGTGTGGCAATATCTTCCCATTAACCCTTTGAGTACCAGAGGCGTGTTTTATATTTCATTCTAGCTATATTTAGACGATTGTATTCAGCTTAGGAAGGACCACTAGCAATAATAAGGCTTCAAACTATCTCGACCAACCCTTTTACCTACCACAAATCCTTCTTAAGCTACATTATATCGTCTAAATATAGCTAGAATAAAATATAAATATAATACACGTCGCTGGTACTCAAAGGGTTAATTACTCAGCTATTAGGAAGAATTTGTAGCGAAATACGTTGTCAATTATAAAGCCTTGGTGTTGACATGATGCAGAGACATAGTGGTTTGATATAGTTGCGGTAAATCGGATGCTAAGGGATTTAAGGGGAGACGGACCGTTTTATTTTATTATTTTGTTTTGTTTTGGTCTTCATTTATTCCTTTATTTCTTAGTTTTCTCGCTAGACCTCCATCAACCTTAGAAAAACACCCCCTAGACCCCCTTCAAGATAAATTTGTACACTTTTCGGTAAACAAATGTCCCGGCCGAAGGCCGATTCCTCTTAAAATTTCAGGCTCGCTATCGCTCGCCAGGAAATAATCGACACCTAAATGGCACGAAAGGTCTTAACATTGACAACAAAATGGGGCGAAAGGTGTTAAAATCGCCAAACTAATGGGCCGAACGTCTTATAATCTCAAAACAAATGGGGCTCAACACGAGGGAGAAAGGGGTCCAAAAAAACGCCCCATCTCCCCTTAACCTCAACAGTCCACCAGCCTCACCTTAATTTACCGTATAGGCATACAGCCAAGCGACTATATAGGCATACAGCCAAGCGACTATATAGGCATACAGCCAAGCGACTATATAGGCATACAGCCAAGCGACTATATAGGCATACAGCCAAGCGACTATATAGGCATACAGCCAAGCGACTATATAGGCATACAGCCAAGCGACTATATAGGCATACAGCCAAGCGACTATATTAGGCATACAGCCAAGTGACTATATAGGCATACAGCCAAGCGACTATATAGGCATACAGCCAAGCGACTATATAGGCATACAGCCAAGCGACTATATAGGCATACAGCCAAGCGACTATATAGGCATACAGCCAAGCGACTATATAGGCATACAGCCAAGCGACTATATAGGCATACAGCCAAGCGACTATATAGGCATACAGCCAAGCGACTATATAGGCATACAGCCAAGCAACTATATAGGCATACAGCCAAGCGACTATATAGGCATACAGCTAAGCGACTATATAGGCATACAGCCAAGCGACTATATAGGCATACAGCCAAGCGACTATATTAGGCATACAGCCAAGCGACTATATAGGCATACAGCCAAGCGACTATATAGGCATACAGCCAAGCGACTATATAGGCATACAGCCAAGCGACTATATAGGCATACAGCCAAGCGACTATATTAGGCATACAGCCAAGCGACTATATAGGCATACAGCCAAGCAACTATATAGGCATACAGCCAAGCGACTATATAGGCATACAGCCAAGCGACTATATAGGCATACAGCCAAGCGACTATATAGGCATACAGCCAAGCGACTATATAGGCATACAGCCAAGCGACTATATAGGCATACAGCCAAGCGACTATATAGGCATACAGCCAAGCGACTATATAGGCATACAGCCAAGCGACTATATAGGCATACAGCCAAGCGACTATATAGGCATACAGCCAAGCGACTATATAGGCATACAGCCAAGCGACTATATAGGCATACAGCCAAGCGACTATATTAGGCTCAGACGAGACATGAGCCTATAGTCCGGTTATGAATGTACAATTGTCCACATTATTTCTGTTCCGCGTCTTAAGGGGGGTGCCCTGCTTTTTTTCTCTCCTTTTCTCCCTCTCTCTGGGTTGTTTCCATTCGGCCCCATTCAGCCTACTGTTTTAAGACATTTATCCCCATCCAGGTGTCGATTTTTTCTTGGCGAGCGATAGCGAGCCAGCATTGTATGAAGAAATCCGGCTTCGGAGAAATTTCTCTATTGAAAAATGTACAAATTTAGCCTGCTGCCAATTTGTTTTCAAAATATGTTGGCTCGCTACCGCTCACCAGGAAAAAAATCGACACCTGGATGGGGATAAACGTCTTAAAACAGTTGGCTGAATGGGATGGAATGGATACAAGCCAGAGAAAGAAAGTAAAGGCTATAAACCAAGCCGGTGACTGCCCTTAATATTATGTATGAGAGTAAAATAGTGTACCGGTAATGAACTGCGAGTGTGATGGTGGTCTATGGCCATTATCACATTACTGTACCGGTAATGAACTGCGAGTGTGATGGTGGTCTATGGCCATTATCACATTACTGTACCGGTAATGAACTGCGAGTGTGATGGTGGTCTATGGCCATTATCACATTACTGTACCGGTAATGAACTGCGAGTGTGATGGTGGTTTATGGCCATTATCACATTACTGTACCGGTAATGAACTGCGAGTGTGATGGTGGTCTATGGCCATTATCACATTACTGCACCGGTAATGAACTGCGAGTGTGATGGTGGTCTATGGCCATTATCACATTACTGTACCGGTAATGAACTGCGAGTGTGATGGTGGTCTATGGCCATTATCACATTACTGTACCGGTAATGAACTGCGAGTGTGATGGTGGTCTATGGCCATTATCACATTACTGTACCGGTAATGAACTGCGAGTGTGATGGTGGTCTATGGCCATTATCACATTACTGTACCGGTAATGAACTGCGAGTGTGATGGTGGTCTATGGCCATTATCACATTACTGTACCGGTAATGAACTGCGAGTGTGATGGTGGTCTATGGCCATTATCACATTACTGTACCGGTAATGAACTGCGAGTGTGATGGTGGTCTATGGCCATTATCACATTACTGCACCGGTAATGAACTGCGAGTGTGATGGTGGTCTATGGCCATTATCACATTACTGTACCGGTAATGAACTGCGAGTGTGATGGTGGTCTATGGCCATTATCACTTACTGTACCGGTAATGAACTGCGAGTGTGATGGTGGTCTATGGCCATTATCACATTACTGCACCGGTAATGAACTGCGAGTGTGATGGTGGTCTATGGCCATTATCACATTACTGCACCGGTAATGAACTGCGAGTGTGATGGTGGTCTATGGCCATTATCACATTACTGTACCGGTAATGAACTGCGAGTGTGATGGTGGTCTATGGCCATTATCACATTACTGTACCGGTAATGAACTGGGAGTGTGATGGTGGTCTATGGCCATTATCACATTACTGTACCGGTAATGAACTGCGAGTGTGATGGTGGTCTATGGCCATTATCACATTACTGTACCGGTAATGAACTGCGAGTGTGATGGTGGTCTATGGCCATTATCACATTACTGTACCGGTAATGAACTGCGAGTGTGATGGTGGTCTATGGCCATTATCACATTACTGTACCGGTAATGAACTGCGAGTGTGATGGTGGTCTATGGCCATTATCACATTACTGCACCGGTAATGAACTGCGAGTGTGATGGTGGTCTATGGCCATTATCACATTACTGTACCGGTAATGAACTGCGAGTGTGATGGTGGTCTATGGCCATTATCACATTACTGTACCGGTAATGAACTGCGAGTGTGATGGTGGTCTATGGCCATTATCACATTACTGCACCGGTAATGAACTGCGAGTGTGATGGTGGTCTATGGCCATTATCACATTACTGCACCGGTAATGAACTGCGAGTGTGATGGTGGTCTATGGCCATTATCACATTACTGTACCGGTAATGAACTGCGAGTGTGATGGTGGTCTATGGCCATTATCACATTACTGCACCGGTAATGAACTGCGAGTGTGATGGTGGTCTATGGCCATTATCACATTACTGCACCGGTAATGAACTGCGAGTGTGATGGTGGTCTATGGCCATTATCACATTACTGTACCGGTAATGAACTGCGAGTGTGATGGTGGTCTATGGCCATTATCACATTACTGTACCGGTAATGAACTGCGAGTGTGATGGTGGTCTATGGCCATTATCACATTACTGCACTTAGGGACAGTGGCTCTTTGTTTGCTCTATTCATTCATTTATTCATATATTTTTTTGTTGTAGTTTCCTCCCTAGACCTCCATCAAACTTAGAAAAAAAAACCCTAGACCCCCCTTCAAGATAGATTTGTAAATTTTTCTGTAGACAATTGTCCCGGCCAAAGGCCGATCCCTCCTAAAATTACAGGCTCGCTATCGCTCGCCAGGAAAGAAATCGACACCTAAATGGCACGAAGGGTCCTAATATTGACAACAAAATGGGGTGAATGGTCATATAATCCCCAAACTAATGGAACCAACGTCTTAAAATCTCAAAGCTAGTGAGGCTATACATTAAGAAGAAGGGGGTCCAGGAAAATGGTCTTTCTCCCCTTAACCACTGTATAAGAAACTAAACTCGTAATTGAAGCATGCATAGTATTTTTCTGTGTATAAGATCACGGAGAGGAACAGAACTTATGTAGGCCACTGTACCTTCTGATTACACCTAAGCCGGTATCACACGAGAACTTTTATAGTCAACGTTCGATGATCAAAAATGTTCTGGCCAAATTCTTGGAGTATTTGGCACTGGTATCGGAAACTAGACTGATGATTGATGAATTTAGATGAGCGAAATATTATGAATGTTGACCTCATAAGCTGCCAGACCAGTGTTGGGGAAAAAGTGTTGAGAGAAATAACGCTTGTGTGATACCGGCTTAAGAGAGAGAAAACAGTGAAAGTGGAGTAGCAGTAGTAGCAAGATAGTAAACACACAACAGGACACGGGCTGGCTGCAAGAAGACATAAATGTAGTGTTCCAGTGGACCAGGGAAAACAACATGCAATTCAATGAAGACAAATTCCAATTAATACGATACGGAGATAATAACGTCGTTAAAGAGAATACGAACTACGTAACAGAATCTAACCACATAATAGAAAGGAAAGACAGTGTGAAAGACCTTGGGGTGCTAATGTCTGAAAATATGGGTTTCAAAGAACATAACCAGGTCAAAGTTGCGGCTGCGAAACGTCTAACGGGTTGGATTCTGAGTACATTTAAACCACGCGGTGAATTACCTATGATAACGCTCTTCATATCTCTAGTGCTACCGCGGTTTGAATACTGTAGCGTAATAACATCCCCATACAAAGCATGTGAAATAAATGACTTAGAGAGTGTACAAAGGACTTTCACTTCGCATATAAGTTTGGTAAAACAGCTACACTATTGGTAGCGTTTATAAACACTGAAACTGTACTCGTTGGAGCGTAGAAGAGAACGTTACCTAATAATATACACGTGGAAAATCGCAGAGGGTTTAGTGCCAAACATACATACCCCGATAGCCATGAATTTCAGTGATAGGAGAGGCTGGGAATGCGATATCCCCCGGATGAATAACAGGGGTGCTATGGAATCTCTGCGAGAGGGCTGGTAATCACTTAGAGGCCCACGTACGTCTCTTCATCAAACTCCCGCGGCGAGTAAGAGACATGAGGGGCGTCACGTTAGACAACTTCACGAGAGCCCTCGATGTCAAACTGCAAAAAGTGGCAGACGAGCCCATCTTCGCAGGGGAGCGTGCTGCCCCTTCAAACAGTCTGCTGTACCAAACCACCACCCAGAACGAGGGGCGGCGCGCTGCTCGGTGCCACTAGCAGTGGCGAACTCAACACAAGTAACACAAGTAAGTAAGTATAGAGGTGAATCAAGACTAATAACCATCTGTACGATATTGATAGCTGACAGAGCAAAGCGAGAGACATTTAACCCGTGGAGCCCCGGCTAGTTTTGTAATGTTTGCGCACCAGAACCCGGCCGGTTTTCAAAAAATTGTTTTATTCCAGAAACAATAGCGAATGGGTTAGGAATAAAGGAAAAACCACGAAAAACCGCTCAAAAAGCTTAAAAAATGGTCCTACAGAGCCCCCGAAAACGGATTTTACAAGAGTAAAAAATTGAAGGCAATTATCCCCAAAAACCAGGTTATTGCGCGCTCGAGCGCACGCACGTGGACTTTGAGAGTTTTCAACCATCGGCACGGTTGCGTGGGATACGTACACAGTTCCCATACAAATCTGAGCCCTCTTGAGTGGCTACACCTGAGGTTACGGTCGGCGCAATTAGGGTGACGCGTCAGGCGCTTCTCTGGGGCTGTGCGTTACATACATCGCCGACGCGTCAGACGCGTCGCTGGGGCTGTACGGGTTAAGGGAGCTCAGACGGTGTTGTGCAGCATAATTTACTGGTTCGGCTCAATGGTTTAAGGAAGGGGTTTAGTTTGCTCTCTAAACCTATATCAAACTAAAAAAAAACACCCACTAGACCCCCCTTCGATATAATTTTTTTTAGATTTTTCGCTAGAAAAATGTCCCGGCCGAAGGCCGATTCCTCTTCAAATACAGGCTCGCTATCGCTCGCCAAGAAAAATTCGACACCTAAATGGCACGAAAGGTCTTAATATTGGCAAATAATTGGGGCAAAAGGTCTGAAAATCGCCAAACAAATGGAGCGAATGTCTTGAAATATCATAACTAATAGGGCTAAACATGAGGAAGGAGAAGGACTCGAAAAATACAACTGCCTCCCCATAATATGATGAGCATTAACCCCTTCTGTACCGACGACACGTGTTTCATTAACCCCTTCTGTACCGACGACACGTGTTTCATTAACCCCTTCTGTACCGACATGTGTTTCATTAACCCCTTCTGTACCGACGACACGTGTTTCATTAACCCCTTCTGTACCGACGACACGTGTTTCATTAACCCCTTCTGTACCGACGACACGTGTTTCATTAACCCCTTCTGTACCGACGACATGTGTTTCATTAACCCCTTCTGTACCGACGGCATGTTTCATTAACCCCTTCTGTACCGACGACATGTGTTTCATTAACCCCTTCTGTACCGACGACATGTGTTTCATTAACCCCTTCTGTACCGACGGCATGTGTTTCATTAACCCCTTCTGTACCGACGACATGTGTTTCATTAACCCCTTCTGTACCGACGACACGTGTTTCATTAACCCCTTCTGTACCGACGACATGTGTTTCATTAACCCCTTCTGTACCGACGACATGTTTCATTAACCCCTTCTGTACCGACGACATGTGTTTCATTAACCCCTTCTGTACCGACGACACGTGTTTCACTAACCCCTTCTGTACCAACGACATGTGTTTCATTAACCCCTTCTGTACCGACGGCACGTGTTTCAATAACCTGTTACGAACTGGCACTCGGGTACACAAGGGCTCTCAATCAGGACTCGAATACGGCTCGCTGCCACAACGGAAACACACGATCCCAACCCCTGAGTACTGCCAGCCGAACAAAAAACACCAATACCCTCCAGAGTTCAATCTGCTATAACGGGGTATACAAGAACTCGGTACTAGTGTTCAACAACAGACTAATAAAGAGACAGGAATTCTCTAGTCTGGTCAACAATCAAACAAAGAAGTAAGAAACAACAACACCAAAGAATAGTGTTGGCCGAAGCCGAAGTAATCCACCCTTGACTAAGAACTTAAGAAGTCCTCCACCCTCTACTTCGGATCGGCACTATTACGTTACGTTAATTAATAGTCCTTAAGCATCGAGCAAGGAATCTTCTGAAAAAGTTAGATGCTTCTCGGATGCCCGTAAGAAGTACGTATCGGATTTTGAACAGTAATTCAATAAGCAAAAACACTGGCAATTAAATACTATTAAAGGTTTAAATTGGCATAAGAATAATTAAAAGAATATGCAATAGTAAATGGCAAACATTAAAAAGAAGTACTCCGCAAATGCAACGGCAATAGCCTACTCGGATTGTGCTCGTGGGCCACTAATCACTAAAGTAGCCAAGCTTGCAACACATGAAATCAATAGTGCATAAACAATATCATACATAAGGAAAGCTTCAATACTATTCTGTATCTACTAATCGAGTAAAGTCTAGCTGGGGTACTGTGGGCAAAAGGTAGCAGTGACTGAGCAAAAACGGCTCGTAGCCTAGCGAAGTCCTCACAACTGTTTAAAGTATTACGTTAAAACTAACAAGTGCACTTTGAGAAATCCAGATCCCTTGTATCTGGTTTTCTCCCGGCTCCTTGACAAAGTAAAAACAAACTGTTAATAAAATACAGGGTGGTTAGGCTCTTGCCCTCACACACTGTAAATTATTAACTCAACACAGTCAGCCGCGAAGACAACCTAGGCTTCACTGAACCGAAACGAGTATGCAGGTTTATCGCTTAACCACTGCATCAAACAACAACTCGTAACACAGAAAGCCTTACCCCAGTCTAGCATTACCTAGACTAGCAGAAAACAGGAATAATAATAATAACACACAGGGAAATGCATATACAAGTGCAACAAACATAAATCAATCCTATTCTAAGTTAACCCTTCCAAAATAGGCTATCTAATAGGCAATTATCTCGTGAGAACTCAAGCGATAATACGTTGGCTGAGTAGCTCTGCACCAACGGGACCATGGAAGTTAAAAAAGGCAGGGAAAAGAGGAGATAAGGATGTAAGGTAGTAGAGAAAGTTCACATCAGTCAGAAGAATATATATAGTTAGCAAGGGAAATGAGAAGTTGCTCTGCCTAAGGAGTTCTGATGAAAAAATGGCTAGACTTCCCTTTTTATACCCGGCCCTCTAGTGAGCCCAACGTGAACTACTAAGGACCGCCCACTGACAACCATTACGTAATTTCTCTCTCTCCTCTGGGATAGACAAAGGCTCCCCTAGCACTGAGGGGGGGGGGGGGGGGGAGGGGGGAGTGCTAGTGAGTTAGGCCCACCTCCCGCCTGGTGCACCCACTGACCCCCAACTGTGGCTGTTTCTCTAACCCATCATTACAAATAAGTTTTACACACAATACTTATAACTAATGATATAAAATAGAACTCGTTGACTCGGATGAAAACAAAATACATATTCATAATACTTATAGTACAACGGTTCACATGAACTAAGTTAGGAAACTCTACATAGACTACAGCCAAAGTTCCTGCCCTGACGATCCTAGCGAGAGTGGGGCATGACTACGCGTTCTGTACAGCATGCTCACACTGGACATGCGTCACACCTCCCCCAAGATTTTACTTGCTCAACCCTGAGCTAAAATCTGACATAACACAGAACCCCATCAAACCCCTCACACCCAGCGACCACATGGCACTAAAACAAAGCTGAGTTTATCACCAAAACACATCTTATTATTAAAAAAAAATCACATTTTATAACTCCTCCCAACAATAGCAAAAAGACACAATATCATGCTCCCAGAGCGAGCTTACAGCAGCTCAGCCGTTTGATAGTTCGTGGACTACTCAAACTCTATAGGCTATGACAAACTTATACGATTACCTATATCAGAAGAAAGAGTTTTTTATATGATTTTTATATTTTTATATGTTTTTCCCGGCTGCACTATAAGGGCAGCCTATTTTCCTCCACTCAAACCCACACACCTGTGATAGCCTACGACTGATCATCCACCCTTGATAAACAATCCGCGATCACATTGTCACATCCAGCAATATGACGGATGTCCAGGTTATACTCCTGCAACATCAAAGACCACCTGGTCAGTCTCATTTTGCGATTGTGAAATTGATTCAGGAATCTCAAAGGGTGATGATCAGTGTAGATAACCACGACTGGGCCATAGGCTGGAACATACACCTCGAAGTGCCTGAGCGACAGCACAATCGCCAGTAATTCCTTTTCTATTGTAGAATAGTTCTTTTGTGCAGCATTGAACTTCTTAGAAAAGAAACTTACTGGGTGTTCCACACCTTCATTGTCTGTCTGTAGCAAGACGGCACCAGCACCTATACCACTAGCATCTGTTGCCAGCTGAAAAGGCCTGTTAAAGTCTGGGGCCCTGAGTATCGGGTGAGTACATAGCAAATGTTTCACCAAAGTGAAAGCCTTTTCACACTCAGGTGCTCACAAAAACTTTTTGTCTTTAGATAACAAATCTGTGAGAGGTGCCAACACCGTTGAGTATCCTTTTATGAAGCGTCTGTAGTAGCCTATCATACCCAAGAATCTCATAATCTGCTTCTTGGTTGTTGGGTGCGGAAATTTATTGATAGCCTGTACCTTGTTCTGAGGAGGGCACACCTGTCCCCTTCCCACTACAAACCCAAGGTACTGCACAGTGGCTTTTACGAAGTCACACTTTGCCAAATATACTACCAGACCTGCTTCACTAAGTTTCCGGAACAAGGTCTCAAGGTGCTCACAATGGCTCTCAAAGTCGTCATCATAAATGATTACATCGTCCAAATATACGGTGCAATTTGGAATGTCCTTTACAATTTCATTCATCAGGTTCTGAAACGTTGCTGGTGCATTCTTACGTCCGTAAGGCATAACATTGCACCGGTAGGTACTCCCGTCCACAACAAAACCACATACCTCTTTAGCACGCTCGGACAAAGGTACTTGCCAGTAACCTTTTACTAAATCTACTTTAGACAAAAAACGAGCATTACCAATTTTGTCAACACTATCATCAACCCGAGGAAGAGGATATGGGTTAGTTGGAGTCAAACCGTTTAACCTACGGAAATCAATACAAAAGCGTACCTTGCCATCTGGCTTAGGCTGCAGTGTTACGGGGGAAGTCCACTTAACTGTGCCTTTCTCTATCAACCCTCTACCGAGCATATACTCCAACTCATCCCTCAGAGCTGGTAGTTTTATGGGTGGCACACGGTACGGGATTGACTTAAAGGGTAGATGGTCCCCCACGTCATATCATGCATAGCCTGAGTAGTGAGGCCTGGGTTTTCAGCAAATACAGTGGGGTATGAACCGAACAACTGACGGATAGCATCAAACTGCGGCTCAGGCAAATGAGCTATAGCCTCGTCAGCCCTAAGGCTCGAGTTCCCCGCCCACTGATCCGCTGAAACATGTTGATCCCAGCTATCCTCCTCTGAAGCTTGACTGTCCCCCTCTCCTTCTCCACCACGGCCGCAACAAGCCAACACAGGGACAGTGAGAGGCTCAGAGGGGCACCTCACATACTCTTTAATAAGGTTCACGTGACATAACTGGTTCTTTTTCCTCCTGTCTGGAGTGGCAACAAGGTAATCTAAGTCTGAAATTTGTTCTACAATTTTATAAGGTCCAGTGTACTTCGCAGAGAGGGGGTTACCAACCAAAGGCAACAAAATTAATACCTCTTGTCCTACAGTGAACTTCCGGAGCCTCACTTTGCGATCATACCTGTCCTTCATCAAAGCTTGTGATTCTGTCAAATTTCTACCTGCCATCTCCAGACTCTTAAGCATACGCTCACGGCTTTCAAGCACATACTTTAATAATGGACAAGGCTGCACAGTCCCCTCCCAAATTCTTTCAGCATGTTAAGGGGGCCCCTGACACGGTGTCCAAAAATCAGCTCGTTTGGACTAAATCCCAGGCTCTCACCAGGTACCTCCCGAGCAGCAAACAGCACATAAGGCAATCCAAGATCCCACTGAGGATGCCAATAATTAAACAAATCTCCTGGCTGTGCATCGCCGTCCTCGTCGAGCTCTACAGCTCCATTAGCACACGTTTGGAGCTCAGGGTCCTCTAGTTGCAACCGACGTATATCTGAGGGTGCCAAGCGATCTAACTGCTCCCGGAGCAATGCATGACCTTCCCCGATACTGGGCTGCTCCCTCTGTCTCTCTCGATGTACATAACGTTGCTGTCGTGGAGACTCGTCATGCCCAGCCTCGTCACTCTCGATGACAGGCCCAGGGGCTACTCCAGAATTAAGTAATGGTGCTAATACTGAATCACCCAGGAGAGCCGCCGAGTCAAAACTCTTTAAAACTAACTCCAGCTTTAGCCTCCTCCTGTTGATCGTTCCTCCGCTGGTCTGAAGACGGAGGACTAGGCTGTGACACTTTAGCTGCCCGAGCTCGGGTGACAACACACGCCATGGGTTGTGTCTGGCACCGCTCGACCCACTCTTGCTCTTCCCTACTCACGTCGGCCGGCCTCTCGGCAACGACTAAGGGTAGAACCTCAGAAGCGGGCATTGCAAAGTCTGTTGCCGAGAAGAAGGTCGACGCCCTCCACTGGCAGTTTCTCCACAATCCCGACATCCAATTCACGTGCCACACCATCCACCTCCAACCGCACCAGCGGGTATGACCGAGTTGCATTAATACCCTGCACCACTACCACCCGAGCCGCGTTTATAGGGTAGCCAGTCAAGTTTTTCATCAGAGTCTGGGAAGCACCTGTATCACGCAAGACCTCTACTCTATGCTTGCGCCCCGCCCACATCACGCAACCCCGCCCTCTATGGTCGCAAAAAACATCCTGAGCAGGGTTCGAGCCTCCCAGGTGCTTCTGCATTGGCTGTGCCTCAGCCTCTGACGAACTGCCCCGGGCAAACTCAGATGACTTCGGAGACACACCAATGTTGCAGGCCAAAGACACAGCTGCTGTAGGTGGTTTGCTAGGACAGACTCTTGCAAAGTGCCCCTTTTTATGACAATGATAACACTCCAACTCCCCTTTGGGCTTCCCTTGGTACTGGGAAGGGCCCGGCCCCTTCTTAAATGGGACGGTGCTAGTCTTGTGGTCAGTCTTGGTATCATGGCTCTTGTACTTGTTTGCATAAGGTATATCACTAACTCGGGGGGGTGGGGCGTCACGCCCCTTGTTACCTGCCTCACTACGCTGGGCAGACCCGCACCCACGAATTAGTGATAGCCGGAGGTCAGCCATCTCAGCTGCCTCCTGTAGAGTTTTTGGGTTCTTTTCTTTAATAGTTAAAGTCATTTCTGCACCAGTACACTTATAAAACTGCTCGAGCAGAAACAGCTCAGTCAACTGTTCTGCCGTCTCAGCTTTCTCAGAACGTGTCCAGTTTTTAAGTGCATCTTTTAAGTCCCGGGCATGTTCAAGAAAGGTCGCCTCCCTAGTCTTTGTAACACCCCGAAACTTCAATCGATATGTTTCCGGTTGCAACTCGTATGCCCGTAGGACAGCTCTATTCAATTCTGGGTAGTTAATGCAAGACTCTAAAGGCAGTGCATCATAAGCCTTCAGACCCTTACCCGTAAGTCTTGAGGAGACTAGAGCTGCCCACTTCTCTTCAGGCAAATTATGCTCCCTACACTTCTTCTCAAAACGATTAAAAAATTCTGTGACTTCAGTTTCACTAAATACCGGCACCAATTTGACTAATTGGGCCAAGAACTGCTCTCTTACTTGGCCCTCACGGCCCATCCGAGTCCCTGTCGACTCTGCACGAGTCTTATCTAAATCTAATTTAGCACAATATTTCTCTGAGTCGTACCTAAGGTCAGCCTCATGACTCCTGGTCTCATCCTCTTGCCTCCTAACCTCAATCTCATGCCTCCTAGTCTCATTCTCCTGCTTCCTAGCCTCAATCTCCTGCTTCCTAGCCTCAATCTTAGCAAGCTCAAGTCTAAATACCATATCTGGAGACAGGCAGGAAGAGGGAGCTGCCACTACTGAAGGAAGGGGGGCAAAAACTGGGGAACCCCCATGTGCACCACCCGAGGGCACTCCAATCTGCCAATTCTCATCCCTCTGTGGGAGAGTGCTAACCTCCGGTAACTGAGTGGACGGCACTGTGGGAGTCGAGTGAGAGGGGATCTGGGGAGGAACCCCCCCAAACGCCCTCTCCTCCGAAACCCCATGTTGCCCACGCAACACCCAGGAAATCAGCTCCACCTTGGACATCCCTACTACATTGGAAATGCCCAAAACCTTGGCTATCAGGTGCAAGCCACAAACATCCACCCCAGTCAGCCTCTCCTCCGTCACATGGTACCGCTTACTCACAAAAACTCTAGCATCCTCCTCACTGGTTACTAACGGCACACCTTCAAATGACATCTCTCGCTCATCGTCAGTGCTAATGCACGACATACTGAAGTCCACAAAAAAATTCTCGAGACAAAAGTGTTAAACTTCCTATGCAAGCACTAATTACTAAATTAACTGGAGTCTCTTAAATGCTTACTAATTGCCATACAAAAAAATATTCTTCAATATGCACGCTAAAATACAAACAAACAAATGTTGTACAACTCTGCAAAAATGTATACTGTTCACAAAATCCTAAGCAAGGTCGCCATTTGTTACGAAGTGGCACTCGGGGTACACAAGGGCTCTCAATCAGGACTCGAATACGGCTCGCTGCCACAACGGAAACACACGATCCCAACCCCTGAGTACTGCCAGCCGAACAAAAAACACCAATACCCTCCAGAGTTCAATCTGCTATAACGGGGTATACAAGAACTCGGTACTAGTGTTCAACAACAGACTAATAAAGAGACAGGAATTCTCTAGTCTGGTCAACAATCAAACAAAGAAGTAAGAAACAACAACACCAAAGAATAGTGTTGGCCGAAGCCGAAGTAATCCACCCTTGACTAAGAACTTAAGAAGTCCTCCACCCTCTACTTCGGATCGGCACTATAACGTTACGTTAATTAATAGTCCTTAAGCATCGAGCAAGGAATCTTCTGAAAAAGTTAGATGCTTCTCGGATGCCCGAAAGAAGTACGTATCGGATTTTGAACAGTAATTCAATAAGCAAAAACACTGGCAATTAAATACTATTAAAGGTTTAAATTGGCATAAGAATAATTATAAGAATATGCAATAGTAAATGGCAAACATTAAAAAGAAGTACTCCGCAAATGCAACGGCAATAGCCTACTCGGATTGAGCTCGTGGGCCACTAATCACTAAAGTAGCCAAGCTTGCAACACATGAAATCAATAGTGCATAAACAATATCATACATAAGGAAAGCTTCAATACTATTCTGTATCTACTAATCGAGTAAAGTCTAGCTGGGGTACTGTGGGCAAAAGGTAGCAGTGACTGAGCAAAAACGGCTCGTAGCCTAGCGAAGTCCTCACAACTGTTTAAAGTATTACGTTACAACTAACAAGTGCACTTTGAGAAATCCAGATCCCTTGTATCTGGTTTTCTCCCGGCTCCTTGACAAAGTAAAAACAAACTGTTAATAAAATACAGGGTGGTTAGGCTCTTGCCCTCACGCACTGTAAATTATTAACTCAACACAGTCAGCCGCGAAGACAACCTAGGCTTCACTGAACCGAAACGAGTATGCAGTTTATCGCTTAACCACTGCATCAAACAACAACTCGTAACACAGAAAAGCCTTACCCCAGTCTAGCATTACCTAGACTAGCAGAAAACAGGAATAATAATAATAACACACAGGGAAATGCATATACAATTGCAACAAACATAAATCAATCCTATTCTAAGTTAACCCTTCCAAAATAGGCTATCTAATAGGCAATTATCTCGTGAGAACTCAAGCGATAATACATTGGCTGACTAGCTCTGCACCAACGGGACCATGGAAGTTAAAAAAGGCAGGGAAAAGAGGAGATAAGGATGTAAGGTAGTAGAGAAAGTTCACATCAGTCAGAAGAATATATATAGTTAGCAAGGGAAATGAGAAGTCGCTCTGCCTAAGGAGTTCTGATGAAAAAATGGCTAGACTTCCCTTTTTATACCCGGCCCTCTAGTGAGCCCAACGTGAACTACTAAGGACCGCCCACTGACAACCATTACGTAATTTCTCTCTCTCCTCTGGGATAGACAAAGGCTCCCATAGCACTGAGGGGGGGGGGGGGGGGGGAGGGGGGAGTGCTAGTGAGTTAGGCCCACCTCCCGCCTGGCGCACCCACTGACCCCCAACTGTGGCTGTTTCTCTAACCCATCATTACAAATAAGTTTTACACACAATACTTATAACTAATGATATAAAATAGAACTCGTTGACTCAGATGAAAACAAAATACATATTCATAATACTTATAGTACAACGGTTCACATGAACTAAGTTAGGAAACTCTACATAGACTACAGCCAAAGTTCCTGCCCTGACGATCCTAGCGAGAGTGGTGCATGACTAGGCGTTCTGTACAGCATGCTCACACTGGAGATGCGTCACAAACCCCTTCTGTACCAACGACATGTGTTTCATTAACCCCTTCTGTACCGACGACATGTGTTTCATTAACCCCTTCTGTACCGACGACTGGTGTTTCATTAACCCCTTCTGTACTGACGACATGTGTTTCATTAACCCCTTCTGTACCGACGACATGTGTTTCATTAACCCCTTCTGTACCGACGCCATGTGTTTCATTAACCCCTTCTGTACCGACGGCATGTGTTTCATTAACCCCTTCTGTACCGACGACATGTGTTTCATTAACCCCTTCTGTACCGACGACATGTGTTCATTAACCCCTTCTGTACCGACGACATGTGTTTCATTAACCCCTTCTGTACCGACGACATGTGTTTCATTAACCCCTTCTGTACCGACGACATGTGTTTCATTAACCCCTTCTGTACCAACGACATGTGATTCATTAACCCCTTCTGTACCGACGACATGTGTTTCATTAACCCCTTCTGTACCGACGACATGTGTTTCATTAACCCCTTCTGTACCGACGACACGTGTTTCATTAACCCCTTCTGTACCGACGACATGTGTTTCATTAACCCCTTCTGTACAGACGACACGTGTTTCATTAACCCCTTCTGTACCAACGACATGTGTTTCATTAACCCCTTCTGTACAGACGACATGTGTTTCATTAACCCCTTCTGTACCGATGACATGTTTCATTAACCCCTTCTGTACCGATGACATGTTTCATTAACCCCTTCTGTACCTACGACACGTGTTTCATTAACCCCTTCTGTACCGACGACACGTGTTTCATTAACCCCTTCTGTACCGACGACATGTGTTTCATTAACCCCTTCTGTACCGACGACATGTGTTTCATTAACCCCTTCTGTACCGACGACATGTTTCATTAACCCCTTCTGTACCGACGACATGTGTTTCATTAACCCCTTCTGTACCGACGACATGTGTTTCATTAACCCCTTCTGTACCGACGACATGTGTTTCATTAACCCCTTCTGTACCGACGACCCGTGTTTCATTAACCCCTTCTGTACCGACGACATGTGTTTCATTAACCCCTTCTGTACCGACGGCATGTGTTTCATTGTATTCTGGCTATATTTAGACCATATTGTTTATGAAGGTCTGTGGTAGTAAACACCATTAAGGGGAGGCAGACCGTTTTTCTGGACCCACTTCTCCCTCATGTTTAGCCCCACTAGTTTTGAGATTATAAGACGTTCGGCCCATTAGTTTGGCGATTTTAACACCTTTCGCTTCATTTCGTTGTTAACTTTAAGACCTTTCGTGCCATTTAGGTGGCGATTTTTTCCTGGCGAGCGATAGCGAGTCTGCAATTTTAAGAGGGACCGGCCTTTGGCCGGGAAATTTTTCTACCAAAAAATGTACAAATTTATCTTGAAGGGGGGTCTAGGGTGTGTTTTTCTAAGGTTGATGGAGGTTATAGGGATGAAACTAAATATATATATATGAGTAAATGAATTAATAGACCAAACAAACGGCCAGTCTCCCCTAAACTGAGATAGTTTGAAGCCTGTTAATTTCTGGAGGCTCTTTTGAAACTGAATAAAATCGTCTAATAGTAGCCAGAATATAGTGTACAAAATACGGCACCGGTACTGAAAGGGTTAAACAAGAGGCACAATGACCTGCAATGTGGTACACAATTGTGACACGCTGACGACATATTATGACACGCTGACATATTATGACACGCTGACGACATATTATGACACGCAGACGACATATTATGACACGCTGACGACATATTATGACACGCAGACGACATATTATGACACGCTGACGACATATTATGACACGCTGACGACATATTATGACACGCTGACGACATATTATGACACGCTGACGACATATTATGACATGCTGACGACATATTATGACACGCTGGCTGACGACATATTGTATAACATTCCCGTTAAATACCAGTCCCAGTTTCTTTTCTGTCATGTTATGTTCCCTGTCTTAAGGGGGGTCACCGGCTTTTTTTCTATTTCTCTCCCCTTCTCTCTTTCTTTGGCTTGTATCCATTCGTTCCCATTCAGCGTACTGTGTTAAGGGGGGGTTTCTATAGTTTGTTCCCTAGACTTCCATCATGTTGAAAATTACACCCGCTTGACCCCCTTTCAAGATAAATTTGTACATTTTTCGGTAGAAAAATGTCCTGGCCGAAGGCCAGTTCCTCTTAAATTATAGGCTCGCTATAGCTCGCCAGGAAAAATTTGACACCTAAATGGCACGAAAGGTCATAAAATTGACAGAAATTGGGCGAACGTTCTTAAAATCGCCAACCTAATGGGTCGAACGTCTTAATTTTGTTTAAAGCAATGGGGCTAAACATGAGGGAGAATGGGGTTAAGAAAAAAATGCCTCAAGTGGATATCTCCCCTTAAGACGTTTTTCTCCATCCAGGTGTCGATTTTCGAGCTAGAATTATATGGAGAAATCTGGCTTCGCCGGAGACATTTTTCTATCGAAAAATTTACAAATTTAGCCTACTGTCAAATTTGTTTTTAATAATATGCTGGCTCGCTACCGCTCGCCAGGAAAAAAATCGACAGCTGGATGGGGATAAACGTCTTAACACAGTACGCTGAATGGGAACGAATGGATGTTTAAAGCTTGATGGAGGTCTTGGGAGGGAACTAACTTTAACAAATAAATAAGTAAGTTAACAAATAAATACAAATTTCGCCTTAAATTAGTTTAGTATAAAAGCAACTAACGTTATGCCTGACCATTTAAGACTATACATGACAACATTTGTATTCACTGAAAACTGTTCATGACAGAGAACCAATACTTACATTTTTCGTTCTCCGATATGAAAGGTCGGGTGGGTTGCTTCATACGGCATTCCGTGGTATTTGAGGAGGTTTACATTTAGAAAATACCTAAACTGATAATTCACATTCACAACTTTTATTTTTAAATGTTTATATAATATCGCACACAGAAACACACACACACACACACACACACACACACACATACACAGATGTGTTCACGGGAAGGAGTTCATCGACAAAGAAGACTTTGTTATACCAGCAACCGGAAGAACAAGAGAACACGATAATAAACTTCTGAAGAAAAGGTGCAAGAAAGATGTTTGGAAATTTGGATTTTTAAATAGAGACATTCAAAAGAAGAATAACTTACCCAGCGATTTAAAGGTTAACTACAGGGATGAACGAAAACACAAAGATTAATGCAGGGTCATAACTTGGCATGAATATACTGTAATATGTATATGGGCAATATCGATATAATTCCATTAAACTCCAGAACAAAATACTAATATAATTATATAGTCGTTGGTGACGAATTGGCATTTTCAGCCAGCTGGAGTGACTCCATTGTGTAGAGACGCCGTTTGTAAACAAGATATGCGGTCCTGAACAGTGAGGTCTGTTTTTCGTAATTAATACCTTTCAATTCAATACTCAAGCTCTGCAAAAGATCGACCAACGTCCTGATGATGTGGTGCACATCAAGAAATAATCCCAGCTCGCCAGCAATTAACATACATGCATTGTTTATGCATGTTTAGCCTGGTCCAAAGTTAGGGAGCTCGGTTCTAAGACCTATTTCGTAATGATAATATCGTTTTCTGTTCAATTTATATATCGCGGTCCCTTGACCAGACAGCGGTGAAGCCAAATGTTGAGCTGTAAACATGCATACAAATTATAAGAGTTTCTCAAATAAAAAAAAACACAGATTCACCCATTTCCCAGGTCGAGAGTTCCCGCCATTGGCTACAGTTACGTCATGGTTAACACGCCAGTTCGTGCCACATAAAATAACTTAGATAATCTATATTTCTATATTGTTAAAACAAATTGATGAAAGTTCTTCAGTATCATGTACCTAAAACCAAGCAGATCCCAATGGACATTGTAGTTTGAATAGGTTTCATCCCTGGAATTCACCTTTAATGTGTGCACAAAGTATAGCATTATTTAAAAGAACGTATGGTAACTTATGGGAGACCACCTATTTTGTTCTCTCTTTCTCTCCCTCTCTCTTTGGTTTGTATCCATTCGGCCCCATTCAGCCTACTGTTTTAAGACGTTCACCCCCATCTAGGTGTCAATATTTTCCTGGCGAGCGGTAGCGAGCCAGCATATATATTTCTTGTTTCGATAGCAAGCTAAATTTGTACATTTTTCGATAGAAAATGTCTCCGGTGAAGCCGGGTTTCTCCATACAATGCTGGCTTACTATCGCTCGCCAGGAAGAAATCGACACCTGAATGGGGATAAACATCTTAAAACAGTTGGTTGAATGGGGCCGAATGGATACAAGCCAGGGAAAGAGAGAAAAGGAGAGAACGAGAACAAAAGCAGGTGACCTCCCCTTAATAGCAGACAGGACACTACGAGTATAAAATTTCTCAATCCTGTAAAACACAATTAGGCAAATACAATTAGGTAAACAAACACACACAATCATACATTTAGTGTTACCATGGTTACACACACATACTTAACCCCTTCTGTACCGGCACCCTATTTTTAATTCCATTCTTGCAATCTTTAAACGATTTATTTTGCAGTTTTAAAAGGATCTGTGATAGTAAAAAGGGTTAAGTTAGATAGAATACATTTTATTCTCATGGAATATAAGTTTAGGAACCAAATCAAATATTATGTTATAATCGAGACTTGATATTCCTTATGGGGGGTGACCTGCTTTTTTCTCTCATTATTCTCTTTCTCTGGCTTGTATCCATTTGGCCCCATTCAGCCTACTGTTTTAAGACGTTTACTCCCATCCAGGTGTCAATTTTTTCTTGGAGTAATTGTAATGTAATTGGAATGTAATTAATAACACAAGGTTAGCGTAATTGCAAATTTAATTGTAATTTGTAATGATTAAAACTGAATAATTGTAATCGTAATTAGCATTTTTGTCCTTCCTTGTAATTTTAGTTGTAATTGTAATTGAATAATGGGACAAGTAATTTTAATTGTAATTCTAATTGATACAGACAATGTAATTACTCTAAGCCTGCCAGTGACAAAGAGTAGGTCTTGGAAAGCACATTTGTCTCCTGATTTGGAAACGCCGAGGAGCTTTGAAAGTGAGAAGTTAAAGAACAATTCCCTTATATGACAGTCATTATTGTTTTGTTCATCTTGGTGTCCTTGGAACAGGGGTAACTTCTCCTAGGTGTGAGGCGGTGGATTTAGTGCTTTTCTGCCTGGAAGTAGTTGGCTCCTTTTAAGAGGTTACCTGAGGCCGGCTGGTAGGTATCCAGGGTGGCGATAAGTCACGAGGGGCGGATTTGTATAACGTCATGGTAGCTTGCTGGCTTGTAGAGGACGGAATAGGGTGGACTCTCCTATTCCTCTCTTCTGTTTTTGGCATCTTGAGGTTGTTTGTTATCCTCTTTATTGATGTTTATCTTGGTGACATTGTTGATGTTGTCGTGGTCATGGCAGATGTTGCAGGTGTTTGATTCAGGGATGCCTATTTCTGCCGGATAGAATTCTTCTCTTGTTCCATAGAGAATGGTAGACGGCAGACTTCTCTATTTTCTTTTCCTCTGGCTGGCTTCCTTTTAGAAGCTATCCTCGTCGTCGTAGCTGTTGTTTTTGGGTGCTTGTCTCGGGGATGGGGGCATCACAAAATTATGACAATAACTCGCACACCAATGTATCAAACGTAACACACACGTGCCCACACTTCACTTTTCCAGATACAAGTTAGATCTTTACAATACAAATTATATTCCCTACTCGATTTAAGTCTTTCATTTTTTTCCCAGTAGTATAACAATGACCTTTTGTGTGGCATTATGACTGGAGTAGGACAATTTTGAGACTCAATTGTAGTCCGTAAAGATGTTGCATAAGACTCCTAGGCTGATGTAAGTCGGGAATATTTAAAAGCTTATTACTCTCTCTCTCTCTCTCTCTCTCTCTCTCTCTGTCCAGTGTAGCATGAATTTCTACTTTGGCTTCAGCTTTTTGTATTGATTATTATTTTTTAGGCAATAAACAAATACTGCAACGCCAACAAGACACTAATTAACCCCCTCATTCCGAAAGGCTTATACTAAATGTGTTGAAACCCACGATTATGTATTTGGTTCCAGTTAGTACCATAATATTTGGTACAAAGTGGTTTGGCGTCCTCTGGTTGGTGTCGCAGCATTTGTACAGTCACGAGCCATAATACCTGCACACCCATTTATGTCTGTATTGAACCCAAGCGAGACAATCCAATGTTCTATTATACCCCAGAGGCTTCACAACTTGGGTTTAACACTCTCTGTACCAGTGACGTCTTATTTGTTTGATTTTGCTACATTTATACGATTTTATTAAGCTTAGGAAGGATATGTGGTAGCTAAAAGGATTAATCGAAATAGTGTGTAGCCTTTTAACTGGTAGACGGCCTTCCAAAGCTGAATAAATGAGTTTAATATTTGCCAGAATATAATGAAAGGGATGTGAGCGGTACTGAATGTGTTAATGATACAAATGGGTGTGCAAGTCTTATGACTCATGACCGTACAGTTGCCAAGACGTAAATATGGAACTATATAGTCG
Organism: Paralithodes platypus; assembly: GCA_032716605.1. Taxonomy (NCBI): domain Eukaryota; kingdom Metazoa; phylum Arthropoda; class Malacostraca; order Decapoda; family Lithodidae; genus Paralithodes; species Paralithodes platypus. The sequence continues at coordinate 38,812,724 of CM064510.1, read as the reverse complement.
GTTATTATTTTATTTTTAGCTGATGGTCAATTGAATCCCTTAGCAACTTATGTATCGATACTTAAGGGGATAGAGCTTAGTTTTTGGTATGTATATTTAGCTATTAATTATTTTTTGAGTTTCCTAGTTAGGCCTCCATCAAGCTTAGAAAAAAAAACCTAGATCCCCTTTCAAGATACATTTGTACATTTTTCGGTAGAAAAATTTCCCGGCCGAAGGCCGGTTCTTTCTAAAATTAGAGGCTCGTCATCGCTCGCCAGGAAAATATCAACACCTAATGGGCACGAAAGGTTTTAATGTTGACAAAAAAAGGAGGCAAAAGGTCTAAAAATCGCCAAACAAACATAACGAACGTCTTAATACCTCAACAATAATATGCTAAACATGAGGGAGAAGGGGGTCCAGAAAAAACGAGTACTATCCCTCTTAAAGGAAAACTATGAAACTACTGTGTCTCTGCGTCATATAAATGCCAAGTTTTCATGATCAACCCCATATTTCGCTTCCAAATGGCCGTATTAGCGGAGTAAACAAGATGGAGGCAGGGTAATTGACCACTTGTGAGTTTCAGGCTAAAAGGAAGTTGGAGCCGTGCACATCGATTTTAAAAAGAAATGAAATATTAATGTTGGTTCCTGGTGGATAAAAAGTATAATCAATTTGGTTTTTGTGTATTTATATATGTAATATGACCGTGTTTTAGCTGGTAATTCGGCTAAATATTGATGGCCACAGCTCGCAAGTCGTCAATTTACCGTGAGCTGGATACAAACCGACTCTGGTGTAGGATGTATAATGTTCTCTGGGGATTATTATTATACACAATATTAGCTTATAGGGGAGGTAGGCGGTTTGTTCTCCCTCATGTTTAACACCACTAGTTTTGAGATTTAAAGACGTTCGCCCCATTCATTTGTCGATTTTAAGAGCTTTTGCCCCATTTCTTCAATATTAAGACCTTTTGTGCCAATTAGGTGTCGATTTGTTTTTCTGGCGCGCGATAGTGAGCCTGTAATTTTGGAGAAATCAGCCTTTGGCCGGGATAATTTTCTACCAAAAAATGTACAAATTATTCTCGAAGGGGGATATTGAGATTTTTTGTTTAAGCTTGATTGTGGCCTAGGGAGGGAACTAAAATAATAATAAATAAATGAATAAATAAATAAATAAATAACACTTACCCCCTTAAAGGCGATTTCAGTGGACTAGCATTTTGCAATACCGTTACTTTAAGTGGGTAAGACCAATTATTCTTATTAATAAAGGGAATTAACCTAACATGGCAGTTAAGGGGGTATTGCTTGGTTTTCGGCCAATATATTTATCAATTAATATATTTTTAAGTTTCCTCGCTAGACATCCATCAAGCTTAGAAAAATACCCCCTAGACCCCCTTTCAAGATACATTTGTACATTTTTCGGTAGAAAAAATTCCCGGCCGAAGGCCGGTTCATTCTAAAATTAGAAGCATATCGCACGAAAGGTCTTAATATTGACAACAAAAAGAGGCGAAAGGTCTCAAAATCGCCAAACTAACGGAATGAACGTCTTAAACTGATGTACTAAACATGAGGGAGAAGGGGGTCCATAAAAAGCGAGTACTACCCCCCATATATTTCGTTTCATTAACTCCCGTCCACTCACCAACACTCTGCAATCTCTCTCTCTCTCCGCCTCAATGTTGCATCTCTCTCACTATTTTATCGCTACTATAATAATCAGTGTTCCTCAGAGCTCTCCCAGTGTATATCACCTCCTCTACGTAGGACACGTGGTACCCGTCTTGCAACACAATCCCACCCCTACTCTGTGCAACTCTCTAACCCAAGAGTGAAACGTTACTCTCAGACTTTCTTCTATTCAACAGCTGAGCTCTGGAACTCTCTCCCAGAATCAGTCTTTCCCTCTTCCTATGACTTAAATTGCTTCAAACTCAGTGTGTCTAGGCATTTTGGCTCGAACGTCCCTTGATTTTGGCCCTGTCACTCTTTCAACTCTGGGAGAGGCACTCGCTACAGGCAGCTCTGCCTTTTGCCTCCCTCACTCATATAGAACAAACAAAGTACAGTACACCTAGCTCTTCACATAATTTGTCCCAAGTTCTTTTCTTGTCAACTGTACTTGTGGTTGTAGTAAGGATTGGTAATAAAGCCGGTATCACACGAGAGCTTTTATAGTGAACATTCAATGATCAACATTTTTCTGGCAACATTTCTGGAATATTTTGCACTGGTATCGGAAACTAGACTGATGGTAGATGAATGTAGGCGACAGAAATATATTAAATGTTGACCTCATAAGCTGCCAGATCAGTGTTGAGGATAAATGTTGAGGGAAAAAGTGCTCATGTGATACCGGCTTTAATTAGTGGCATGTCTCAGATGATAAATATAATAAAGGCTGCTATAGGCCTAGTATAATGGAATATAAGGGAAGGTAGTTGGATTTTCTGGAACCTCTTCTCCCTTATGTTTAGCCCCATTGGTTTTTGAGATTCTAAGACGCTCGCTCCGTTAGTTTGGCGATTTTAAGGCCTTTTGTTCCATTCTTTTGTCAATATAAAGACCTTTCGTGCCATTTAGTTATAGTTTTTTTTCCAGGCTAGCGATAGCGAGCTTGTAAATTTTGTGTCTTCGGCCGTAATATTTTTCTACCGAAAAATGTACAAATGTATCTCAAAGAGGGATCTTGGGGCTTTTTTTGTGTTTTTCTTTTTAAGCTTGATGGACGTCTAGGGAGGAAACCAACATACTAATACATAAATATATACAATTAAATAAACAAATATATATATATATATATATATATATATATATATATATATATATATATATATATATATATATATATATATATATATCCGGGGATCAAGGCGTCCGGCAATAGATAGATAGATAGATAAATCCTGCCCCCCTTCAAGTAAAACACTAGGGAATTTTCACAACCTAATTACCCAGAACTTTCAGCATACACTTCTATATTGACAATACACCTTTATTCTACACACTTAATTCACGCTTTACCGATGTATACAGACAAGGATCGTTATTCGAAAATGTCCAACTGATTTCTATTAAGGGGGTACCACTCGCTTCTTAGGGACCCCCTTCTCCCTCATGTTTATCATATTAGTTTTAAGATTTTATGACGTTCCTTCCATTAGTTTGGTGATTTTAATACCTTTCGCCCCATTTCGTTGTCAATTTCGACATTTCGTGCCTTTTAGGTGGCGATGTTTTCCTGGTGAGCGATAGCGAGCCTGTAATTTTAAGAGGAATCGGCCTTCGGCCGGAATATTTTTCTATCGAAAAATGTACAAATTTATCTTGAAGAGGGTTCTAGGAGGTTATTCTTGAAGCTTGATAGAGGTCTAGCGAGGAAACTAAAGAAATATATGAATAAATGAATTAATAGCCCAATAAACCGGCCACTATCCCCTAAAACCTTTGTAGATACGATGATGCTTCTCCTTTCCGTCTTCTGGCTCTTATTAACCGATTTTATTCAGCGTAAGAAGAGTACATGGAAGTCAGAGGGTTAATTGAGATAGTCTTTACCCTTATCATTTCTGCACATCCTTCCTAAGCTGTATAAAATCGTCTCATTGTAGGCAGAATAAACTGTCAAAAGGCGCCACAATCTTCAACAAAGGCAATAATCAAGTTAAGGGAGCCCAGACGGTATTGTGCAGCATAATTTACTGGTTCGGCTCAATGGTTTAAGGAGGGGGATTTAGTTTCTCTACACCTATATCAAACTTAAAAAAAAAAAAAAAAAAAAAAATCGCTAGAAAAATGTCCCGTCCGAAGGCCGATTCCTCTTTAAATACAGGCTCGCTATCGCTCGCCAGGAAAAAATAGACACCTAAATGGCACGAATGGTCTTAATATTGGCAATTAAATGGGGCAAAAGGTCTGCAAAATCTCCAAACTAATGGGGCGAGTGTCTTGAAATCTCATAACTAATAGGGTTAAACATGAGGGAGGAGGAGGAGGACTCGAAAAACCAACTGCCTCCCCTTAAACCAACTGCCTCCCCTTAAACCAACTGCCTCCCCTTAAACCAACTGCCTCCCCTTAAACCAACTGCCTCCCCTTAAACCAACTGCCTCCCCTTAAACCAATTGCCTCCCCTTAAACCAACTGCCTCCCCTTAAACCAACTGCCTCCCCTTAAACCAACTGCCTCCCCTTAAACCAACTGCCTCCCCTTAAACCAACTGCCTCCCTTAAACCAACTGCCTCCCCTTAAACCAACTGCCTCCCCTTAAACCAAGATATAATGTACACTACAAACGGTATATCCTTAACACTGACAGTAAGAGGCCGCGAGTTGTAATGTGCGTATTCTGTATTATATAATTACAGTTGCTTAATAAAGGGAGCCCACCTCGCTTTTGTTCTATTTCTCTCCCTCTCTCTTTGGCTTGTATCCATTCGGCCCCATTCAGCCTACTGTTTTAAGACGCTTACCCCCATCCAGGTGTCCATATTTTCCTTGCGAGCGGTAGAGAGCCAGCATATATAATTATACAGTATATATTGTTTTCTTCACAGCAAGCTATATTTTTTCTTCACAGCAAGCTATATTTGTTCTTCACAGCAAGCTATATTTTCTTCACAGCAAGCTATATTTTGTCTTCACAGCAAGCTAAAAAATATATCTTCACAGCAAGCTATATTTTCTTCACAGCAAGCTATATTTTTTTCTTCACAGCAAGCTATATTTTTTCTTCACAGCAAGCTATATTTTCTTCACAGCAAGCTATATTTTTTCTTCACAGCAAGCTATATATTTTTTTCTTCACAGCAAGCTATATTTTCTTCACAGCAAGCTATATTTTTTTTTCATCACAGCAAGCTATATTTTTTATTTTTTCGATAAAAAAAGGTCTCCGGCAAAGCCGGATTTCTTCATACAATGCTGGCTCGCATCGCTCGCCAGGAAGAAATCGACACTTGGATATGGATAAACGTCTTAAACCATTTGGCTGAATGTGGCCGAATGGATACAAGCCAGGGAAAGAGAAACAAGGAGAAAAAAAAAAAACGGTGACCTAAGAAATTTGTATTTATTTGTTCAATTATTTATTCGTTGATTTTTTTTTTAAATTTTCCTCTCCAAGACTTCCATCAAGCTATATATTAAACCCCAAGAACCCCCTTCGAGATAAATATGTACATTTTTCGATAGAAAATTGTCCCGGCCGAAAGCCTAATCCTCCTAGATTACAGGCTCGTTATCGCTCGCCAGGAAAAAATCGAAGCCTAAATAGCGCGAAAGGTCTTAGAATTGACAGAAATGGGGCGACAGGTCTTAAAATAGCCAACTGATGGGGCGAATGTCTTAAAATGCCAAATCTAATGGAGAAAACATGAGGGAGAAGGGGGTCCAGCAAAAAGAACTCTGAAATGAAACTCTTTCCTTAATGTATTGTATCTCTAAATTACGATTATATGGAAGTGGAGGAGATGAGCAAGGTGTTTAAGGATGAGATCTGTGCAGCATGTGAGGAGGTGTGTGGAGTGAGGAGAAGAGGGAGGGGAGTGAAAGGTATAGCATGGTAGACAGAAGAGGTAAGAACAGCTGTGGAAGAAAAGAAGAAAGCATATAGAGAGTGGTTGGGTAGTAGAGGGAATGAAGATTTCGAGAGACAGAAACGAGCGAGGTACGTGGAGAGTAAGAGGGTGGTGAAGAGAGTAGTGAAGGAAAGTAAGAGAAGAGTAGATGAGGAATTTGAATGGAATCTGAGTGTAAAATGGAGGGAGAGTAAGAAACTGTTCTGGAAAGAAGTCAAGAAAGTTAGGGAAGATAGCAAGGGTAACAGTAAGGGTGTGAAAGATAAGAATGGGAGAATGTTAGCCGAGAAGCAAGAGAGAGTCGAAAGATGGAGGGATACTTCAATGAGTTGCTAAATGTAAGGAATGAAGAGCCAGCAAACATAGCTGGATATGGTATGGGAGGGAGAAGAAGAGAAGTAGTGGAGGAGGAGGTGGGGATCAGGAGGTCAAAAGTGTGGGAAGCCATGAAAAATATGAAGTTGGGGAAAGCACCAGGAACAGATGGAGTGTGTGGGGAAATGTTGAGGTATGATGGTGAGATAGTGATCGAATGGGTATGGAAAATGTGCAAACTAGCATGGGAGAAGGGGAGTGCACCCAATGACTTGAATACTGGCATAATAGTCCCCCTATATAAGGGCAAAGGGGAAAGAGGAGTGTGTGGTAACCACCGAGGAATATGTCTTCTAAGCGTAGTAGGGAAGGTATACAGTAGGGTAGTGATTGAGAGAGTGAGAGTGAGAACGGGGAAATGCATAGGCGACGAGCAGGGAGGTTTTAAGAAGGGAAGAGGATGTGTAGATCAGATTTTTACCCTGAATTGTGTTGTGGAGAAATATCTGGAGAAGAAACAAAAGGTGAATGTTGCCTTTATGGACTTGGAGAAGGCCTATGACAGAGTGGATAGAGAAGGTTTGTGGAAAGTACTTAGAATATACAGAGTAGTTGGCAAGTTGCTGAAAGCAGTGAAGAGCATGTATGAGGGTGCAAAGACGGCAGTACGTGTGGAGAGTGAGCAGAGCGAGTTCTTTGACCTGAATGTTGGGTTGAAACAGGGGTGTGTGATGGCCCCGTGGTTGATTACTGTATATATGGATGGAGTCATGAAAGAAATACTATCAAGAGCAGTGGATGTTGGTGTATCGCTGAAAAGGGAGGGAATTGAGTGGAAGTTACCTATACTGCTGTTTGCGGATGATACAGTTCTGATGAGTGATAATGAATGGGAGTTGCAGGGTCTGGTAAATGAGTTTGGAACAGTGTGTGAAAAACGGAATTTGAAGGTAAATGTGGGGAGGAGCAAGGTTATGGTCTTCGAAAGGGGTAAAGTCACAGAGTGTGAGGTGAAGCTGAACGGTCAGGCTATGGAGATCGTCAACTCATTTAAGTATCTGGGCAGTGTGCTATGAATGAAGAAGTGCGGCAGAGTGTACAACAGGGGAAGAGGGTTGTAGGAACGCTGAAAGCAGTAACAAGAAATAGGGTGGTCAGTATGGAAGTGAAGAAGTCCTTGCATGACAGTGTGGTAATCCCGACATTGACTTACGGAAGCGAAGCATGGACGTTGGTTGAGAGACTCAGACCAAGAGTGAGAGCAGTGGAAATGAATTACTTAAGAAGTGCGTGCAGAGTTACATGGAGGGATAGACAGACTAATGAGGAAGTAAGAAGGAGGTGTGGTGTGGAGGTAGATGTGCTGGAAAATGTGAAAAGGAACAACTTGAGATGGTTCGGCCATATGGAACGTATGGAAAGTGAGAGAATGACTAAGAGGGTGTACGAGAGCGAGGTGGAGGGACAGAGAGGGAGAGGTAGACCGAAAAAGAGGTGGAAGGATGGAGTGAGGAAGTATATGAACGAAGGCGGTGCTGGTTGGGGGGAGGGGCGTTGGCTGACTGGGGACAGAGGTGCATGGGGGCGGTTCGTTCGTGGCCACCCCTTCGGGGATCACGGCGTCAGGCACTAGATAGATAGATAGAAAACAATTAAAAATTCTAAAATAAGCAATACGGCTTCCTGTTCTGTAAATGTAAAAACAGAGGGATATTCTTAAGGGTAAATTTTTAGTTTGATCCCTAGACCTCCACCAAGCTTAAAATAATTCCTTCGAGGTAAAGTTGTACATTTTTCGGAAGAAAAATGTCACGACCGAAGGCCAGTATTTTTAAAATCACTCTCCAGGTCACAATGGACACCTAGATCGCCCGAAAAGTCTTAAAATTGACAGAAATGGGCCGAAAGGTCTTGAAAATTACAAGCTAATGGGGCGAAGGTATTTATATAAAAACAAATAATGGGGGCAAAAAATGGGGGAGTAGGGGGTCCAGAAGAAAACAAAAACATTAAGGGACCCCACTTCGCTTTTCTTTTCTCTTTCTCTCCCTCTCTCTATGGCTTATATCCATTCGGCCCCATTCAGCCTACTGTTATAAGACGTTTACCCCCATCCAGGTGTCAATATTTTCTTGGCGAGCGATAGCGAACCAGCATATATATATATATATATATATATATATATTTTTTTTTGACAGCAAGCTAAATTAGTAAATTTTTCGATAGAAAAATGTCTCCGGCGAAGCCAGATTTCTCCATACATTGCTGGCTCGCTATCGCTCGCCAGGAAGAAATCGACACCTGGATGGGGATAAACGTCTTAAAACAGTTGGCTGAATGGGGCCGAATGGATACAAGCCAGGGAAAGAGAGAAAAGGAGAGAAAGATAATATAAAAAACGGTGACCCCCCCCTTAGGTGAAAATCTCCCCTTAATCCCTCCACCAGCATTACGTAATTTTCATCGTATTCTGGTTACCATTAGACGATTTTCTTTAGTTTGTAATCTACCTATGCCCCTCAAGTGGGTAAATACGATCTCACCAACCAACTTTACTTCTAAACTCAATTAATTAAATCAACAAATACATGTGGCACTCCAAGGACTCGAACCTAGGATACTCACACCGAAATTCCGCGCATTTATGCATTACGCTATCAAGCCAGTTAACATAGGTCCTTCTCAAACTGCATAGAATCATCTAGTTTGAGCTAGAATCAAGGGTAAAATGGCATGATGGTGCTGAAGGGGTTAACGGAGTAGTGTTATCTTCTGCTACATAAACTTGAGACATTTTATATATTGTCTTGGGTTGAAGGGAAGAGGGAACACAAGGCACCCATTTAACCCAGGCGCAGACCTAGTTCACTGTTAGGCCTAACTCATTCAGTACCGCTGACATCATTTTCATGATATTCTGGCAACTATTAATCGATTTTATTCAGCTTAGGAAGGACGTCTACCAAGTACATGGCTACCAACTATCTACAATATTCCTTTTAGCTGCCATATATTCTTCCTAAGCTTAATATAATCTTCTAAATGTAGTTGACATCAAATGAACAAGACGTCACAAGTACAAAAAGGGTTAACATGGGCAAGGGGTGTGAGGAGATTGCCCAACCATCGCCATCTGCCTGGATTCGAACCCGTACGTCTAGGTTAAGAAGCGAGCGTGCTACTAACTACACCACAGGCCACATCACTTAAGACATAAAGCCAAGATTTGTATTACACTGCATCTATGTATGAACATTATCAACATAATTTACACATGTATTATTAACATTTGGGCCAAAGTTTATGATAAGTGTATGGGAACAAATGTTTCCATGACACTATTAAAACTATTTAGCATATGCATGTTTGTGTGTGTGTGTGTGAAATAGAGAGAGAGAGAGAGAGAGAGAGAGAGAGAGAGAGAGAGAGAGAGAGAGAGAGAGAGAGAGAGAGAGAGAGAGATGATGGTTTTGTGTCCTACTGTTTGCGCATGTGCACAAATATCCTCCACAACACGATAACCTCCACTATATAACCTGGGATTATTGAGCCACATAGCCCCGGCTCTATCACGCGTAACCGACTTGCTCCTACGCATATCACCTCACCGTAAGTCTTTTGATAATTTTCGTGGCGTTATCGCATATGATTACCAACCCAAACTTTCAGACTATACATACATTGTTGAAGAAATGTGTTCTATACAATATATATAATATATATATATATATATATGCACTGAACAAATAGTTGAGTGCATTTATTATTGATGAAAGAGTATTTGGCGAGTCGAAGAACAGATTTGGCTTGATTCCGGGCAGAAACATAGAAAGAAAGACATTCTACTGTATATATACCGGTATATATACAGTATATCTCGGTGTCTCTAGCTTTTCCCAAGCTTTCTGGCATCTAACCAAAAACCTCTCCAACAATTTTTCTTCCTGTCTTTCCCTCCCCTTTTTCACTCTGATGGCACTACCGTCACTTCTTCTTCTGACAATACTGAACTCTTCGCCCAAACTCAACCTTGAATGATTCCATTGCTATTCCTCCCTCTCCACTCCCCTCTCTCCTACTTATGCATAATATCCTAATCTCCTAAACAAATTTACTTTCTACCCTCTCTCGGCTTGATACTAAGAAGGCATACGGATCATACGGATCGTACGGATCGTACAGTGTTCCTCCTGTAGTACTAAAAAACTGTGCTTCCGTGCTGACTTCCTGCCTAGGCAAACTCTCCGTCTTCGTCTCTCCTCTAACGTCTTCCCTTCTTGCTAGAAGTTTGCTCTCATTTTACTTGTCCCAAAGAAGAGTGACCGCTCTCAACCCTCCAACTATTGTCCACTTGCTTTCATTTCTTGCATCTTCAAAGTTTTTGAAACTATTCTTGCTTCAAAATTTCTTAAGCAATTCTCTTCTCATAATCTACTCTCAGATCGCCAGTTTCTTTAGGAGTCCCTCTACTGGTCATATTCTTTCATATCTTACTAACTCTTGGTCATCTTCCTTTCGGACTTCGGTGAGCCTCTTTCTATTGCGCTAGAAATATCCAAGGCCTTCGATAGAGTCTGCCATAAATTTCTAACTTCTAAATTAACCTCCTTCGGTTTCTATCCCTCCATCTGTGCCTTTATCTCTAACTTCCTTTCTGGCCGTTCCATAGCTGCGGTTGTGGACGGCCATCGTTCACTTTCTCATCCTATCAACTCTGGTGTTCCTTTGGGTTCTGTCCTATCTCCAATTCTCTATCTAATATTCATAAATTATCTTCTCAACTGTACCTCCAGTCCTATCCATTCATATGCTGACGACTCTACCTCACTCTATTCAAGCAGTTTTCCAACACAGCCCAGAAAGCAATCACTCAAAATCCCATGTGATGAAGCCATAGAACACTTTTCTTCTTATCAAACAACCATTTTCAATTGGGGCAGAGAAAATCTTGTTGCATTAAATGCTTCCAAAACCCAATTTTTCCATTTATCTACCATTCAAGAACTCCCAGAGGACTATCCCTTACACTTAACAATACAAATATCAACCCTATATCTTCTCTCAGTATTCTCGGTGTCTCTTTTTTTCTTGATCTCTCTTGGAAAGACCATAATACCACTCTTGCTAAGACAGCTTCCCAGAAGCTTGGTATACTCAACTGCCTCAGGGGGTTCTATACCCCTGCACAGGGGCACAGTGCATCCATGTATTGAGTTTTGTTCGCATGTGTGAGGAGGATCATCTCACACAGTGATTCTAGACAAAGTAGAAAAGAAAGCCTTTCATCTCATTAACTCACATTCATTCACCGATTCTCTGAAATATCTCTCTTTGCTGCAATGTTGCATCTATCTCGCTATTCTATAGCTACTACAATAATCAGTGATCCTCAGAGCTCTCTCTCAGTGCATACCACCTCCTCTACGTTGGGTACGTAGCATCTGTCTTGCAACACAATCCCACCCCTACTCTGTGCAACTCTCCAACCCAAGAGTGAACCGATACTCGTCACAGGCAGTTTTGCCTTTGGCTCCTTCCATATATTAAAAACAATATATATATATATATATATATATATATATATATATACCCGGTATATACTGTAGGCTATATATATATATATATATATATATATACAGTATATATATATTTTTTTTTGTTTTTTTCTTCTATATTCCAAATACTCCCTCTCGGGCATAGGCTGAGAGCCTGCACACTACCGCTGAACACGGTGAGGCGGCCCGTGAGGTCTTGTTCCAGTCTAGGGAGTGAAATATGCGAAGCACCCATTCACGGCTCAAAACAACTCCATATCTGAAGCCGCTTCGCCTCTGCGCTTCACAGTCTCATCCCTCAGACTCGGACCCTCACTCTCAGAACGCCACCTATTAAGCAATTAACTCACGAGGCATTACCCCCTGTAGCATATTTTTGAATATGGGAATATTCATACAGTGCTATTTAATCAGGGAACAATGAGGGTATTTTTTTTGGCATTTCGGTGTGCTGTGGTAATGACTGAAACTAGGTACAGCACAAATTCAATCCCAATAATATCTTCCCATTGACATATTGGGATTCGAACCCGAGTCCATTGGATTACCAGGCCAGTGGCAAGACCACTCTGCCACACCTCCCCTATCTCATATATATATATATATCCGTTATTTACTGTAATTTAAAATAATCATGTACTGTATTATATTTCTAGCTTTATAGTATTCTAGAAACCAAAACCTAACCTTTCAAAACCATAGGCAACTGGGATATTAGGAAAGGTTAGGTTATATTAGGGTTTTTGGATATTTTTTATCCTACATTTTTTTTAACATATGCATTCGTTTTAAGCTCACGTCTATATGTGTTACATTATTATTTTAATTTATTCAGAAGTTTTGAGCTAAAAATCATCAGGAAATGACGCCACGATTGTGTTATTAACATTACCAGGCTTTTAACTCTTAGAAAATGGTTTTAGATACCTACCCACCTTAATACATTCAATGTACTGAAACCCATTTTTATTTTATTGTGACTCCTTAGACGACATTATTCGACATAGAAGGGACATGTTGAAGACAAAGGGTCAAATATTTATATAGTTTGTAGCCCTGCGATTCTTTGAAGTCGTCACTAAGCGGACCCAATTTGTTAAATATTATGACAATATTATTGCAGGAACAGAACTTGGGCAACTAAACCACATATTCAATAGGGGAGAGTTTTTGGTACGGCACCATTATTTATTGATACACTAATGATGTAGAGGACCAGGAGAATGAACTTAAGTTCTTGTTTCTACTCATATATTTATTTACCAATAATCACGAAATTAATACCTTTTAAGATTTGCTATACTATATACTGTATGTCCGGTATATGGGTACTGGTACTGAATGATCAATATTGTGGTGCCATCTATTATTGTACTGTTGACTATAATTAATTCTCCAAACCAAGTTTGAAGAGATTATGTGGTCGTCATTGACTGTATGTATGTTTATCTGTCTTTCTGTATGCAGGATGTCTCAAAAACTATTAGACGGATTTAGATGAAACTTAGTCAGTACCTAAATTTGGCATAGTTGCCTGCACTTCCACTTTTACCAGGGGTGTTCAGCTTAAGTGAAATAGTGAAATCTAGCCATTTTGATTGTGTGGACATTTTCTTATATGACTGCGCAATACCAACACAAATAGCTCCGTTAGATTATACAATATCAAACCCAGAACTGCTAGGTGTCACCAAAGTTGATGATCTTGTGTAAAGCGTTAGTGCAGGGAACTGGACCTGAATATAAACGATTGACTTTCAATCAACGTCCGTTGAGTCCTCCTCTCCCGCATACACCTAAATATTAAGGGAGCTCAGACGGTGTTGTGCAGCATAATTTACTGGTTCGGCTCAATGGTTTAAGGAGGGGGTTTAGTTTGCTCTCTAAACCTCTATCAAACTTAAAAGAAACACCCACAAGACCCCACTTTGATATAAATTTGTACATTTTCTACCGAAAAATTTCCCGGCCGAAGGCCGATTCCTCTTCAAATACAGACTCGCTATCGCTTGCCAGGAAAAAAATCGACACCTAAATGGCACGAAAGGTCTTAATATTGGCAAAGAAATGGGGCGAATGTCTTGAAATCAGAGCTAAACATGAGGGAGGTGGAGGACTCGAAAAAACAACTGCCTCCCCTTAAGCATTCCCAAAATTGACCATGAAAATATTTCGATGGACATTGACGATACTCAATATATAGGACATACTGGACTTGAGACACAACAATGGTGATGATTGAATGACTCCAGATCAGCTTCCCTCACAATATTCCCATTTTAATATTTACTATTATGCTCTCCAATATGTTTACTATTATGCTCTCCAATATGTTTACTATTATGCTCTCCAATATGTTTACTATTATGCTCTCCAATATGTTTACTATTATGCTCTCCAATATGTTTACTATTATGCTCTCCAATATGTTTACTATTATGCTCTCCAATATGTTTACTATTATGCTCTCCAATATGTTTACTATTATGCTCTCCAATATGTTTACTATTATGCTCTCCAATATGTTTACTATTATGCTCTCCAATATGTTTACTATTATGCTCTCCAATATGTTTACTATTATGCTCTCCAATATGTTTGCTTTTAGGTTTTGATGATTTATTAATTTTTAATTTATATCCCTGTACTTGTTTCATTCCCCTGTTTTAGCTAGTTATGCACGTCTTCTTAATCATTCAAGATTAATTAATAATAATGATTTTCCCCTTATTTTAGCTTATATATTTCATGCTTTATGGTATTGCGGTTCATTTACTTTGAACCATAGTTTTTGTTTGTTCCATTACTGTTCATGGATTTTAATTATTTTTGTATCTATTTGTTTTTAGATCCACTGACGATTGAGATGTTCTCCGAAACGTCTGATGACACACACACACACACACACACACACACAACATCTAACAGCATTTATGATTACTATTTCCTGCTTCAGATTCACCAGCTCTTCTAAGTTGAGCAGTGCAAGAATGAAACAATTGATCCTTGTGTTGCAGTTCTTGACAGGTCAGTACCGATATACTATTTATGCATGACTAGGTAGACGTCAATAAATGTTTATGTTAAATATTGCCAGACGATTTTATTCGTCACATAAAAGCCATCTTGAAATCAAAGAGTTAGTTATTTCAACTCCATAACTGCGAGAGGTTGGCTATGTTAGATAAAAACACAAATCTACTAACCAACGTGCATATCTAAAACATGTGCTGAAGGATTAGTTGTGTCGGAAAAAATGTACAGCTACTGACAAATGTTGTGACCTCTGGAAATTGTATTTATGCAAATACATATACATTTAGATTGAAGTTCAGATTAAATCAAGTATATAGTATTAAATACATATTATGTTATTTATAAATGCATAGATGATTTGGTTTGAACATCAACTTAAATGGATATATTTGCAGAAAGAAAATCGCAAGAGCTCATCACCACCCTTCTAGAAAGGATAGAGTAAAAAGCAGTTCGTCTCATCAAGTCTCCTCCCTATTCGCCGCAATGTTGCATCAGTCTTTCTTTTCTATCACTATTGCAATAATTGATATTCTTCAGAGCTTTCTCGGTGTATACCTCCTCCCTTACGGAGATTAGGTGTCACCCTCCTTTCAACACTTTCTCACCCCTATTCTGTCCAACACTAAACCAAAAGTGAACCAATGATCACAATCATTCTTCCATTCAAAAAGTAAAGTCCCTCTTTTCACCTTCTTATCACTTAAACTCCTTTAATTGCTGTGTGTCTAGACAAATTAACTCCCAAGCATCTTGAATTTGGCTCTCTATCACCCTTTCAACTTGGAGGGCCACTACCTACAGAAAATCTTGCTTTTGTTTCTTCTTACAATTTTTTTTTTATTATTCGATTACTAGACAAGATGAAGTCTGTAGATCTCACATAGATTACGTGCAGCCACCTCGTTGAATATTTTGCTTCCCAAACTGGCGGCACTTATCTAGCTGGCCATCTCAGTTGCATTCACTCACACGCCACCTAGTGAGCTTCTCACTATACAAGTTTGAACTATTAGTTTTACAAACTTATACATTGTATAAGTTCGTTTGCAATACTTGTATAATATACAAGTATTGTAAGTGAACACATTTATATTCGTCGAAGGCGTGGCTTATTTAGATTTTTTTTTTTTTTTACATCTCAGGTTAGGTTGTTTTAGATTTTGTGAAAACGGGTATTAATTGTCATCCCATATATTGAGATATTTAGCTGAAAATGTGCTACCATTTTTATGTCAAAACTATAGACCCAATAACAAAAATAACTTCTACGTAGCTTTTGAGTTTCGTCGCTCTTTTTAATGAAAGGTAAACACTGGGTTTTAATCTAAACAATTGTCTTACAGCAATTTAAGCTGAGTAGCCCATGAGTACATTGTTCTGGTTAGCCTCTGAAAGATGGCGATTTTGAAGATTTTTTCCATCTTTAACTCGCTATTTTACTCTGAAGGAAGAGGTTAAGGAAGAGATTAATTAGCCCAATATCAAGGTCTTACACTATTCAATTAGTTTTCCAGAACGTCCCAGCCAGCAATCCCTCAAAGACAAACGTAATGAAGCCATAGAACACTTATCTTGTGATCTAACTACCATTTCCTATTGGGGCAAAGAAAACCTTGTTGCCTTAAATGCTTCCAAAACCCGATTTCTTCATCTATCTACCTGTCGTGAACTCCCAATGGACTATCCCTTATACTTCAACAATACAAAAATCAACCCTTCATCTTCTCTCAGTATTCTCGGTGTCTCTTTCTCTTCTGCTCTCTCTTGGAAGGACCATATTACCAGTTGTGACGCCTCCCGGCGTTAGCAGAATGGTTGCGTGGGGCATTGCAGCTCGCTAGCGCTCGCTAGGATGGGGGGATGGGCTACAGTTGTCCTAGAATGATCTGCTTTATTTAATTAGTGTCGTGTTGCCACAGACAGTCTAGAAATGGTTTTTGTTTTGGTCTGTGACCGCGTCTTATATTTTATATTCGCTATAATATAAATGTTGCTTGTGTGGGAGGCGAGCGAGAGAGGGTGAGGGAGTACACCTGGCAGCGGGGTGAGCTATGACGCGGCTCGCTTGGGCGCTGACGGCGTTGGCGGCCGGGTGGTCAACTAGTCCCTGCCCATCGCGGCCTCGTGTTCTTTACCAGCTCAGAGCTTGCCTGACACGCGTATCGCCTACATCCTTTGCAATTCTGTCCCCCATACTCGCCACTTTGCATACTATTTCTCTCTCTCGACTTCTCCTTTCTCATTCTCTAATCTTTATTAAACTCAACATCCCTTCTGGTTTCAGCATAGACGTTCACCGTCGACCAGTCGTATTGTACGCGAAGCTCTCATATATTTCCATGTATTAGGTTAAGGAGGTATTATGCTTTATTGAGGTTAGAGAGACGGACTTTTCCGTATGTGTCCTCTCTCGGGAAGGTTGTAGACCGGTATATGTCTCCCTGGCAAGGTGTTGAGTGATTCTGCTTGGTTATCTAAAGCTAGACTAGGGGTAAGGTTACTGTGTCGTTGTCTCCGATGTGTGCAGTGTTAGCTAAGCCCTGCACGACATCGACAGGTACTGTGGGAGCCTAAGTTGTCTTCGGGTGGGTTTACTTTGCGAGCACAGCGCTGTGGTGTGAGAGGGCCATAGCCTATCCCTCACAACATAGTGCTGCCTCTTTGTGTTGACTTCTGAGGGATCGCCAGGATAGAGCTAGGTACTAGAGACCTAGATTTATCAAGAGAGCATCCCCGTCATATAACGTAATCTTCATTATACCACCTTCGGACAACGTGAGGCTACGAGCCGCATGCTCACCCATTGTTGCCCTGCCTTGATACCCCAGCTAGACTTTATTAACTGAGCAGACACTGGTTAGAGATAAGCCCCCATTATTATATGTATGCAACATTATTATTCACTGCACTTTTGAGCCGAGGTTGTTGTTGAGTTGCACAACCCTAGTAGGCTGTTGCGTTGTGTCACGAAGCATTTCTTTAGTTGTCGAGCATTACTACCTTTGCGCAGTCTTTATTATTCGCCTGCCTATTATTACTATATGTCCTAGTATTTATTGTGACCCGTATTCTGCATTATAATTGTTCAAGATTCTTTACAAACATCTTCCCAGCATCAGACTTATTTCAGAAGTTTCCAGTTGATGTTGCAGGACTAGCATTGCACTTTCTTTAATACAGGAGTGCCAGTTATTTGAGTATCTACCGTAACGTTAATTAATCACGTTAACTATCTTTTCTTTGTGTAACCTAATCGAGTAATCTTTTACTGTTTGAGAATAGGCTGTTTCATCGAGCGTCAGCCTAGTGTGTGTGCACCAGTTACCGAGTCATAGGATACCTCGTTGTCCAGGCACGACTCAGGGCGGTAATGGTGTTTTGTTTTCCAGTGTTTAAGGTAGGGGTTGGATCTAGTGTTACCGTTGTTGCATTTTGCCATTATCTAGTCCAATGTTGAAGAGCCCTGTGTCTTTGAGAACCTGGATCGTAACACAGTCTTGCTAAGGCAACCTCCCAGAAGCTGGGAGTGCTCAACCGCCTCAAAGGGTTCTTTACCCATGCACAAATTCTTTCTCTGTACAGGGGCACTGTGCGTCCTTGTATTGAGTATTGTTCACATGTGTGGGGATGATCCTCTCACACCGCTCTCCTAGACAAAGTAGAGAGGAAAGCCTTTTGTATCATTAACTCCCGTCCTCTCACCGACTCTCTGCAATCTCTCTCTCTTCGCCGCAATTTTGCATCTCTCTCGCTTTTCTATCGCTACTACAATAATCAGTATTCCTCAGAGCTCTCTCAGTGTATACCACCTCCTCTACGTAGGATATGTAGTACCCGCCTTGCAACACAATCCCACCCCTACTCTGTGCAACTCTCCAACTCAAGAGTGAAACAATACTTCCAATCTGTCTTCTATTCAACAGCTGAGCTTTGGAACTCCCTACCTGAATCCATCTTTCCCTCATCCTATAACTTAAATTGCTTCAAACTCCGTGTGTCCAGGCATTTTGGCTCGACTGCTCATTAATTTTAGCCCTGTCACTCTTTCAACTCTGGGGGAGGCACTCGTCACAGGCAGTTTTGCCCTCCCTCAGCCATATAAAAGAAAAACAAAAAATCTAGATCTATTCATATTCCTGTGGTGACGAATTGAATATAGATATTTTGGTGCTTTTGTACTCTCAAATTACAAAGGGTCATTGAGGGATATATCATTAGAGATATAACAGATTGGCAGAGATAAATTCTGTCAACTATAGCTTAATCCTTACTAAATCTATGTGGGCGAGTCTGTCCCCCACCATGTGCCATTCAAGAAAACAAGACTTCTTCTTCAGTGTAGGACATGCTAGCCATTAGAATTTGACAACAGATATATCTTGATATTTGTATTCAATCATTACACTATATTTCTGTGAAAATTTATATACTGTCAAATACTTAAAAACGTAGTTTATACAGTAAGCTAAATTGAATTGTCTGGTGTTAGATAGACTGAACGTAAACTAATAAGTGTTATACCAGGCTTTTTACCAGGTTTGTGTATTGGTTATATTGACTTCTATCAAGACTGGGGAATTCAGAGTTCATACAATACATGTAAAGAATCAATTAGAGGATACATATAACACCAAGAGATAGTTTACAGAAGAGTTTAATTATCTTATGCTCAATGTACATTAATAACAGATAGATATACTTGGGTAAATGGCATAAGCTAATACAACATAAAGATACTGGATTCGAGCACAATCAAGGATCTAGGAGCTGAGGTATATATATCAAGTTTAGATGTCCTCTAGCACAATACACAATAATAATAGTTTCTTGGAATACTGAAAGTCGGATAATACCTATGTATAAATTTACTTATGCATATAATCACTATGAACACACCTTAGACGAGGTTTTACACTGAGTTAATATCATGAAATCTAATTTCCTTAATGTACTGGTGGAAGATTTGACAGAGTCAATATATGAGACTCGAATTTCATAAGTCACCTTGCGCACTGGTGAGACTGAGATAGAGTCAGTATGTGAGGGACTCCAACTGAATAACATTGGTGACAGAATTTATGTTGGGACTCTAATGTTATCACGCTGGTGGTAATTTATTCAGAGTCAATAGGTAGGACTCTAACTTTATACGTCACCTTGCGCACTGGTGAGATTTAGGCAGAGTCTATAATCTTAAGGACTCTAATTTTAATATGCCTCGTCATTGGTATCGACTTTATTCCGGTTTTTATTATAATCTCCAGAATTAACACTTGGAGTAAAAGTTGAGGTAGCAGCTTGTAGTCATCTGGGTCTCCGTATTGCCGTCCAGCTTGGCCTGTCGTGTGAATCAGTTGTTTAGTTACAGATGGAGAAATGGGTATAAGATCTTACATGAGGTTCCGTGGTATCATGACACTGGGCACCTCATCGGACTAACGCGAGTATGTTTTACGTACTCGGCTATCCTGATCGTTATATTACTCGTTGATGAAATTCTGTTCAGGTACTCTTGGCTTTGGGTCTTTAATATAATGCCTGTGTCATGACACAGTGGCAGAATATTGGGCTAACGCAAGTAGATAGTATGATCATGACCAATACTATTTTCCTTGACTGCCTCTGAGGTTCAAAGAACTCGGGTCGATGTTTAAACCTTTTGCTTACAATTGCCAGCCAACATGTCAGTGGACAAAAGTAAAAAGGACTTTTGTATGCAGAGTGCCTGTTACGGTATCTCGCAAAGCCTTGAGCTACTTAGAGAATCTTAGCATGCCAAGTATCCTTTGGTAGTTGGGGAAATACGGTTTTAATAAAAGGAGTCAATTGGGGACATGTCCTTCGAGCTTAGACTTCCTTTATTTATTTATTTTATTTTATTTTCTATGTGAATGAGGGAGACAAAAGGCATAACTGCCTGCACCGAGTGCCTCCCCAGATTTCAAAGAGTGACAGGGCCGAAATCAAGGGACGTTCGAGCTAAAATGCCTGGACACACGGAGTTTGAAGAAATTTAAGTCATAGGAAGAGGGAAAGACTGATTCTGGGAGAGAGTTCCAGAGCTCAGCAGTTGAATAGAAGAAAGTCTGAGAATAGCGTTTCACTCTTGAGTTGGAGAGTTGCACAGAGCAGGGGTATGCCTATTAATGATTTCTATGTTGATATTGTATCATGACACGTAAATAATAAAGATTCCTCAATAGGTAATAACTCCTCAGACTTGGGGGATATTAAGCATACCTTTTATTCCACTGAATAGGAGGTTAATTTTAGGACTACAAATCACTAATATGTCAGTGTGCTTTGAAGCCCTAGAATTGCTTGACCCTGTTCAGTTTCTCTAGCATAGTAATGACTGTGGTATACTATCAATGGAAGTTAAATATCTCTAAGCTATAATAATTCAAAACAAAATCATTCTAAATTAAATTTCTCTATATCTAAATTGAATTCAATCTGAAACAAGCTAATTTATATCCAAAGGTCTCACATAATAAATTATATATAAAGTAAGGTTATAAGGGTTAATATTATCCAGGAATTAACTCACCAATAGTTCCACGTGGCAATGAGACAAAGGAGAACGTTTACCCAATATGGCGGACGCCGGCCCTGAGGCTCGGCTCAAGTGAAGAAAAGAATCAAATGATTATATGGGAATGGACATGAATACTATGTTTATCTGTCAGTCAGTCATGGCGTCGATGAGAGCGTCGTGATGGTGTAGATGTATGTATTGCTGTCAGTTTATTGTGATTAGAGGCACAAAAGCTCGATCAACTGAAGGCGGAAATTAGATGTTAACTGGTTGGTGTTCGTGGAGGCTCTGCTGCTTCCAGCCCTCCGCCTTGCTGCCGTGGCATACGCCAGGGCCCAAATTATCGTACCGATTCTATGTTGCTCAATACGATAAATTATGTTAATATATACGATAAATTCATATATACTACATAAGACCATGTCAATATTGCTCAATAGCATATTAGGCCTTTTATAATCTTAACTTACTTACAATCTTATAATATACGATCTAATCGTCCTACGCCGTGCAGCGGGAACGACCGTGACGTCACAGAGACGTGCGGTAGCACAAAAAGTACCGTACACTATCGTATTTACACGATACACTCCCCCCACAAAAATACCTTAACCCCACCTTAAATTTAAAGTTGCCCAGAGGCTATCTTCTGACGCCACATGTCGACGGCGCCAGCAGCAGCGCGTCTGGGACGCGTCCCGGTCCGAGATTGATCACCATCAGTAAGAGGTGAGTCGTTACTTTGAGAATCCTCGGACCCAGCAATAACAGGTGGAGTCTCCGATTGTAAAGTGGAATCGAGCTCCAAAGCGTACAAACGTGCGATAGAACGAACAGTAGTACCAGTGGCTATCTTCAATAGCGCCACCCGCTCTACAGAGTCTTCCCCCTTATATACCTCCAACATGCGGCCCAATTTCCTGTACAAACGAGGGCTATCTTCTTTAATTAAAACGACTTCACCAACAGTAGGTGCCGTCGGTCTACCAGAGGGTGTAACACTCCTTTCCCTCAATGCTAGCAGATATTAATTAATCCACCTTTTTCCAAAATCTTCGATTACCCTCGATATATACTGGTATCGCTTAGACACCGCTGCTTCAGAGTACAACGAGGGATCCTCTAATTCTATAATGGATTGGAAATCAGATGGAAACGCAGTCAATGGTTTACCATATAGCAAGTGAGCTGGCGTTAATGGTAGTGGCTCTTGCAGGTCGGTGTACACATATGTGAGAGGACGATCATTCACGACTGCCTCTATCTCTATGAGGACTGTCGTCAACTCACTCTTCTTTAACCCTTCTTTAGCGGCCTATGCGGTTTATTTATATGTACCGCCCAGCGGGGTGTTTTTAGCCAAAATAGGGCTGTTTACGTGATCATTTTCATGCCTAAATAAGACCCAGAACGTAAAACAAGTATCTATCCCTGAAAGGGCATAAACAGAGCTTTCGAATGACACCATAACGATCCTTTTATGATGGCTAGTTTTCTTGCAATAACCGTGCAACGCGAGTGCAAAAGCATGTAATTAGCCACTTTCCCGATACAATTCCGTATATAGCGAGTGAGAGAGGTAGGAGGGAGGTGAGATTCGTGTCAGTAGGTTCGCCGCGGTGGTCTGGAGCAGTCATACGCTCGCTACTCTCCTGCCACCACTTGTCTCTCTCTCTCAGCAACATTACGTGCTGAAATTGCCACTCGACCTATGTCGAGCGCCGCCACATAGTCCAGCTTTATTTAACTCGACTTATGTGGTGAGCCGCTTTTTAAGGGTTAATAGAGCACGTCCTACTACCGCTCTGAGTCCTGACTTTACTATGCCGACACACCGTTCCCACATCCCACCAAACCAAGGTGCCTTAACTGGGATGAACCTCCATTCGCACTTCCTCTCTCCCATAAAAGTGATGATTGTAGGATCACTACTCATATCCTTTAGATATCTTGATGTCTGGATATAAGTAGGAGCATTGTCGCTAAGAATGAGTCGAGGGAATGAACGACGGGCACAAAACCGTCTAAACGCCAGCATAAATACTTCGCTAGACATATTATCACATAATTCTAGGTGTACCTCACGGGACGTTGCACAGTAAACAATAATATATAAACTTTCTCATGCTCTCTCGTCTTCAATGTACCTGTGTAATCTAACCCTACAGCTTGGAAAGGCTCTATGTGCTTTTCACGGCATTCAGGTAGAGGTGGAGCTGTTCCAGTTGCATATGGTTTACCCTTTAGTCTCTGGCATATTACACACTTTCTTACTATGCGTCGAGCTACTTGTCGAACTCTGGGTATCCACCATGTGACACACAAATTTGATATAATATGACATACCCCGTAGTGTTTTACTTCCTTATGTGCACGTATGATCAATAGATCAGTAACGTGATGTCTCGTTGGCATAAGTATAGGACGGTTTGTGCCGTCCGTTACACCCGACCACCTCACGCGACCCTCACACCTGATGAGGTCATTATCTAGGTGCAACCTCAATTGATGCACTAAATTAGGCATTATTGTCTTATTCGAGCTTTGCAAAGATTCTAATTCATTGGAAAAGGTTTCTGCTTGAACCCACTTGATCAAAGTTACTCCAGCTGCTTTATATTCACGAGCATCAATATTGTGACCCCTGTTGCAGAGCTGGCCCGTTACTTTAAGCTTTATATTGGATATATATCTCAACACCCAAGCTACAACTCTGAATAATTTATTATAGTCACCGAATCTTGCCCATTCTAATATTGGACCCGGTGGCTCATTTGGTTGGGCTGTAACTGCCACTGTTTCCAGTGGCAGAAGTCCCTCACCAACAGCATGCCAAATCGTCCATTCATTTTCATGGAGCAGCCACTTTGGACCATGCCACCACAATTCGGACTTCACTAACTGGCTAGCCGTTATACCCCTAGTTATGATATCACTAGGGTTGTCTTTTGTATTTACATAATGATATGCAACGTCCTGCAATAGGGCCCTAATCTCATCTACCCTATTTCACACATAAACTGGCAGAGACTTCTTTGCTATGTACCCAGTTGAGTGCGACTTGACTATCGCACCATACGTGAACGACTTAAATATTCAACTCTCTCTCATATGCTGCGCGTACATGTTGCACCAGACCTGCTAATAGCAGCATGGCAGTCAATTCCATTTTAGGGATAGTTACCTTTTTGACCGGGGCTACTTTAGCCCGGTGTTACGAACTGGCACTCGGGTACACAAGGGCTCTCAATCAGGACTCGAGTACGGCTCGCTGCCACAACGGAAACACACGATCCCAACCCCTGAGTACTGCCAGCCGAACAAAAAACACCAATACCCTCCAGAGTTCAATCTGCTATAACGGGGTATACAAGAACTCGGTACTAGTGTTCAACAACAGACTAATAAAGAGACAGGAATTATCTAGTCTGGTCAACAATCAAACAATGAAGTAAGAAACAACAACACCAAAGAATAGTGTTGGCCGAAGCCGAAGTAATCCACCCTTGACTAAGAACTTAAGAAGTCCTCCACCCTCTACTTCGGATCGGCACTATTACGTTACGTTAATTAATAGTCCTTAAGCATCGAGCAAGGAATCTTCTGAAAAAAGTTAGATGCTTCTCGGATGCTCGTAAGAAGTACGTATCGGATTTTGAACAGTAATTCAATAAGCAAAAACACTGGCAATTAAATACTATTAACCCTTAATTAGCGGCTCACCACATAAGTCGAGTTAAATAAAGCTGGACTATGTGGCGGCGCTCGACATAGGTCGAGTGGCAATTTCAGCACGTAATGTTGCTGAGAGAGAGAGACAAGTGGTGGCAGGAGACTAGCGAGCGTATGACTGCTCCAGACCACCGCGGCGAACCTACTGACACGAATCTCAGCTCCCTCCTCCCTCTCTCACTCGCTACATACTGAATTATATGGGGAAAGTACCGAATTACATGCTTTTTGCACTCGCGTTGCACGGTTATTGCAAGAAAACTAGCCATCATAAAAGGATCGTTATGGTGTCATTCGAAAGCTCTGTTTATGCCCTTTCAGGGATAGGTACTTGTTTTACGTTCTGGGTCTTATTTAGGCATGAAAATGATCACGTAAACAGCCCTATTTTGGCTAAAAACACCCTGCTGGGCGGTACATATAAATAAACCGCATAGGCCGCTCGTAAGGTGTTAAAGGTTTAAATTGGCATAAGAATAATTAAAAGAATACGCAATAGTAAATGGCAAACATTAAAAAAAAGTACTCCGCAAATGCAACGGCAATAGCCTACTCGGATTGTGCTCGTGGGCCACTAATCACTAAAGTAGCCAAGCTTGCAACACATGAAATCAATAGTGCATAAACAATATCATACATAAGGAAAGCTTCAATACTATTCTGTATCTACTAATCGAGTAAAGTCTAGCTGGGGTACTGTGGGCAAAAGGTAGCAGTGACTGAGCAAAAACGGCTCGTAGCCTAGCGAAGTCCTCACAACTGTTTAAAGTACTACGTTAAAACTAACAAGTGCACTTTGAGAAATCCAGATCCCTTGTATCTGGTTTTCTCCCGGCTCCTTGACAAAGTAAAAACAAACTGTTAATAAAATACAGGGTGGTTAGGTTCTTGCCCTCACGCACTGTAAATTATTAACTCAACACAGTCAGCCGCGAAGACAACCTAGGCTTCACTGAACCGAAACGAGTATGCAGGTTTATCGCTTAACCACTGCATCAAACAACAACTCGTAACACAGAAAAGCCTTACCCCAGTCTAGCATTACCTAGACTAGCAGAAAACAGGAATAATAATAATAACACACAGGGAAATGCATATACAAGTGCAACAAACATAAATCAATCCTATTCTAAGTTAACCCTTCCAAAATAGGCTATCTAATAGGCAAGTATCTCGTGAGAACTCAAGCGATAATACGTTGGCTGACTAGCTCTGCACCAACGGGACCATGGAAGTTAAAAAGGGTAGGGAAAAGAGGAGATAAGAATGTAAGGTAGTAGAGAAAGTTCACATCAGTCAGAAGAATATATATAGTTAGCAAGGGAAATGAGAAGTCGCTCTGCCTAATGAGTTCTGATGAAAAAATGGCTAGACTTCCCTTTTTATACCCGGCCCTCTAGTGAGCCCAACGTGAACTACTAAGGACCGCCCACTGACAACCATTACGTAATTTCTCTCTCTCCTCTGGGATAGACAAAGGCTCCCCTAGCACTAAGGGAGGGAGTGAGTTAGGCCCACCTCCCGCCTGGTACCCACTGACCCCCAACTGTGGCTGTTTCTCTTCCCATCATTACAAATAAGTTTTACACACAATACTTATAACTAATGATATAAAATAGAACTCGTTGACTCTGATGAAAACAAAATACATATTCATAATACTTATAGTACAACGGCTCACATGAACTAAGTTAGGAAACTCTACATAGACTACAGCCAAAGTTCCTGCCCTGACGATCCTAGCGAGAGTGGGGCATGACTAGGCGTTCTGTACAGCATGCTCACACGTGGACATGCGTCACACCTCCCCCAAGATTTTACTCGCTCAACCCTGAGCTAAAATCTGACAAACACAGAACCCCATCAAGCCCCTCACACCCAGCGACCGCATGGCACTAAGACAAAGCTGAGTTTATCACCAAAACACATCTTATTATTAAAAAAAAATTCACATTTTATAACTCCTCCCAACAATAGCAAAAAGACACAATATCATGCTCCCAGAGCGAGCTTACAGCAGCTCAGCCGTTTGATAGTTCGTGGACTACTCAAACTCTATAGGCTATGACAAACTTATACGATTATCTATATCAAAAGAAAGAGTTTTATATGATTTTTTTATTTTAATATGTTTTTCCCGGCTGCACTATAAGGGCAGCCTATTTTCCTCCACTCAAACCCACACACCTGTGATAGCCTACGACTGATCATCCACCCTTGATAAACAATCTGCGATCACATTGTCACATCCAGCAATATGACGGATGTCCAGGTTATACTCCTGCAACATCAAAGACCACCTGGTCAGTTTCATATTGCGATTGTGAAATTGATTCAGGAATCTCAAAGGGTGATGATCAGTGTAGATAACCACGACTGGGCCATAGGCTGGAACATACACCTCGAAGTGCCTGAGCGACAGCACAATCGCCAGTAATTCCTTTTCTATTGTAGAATAGTTCTTTTGTGCAGCATTGAACTTCTTAGAAAAGAAACTTACTGGGTGTTCCACACCTTCATTGTCTGTCTGTAGCAAGACGGCACCAGCCCCTACACCACTAGCATCTGATGCCAGCTGAAAAGGCCTGTTAAAGTCTGGGGCACTGAGTATCGGGTGAGTACATAGCAAATGTTTCACCAAAGTGAAAGCCTTTTCACACTCAGGTGCCCACAAAAACTTTTTGTCTTTAGATAACAAATCTGTGAGAGGTGCCAACACCGTTGAGTAACCTTTTATGAAGCGTCTGTAGTAGCCTATCATACCCAAGAATCTCATAATCTGCTTCTTGGTTGTTGGGTGCGGAAATTTATTGATAGCCTGTACCTTGTTCTGAGTAGGGCATACCTGTCCCCTTCCCACTACAAACCCAAGGTACTGCACAGTGGCTTTTACGAAGTCACACTTTGCCAAATTTACTACCAGACCTGCTTCACTAAGTTTCCGGAACAAGGTCTCAAGGTGCTCACAATGGCTCTCAAAGTCGTCATCATAAATGATTACATCGTCCAAATATACGGTGCAATTTGGAATGTCCTTTACAATTTCATTCATCAGGTTCTGAAACGTTGCTGGTGCATTCTTAAGTCCGTAAGGCATAACATTGCACCGGTAGGTACTCCCGTCCACAACAAAACCACATACCTCTTTAGCACGCTCGGACAAAGGTACTTGCCAGTAACCTTTTACTAAATCTACTTTAGACAAAAAACGAGCATTACCAATTTTGTCAACACTATCATCAACCCGAGGAAGAGGATATGGGTTAGTTGGAGTCAAACCGTTTAACCTACGGAAATCAATACAAAAGCGTACCTTGCCATCTGGCTTAGGCTGCAGTGTTACGGGGGAATTCCACTTAACTGTGCCTTTCTCTATCAACCCTCTACCGAGCATATACTCCAACTCATCCCTCAGAGCTGGTAGTTTTATGGGGGGCACACGGTACGGGATTGACTTAAAGGGTAGATGGTCCCCCACGTCAACATCATGCATAGCCTGAGTAGTGAGGTCTGGGTGTTCAGCAAATATAGTGGGGTATGAACCGAACAACTGACGGATAGCATCAAACTGCGGTTCAGGAAATGAGCTATAGCCTCGTCAGCCCTAAGGCTCGAGTTCCCCGCCCACTGATCCGCTGAAACATGTTGATTCCAGCTATCCTCCTCTGAAGCTTGACTGTCCCCCTCTCCTTCTCCACCACGGCCGCAACAAGCCAACACAGGGACAGTGAGAGGCTCAGAGGGGCGCCTCACATACTCTTTAATAAGGTTCACGTGACATAACTGGTTCTTTTTCCTCCTGTCTGGAGTGGCAACAAGGTAATCTAAGTCTGAAATTTTTTCCACAATTTTATAAGGTCCAGTGTACTTCGCAGAGAGGGGGTTACCAACCAAAGGCAACAAAATTAATACCTCTTGTCCTACAGTGAACTTCCGGAGCCTCACTTTGCGATCATACCTGTCCTTCATCAAAGCTTGTGATTCTGTCAAATTTCTACCTGCCATCTCCAGACTCTTAAGCATGCGCTCACGACTTTCAAGCACATACTTTAATAATGGACAAGACTGCACAGTCCCCTCCCAAATTTCTTTCAGCATGTTAAGGGGGCCCCTGACACGGTGTCCAAAAATCAGCTCGTTTGGACTAAATCCCAGGCTCTCACCAGGTACCTCCCGAGCATCAAACAGCACATAAGGCAATCCAAGATCCCAATCCATACCGTTGTCAGCACAATAACACCTGAGCATGCTTTTAAGTGTAGCATGCCACCGCTCAAGCACCCCTTGACTCTCAGGGTGATACGCTGACGATACTACTGCTCGTATCCCATGCTGTTGCATTGTTTGCTTGAACATGTTGGAGGTGAAATTAGATCCCTGATCAGACTGAATCTCCTCCGGGTACCCGTACCTTGAGAAGTACCACAACAAGTTACTGACTACCGTCTTAGCCATTCCATTTTTCATAGGGTATGCATCGGGGTATCTAGTGGCAACATCCATTATGGTTAACAAAAATTTATTTCCAGCCTTAGTGGGAGGGAGTGGACCAACCATGTCAACAATAATTTTACTAAAGGGTGGCCCAATCACAGGAATAGGGTGTAACGGAGCCTTAGGAATAACTTGGTTCGGTTTCCCGACACGTTGACAAATATCACATGAGTTTATCCATGACTGCACATGAGACTTCATCCCCGGCCACCAAAAAAAAAATCCCAAAGCCGCCACCGTTTTTCTCACCCCTAGATGTCCTGCCAGTGGTATGTCATGCGCCAACCTCAGTAGGTTATCCCTGCACTCCCGTGGCACCACCAACTGGTCCACTACTCCGGACCCCTTTTGCCAACTACGTTTAGGGTCTTGAAAATGCCTATAGAGGATGCCTTCTAAATAAAAAAAATCTCCTGGCTGTGCATCGCCGTCCTTGTCGAGCTCTACAGCTCCATTAGCACACGTTTGGAGCTCAGGGTCCTCTAGTTGCAACCGACGTATATCTGAGGGTGCCAAGCGATCTAACTGCTCCCGGAGCAATGCATGACCTTCCCCGATACTGGGCTGCTCCCTCTGTCTCTCTCGTTGTACATAACGTTGCTGTCGTGGAGACTCGTCATGCCCAGCCTCGTCACTCTCGATGACAGGCCCAGGGGCTACTCCAGAATTAAGTAATGGTGCTAATACTGAATCACCCAGGAGAGCCGCCGAGTCAAAACTCTTAAAACCAACTCCAGCTTTAGCCTCCTCCTGTTGATCGTTCCTCCGCTGGTCTGAAGACGGAGGACTAGGCTGTGGCACTTTAGCTGCCCGAGCTCGGGTGACAACACACGCCATGGGTTGTGTCTGGCACCGCTCGACCCACTCTTGCTCTTCCCTACTCACGTCGGCCGGCCTCTCGGCAACGACTAAGGGTAGACCCTCAGAAGCGGGCATTGCAAAGTCGTTGCCGAGAAGAAGGTCGACGCCCTCCACTGGCAGTTTCTCCACAATCCCGACATCCAATTCACGTGCCACACCATCCACCTCCAACTCCAACCGCACCAGCGGGTATGACCGAGTTGCATTAATACCCTGCACCACTACCACCCGAGCCGCGTTTGTAGGGTAGCCAGTCAAGTTTTTCATCAGAGTCTGGGAAGCACCTGTATCACGCAAGACCTCTACTCCATGCTTGCGCCCCGCCCACATCACGCAACCCCGCCCTCTATGGTCGCAAAAAACATCCTGAGCAGGGTTCGAGCCTCCCAGGTGCTTCTGCATTGGCTGTGCCTCAGCCTCTGACGAACTGCCCCGGGCAAACTCAGATGACTTCGGAGACACACCAATGTGGCAGGCCAAAGACACAGCTGCTGTAGGTGGTTTGCTAGGACAGACTCTTGCAAAGTGCCCCTTTTTATGACAATGATAACACTCCAACTCCCCTTTGGGCTTCCCTTGGTACTGGGAAGGGCCCGGCCCCTTCTTAAACGGGACGGTGCTAGTCTTGTGGTCAGTCTTGGTATCATGGCTCTTGTACTTGTTTGCATAAGGTATACCACTAACTCGGGGGGGTGGGGCATCACGCCCCTTGTTACCTGCCTCACTACGCTGGGCAGACCCGCACCCACGAATTAGTGATAGCCGGAGGTCAGCCATCTCAGCTGCCTCCTGTAGGGTTTTTGGTTGCTTTTCTTTAATAGTTAAAGTCATTTCTGCAGCAGTACACTTATAAAACTGCTCGAGCAGAAACAGCTCAGTCAACTGTTCTGCCGTCTCAGCTTTCTCAGAACGTGTCCAGTTTTTAAGTGCATCTTTTAAGTCCCGGGCATGTTCAAGAAAGGTCGCCTCCCTAGTCTTTGTAACACCCCGAAACTTCAATCGATATGTTTCCGGTTGCAACTCGTATGCCCGTAGGACAGCTCTCTTCAATTCTGGGTAGTCAATGCAAGACTCTAAAGGCAGTGCATCATAAGCCTTCAGACCCTTACCCATAAGTCTTGAGGAGACTAGAGCTGCCCACTTCTCTTCAGGCCAATTATGCTCCCTACACTTCTTCTCAAAACGATTAAAAAATTCTGTGACTTCAGTTTCACTAAATACCGGCACCAATTTGACTAATTGGGCCAAGGACTGTTCTCTTACTTGGCCCTCACGGCCCATCCGAGTCCCTGTCGACTCTGCACGAGTCTTATCTAAATCTAATTTAGCACAATATTTCTCTGAGTCGTACCTAAGCTCAGCCTCATGCCTCCTGGTCTCATCCTCTTGCCTCCTGGTCTCATCCTCTTGCCTTCTAACCTCAATCTCATGCCTCCTAGTCTCATTCTCCTGCTTCCTAGCCTCAATCTTAGCAAGCTCAAGTCTAAATACCATATCTGGAGACAGGCAGGAAGAGGGAGCTGCCACTACTGAAGGAGGGGGGGCAAAAACTGGGG
The DNA here is from genome assembly GCA_032716605.1 of Paralithodes platypus. NCBI lineage: Eukaryota > Metazoa > Arthropoda > Malacostraca > Decapoda > Lithodidae > Paralithodes > Paralithodes platypus. The sequence goes on along the minus strand of CM064510.1, from coordinate 38,781,056 downwards.
AACCACCATGTGCACCACCCGAGGGCACTCCAATCTGCCAATTCTCATCCCTCTGTGGGAGAGTGCTAACCTCCGGTAACTGAGTGGACGGCACTGTGGGAGTCGAGTGAGAGGGGATCTGGGGAGGAACCCCCCCAAACGCCCTCTCCTCCGAAACCCCATGTCGCCCACGCAACACCCAGGAAATCAGCTCCCCCTTGGACATCCCTACTACATTGGAAATGCCCAAAACCTTGGCTATCAGGTGCAAGCCACAAACATCCACCCCAGTCAGCCTCTCCTCCGTCACGTGGTACCGCTTACTCACAAAAACTCTAGCATCCTCCTCACTGGTTACTAACGGCACACCTTCAAATGACATCTCTCGCTCATCGTCAGTGCTAATGCACGACATACTGAAGTCCACAAAAAAATTCTCGAGACAAAAGTGTTAAACTTCCTATGCAAGCACTAATTACTAAATTAACTGGAGTCTCTTAAATGCTTTACTAATTGCCATACAAAAAAAATATTCTTCAATATGCACGCTAAAATACAAACAAACAAATGTTGTACAACTCTGCAAAAATTTATACTGTTCACAAAATCCTAAGCAAGGTCGCCATTTGTTACGAACTGGCACTCGGGTACACAAGGGCTCTCAATCAGGACTCGAGTACGGCTCGCTGCCACAATGGAAACACACGATCCCAACCCCTGAGTACTGCCAGCCGAACAAAAAACACCAATACCCTCCAGAGTTCAATCTGCTATAACGGGGTATACAAGAACTCGGTACTAGTGTTCAACAACAGACTAATAAAGAGACAGGAATTATCTAGTCTGGTCAACAATCAAACAATGAAGTAAGAAACAACAACGGGGTAGGTAGTAGGGGTAGGCAGCCCCGTCCAGGGAAGTACTACCGCCAAGGTTTCGGGAGACTCAGGGAATAGCCTGAATTCCATTTTCTCTCCCAGGCCTTGGTAGCTGGATACATATCTTTCTGCCTCACACATCAGGGGTATCAGGAAAACCCTCTTTATATAACATACACATCCAACTTCACGACATTGCCCTACATTGCTATCCTCTATCCATAAAACACTACTCTTCCCACTACATATCATATATGTAACACCATACACCTTACCCAATAAATATGGCAGTACAATTGTTAAGAGCAAACCTGGTGGTCCCTCGGATATCCACCCCGGCAGGGTTGGGTCATTGACACAGGGCCCTCCCGGTCGTCATCATGCGACTGTGTCTAGAGCATTGCAACGTCCCAAAGCTGCTCGTCGGTGCAGCTTTTTCTTTAGCAATATAAGGGGACTTCACTCTAACATCAATTCTGTACACCAATTTCTTCAAGCAGAATCCCCTACTCTCCTTTTTTTGACAGAGACTCAAGTAACATCCACATCTGACACGTCTAGATTTAATTTTCCAGGTTATCAACTGCTCCAAAATTTCAGACCTAAAGGAGGTGTATGTTGCTTCGCAAAATCTGAAATTGCCCTGGAGGAGGTTACTAGTTTCAATTGTCCCTATTTTGATTATTCTATATACAAATTAATTTCTGCTGGTAAATTTAAATACATATGTTGCATCTACCGTTCCCCAAATACTCCTCCAGAGCAAAGTCTTTTTGATTCTCTGTCCTCACAACTCAGTGTCCTCAACTTAAATGCTTCTTCTGAAATCACTGTGTTGGGTGATTTTAATGTCCATAATGTTGAATGGCTCACTCATTCAGCCAGGACTGATGATGCTGGTCTTGAATGTGAGCTATTTGCAGACTCATTTAATCTCACTCAACTAGTCAACCAACCCACCCGTGTACCAGATAATCCTAATCATAATTCCCACCTACTGGACTTATTTTTAACAACCAATTCAGAAAATTATGATGTTACAGTGAGGTCCCCGCTTGGATCTTCTGATCACTGTCTGATACAGGCCACCTGTCTATCACCTACCACACCTTCCCACTCTGAATCTGTTTTGGTGACTAAATGGCATTACGATAGGGCAGACTGGGAGGGTCTTCAAGGTTTCTTTATTGATATTCCCTGGACCTCTTTCTTTTCTAATGATGCACACTCCACCTTGAGCCACATACAAGATTTTGTAAAAATTGGAATGGAAACTTTTATTCCTCATCAAAAGTACAGTAAAAGATCTAATTCACCTAAATGGTTTGACCATAATTGTGCTAGAGTAACTGAACAAAAAGCAATAGCCTACAATGCATACACAAGATAAAAAACACATGAAGCCTTTAATTACTTTAGAAACATCAGAAATCATGCCAAAACTGTATTAAACCTAACTAAATCAAACTTTCTCCACAAGCAGGCAAATAAACTTCTAAATAATCCAAATGATAACAAAATATTTTGGTCTACTCTTAACTCATTTAAATCCAACTTCACTACTGCTTCATCCATTCCACCATTAAAATCTCCGACTGGCAATCTTGTAAGTGACCCACGAGGTAAAGCTAACCTTCTTGCGGATATTTTCTCCACCAACTCAACCTTAGATGAAATAAATCAAGATGTCCCTGTACTTAATTTTAATTCGCCTGAAATTCCCTCACTTAACCCGGCAAGCGCGATAGGCCTCACGGAAGGCTTCCTATAGGGAACGCGATAGGCCTCACGGAAGCAAGACCATAAAAAAAGCCTTCCAAAAAAAAAAAGGGCCTATCAAAACAAAGGATTTTGTCTCTAGGTGAGATAATTCCACTCTAGTACTCATCCATGTGTTTCTCACCCCTCCCCCTCCCCTCCTTCCCCACCTTATTCCCCCCTCCTCAATTATCACCTATTTATCCACTTATTATCATCATTTATCGGTTATTTTTCTCTCCCACGATAATGTAGCACAAGTGGGTTGCATAAAAGATCGTTATGCAACACCCAGACACCGGCACACACCGCCCCGCTCGTCTCAGTTGACTCCCAGACAGCGAGAGGGGAGGGCTGCCTGTGGCTCTCTCTCGCCTGAGATTATGACCGGGTGGCCAATATCTTCGTTTTTCACCACCCAAATGCTTTTCCCACTTATTTTAGCACTCTTGAAGGTTCATATACATCATATATGTAAAATAAAAGCATACCGAAAACAAATAATGCTTTATATTGTAAATATAACAAATTCTGTCAGAATCCAGGGCTAGAAATGCACAAATAACTACCTTAGCACCTAGGTCTATATCGCGCTTGTCAGGTTAAGATCCACACCAGACATGTCAAAACTATTTTGCAGAATCTCTCAGTAGATAAGGCTCCTGGTCCAGATGAAATTCCTCCAATAGTACTTAAGAATTGCTCCTTGGTGCTCGCTCCTGTATTGGCAAAATTTTTCCGTCTGTGTACTCATACCTCATGCTTCCCAGTACCCTGGAAAGAAGCAAACATCCATCCAGTTCCTAAAAAAGGTGCCTCTTCAGATCCATCAAACTACAGACCAATAGCTATAACTTCCACTCTTGGTAAAGTCTTTGAAATTATATTAAATAATCACATAATTAAGCATCTTGAGAATAATAAATTATTCAGTGATAGGCAAGATGGTTTTAGACGATGTCGATCAACTGCAGACATGCTTTGCCTTCTTACGCATCAAATCAACCAAGCTACAGACCAACATGGTGAAACACATACAATAGCACTGGATATATCAAAGGCATTTGATAGAGTCTGGCATCAATACTTATTGTCGAAGATGTCACACTACGGCCTTGCATCATTAGTTCCACTAATTTCTTCTTATCTTCATAACAGAAAAATATGTGTAATGGTAGATGGCCTTTATTCTCAATTTCACTCAATAAATGATGGTGTTCCCCAGGGATCAGTTTTGGCCCCAATTCTGTTCCTCATTCATATCAATGATCTCATATCTACCACTCATAATCCAATACATTCCTACGCAGATGACTCAACACTCCACAGTTCCTTTACATTTACCAATTCTTTCACCCAACCCGATCTTATAAATTCAAAAATAAACACTGCAATTTCTCTGAACCAGGAACTTTCTAGAATTAATGGATGGGGACAACAGAATCTAGTTTCCTTTAATGCACAGAAAACCAAGTACATTCAATTTTCTAACCGACAGAATCTCACTGACTCCCATATATTTTTAATGATGTAAATATTCCCACTTCCCCTAGTATTGACATTCTCGGTGTAACATTAACTACTAACTTGAGCTGGACACATTATGTTAGAAGCATTGCTAAGAATGCCTCTAAAAAACTGGGACTCCTGTACAGAGTTCGAGAATTCTTCACTGACGAGCAGTTGGCTGTGATATATAAAAGTCATGTGCGTTCTCAGATGGATTACTGTTCACCTCTGTGGGGTGGAAGTGGAGTGGTTGCATTGAGGCAGTTGGACAAAATTCAAAATAAAGCTATTAGATTAATCAATAACCCTGCAATCACACAGGACCTTCCTACATTATCCATACGAAGAAACGTTGCATCCCTTGCATTATTCTACAGATATTTTCACAGCAATTGTTCCGAGGAACTTGCTTCAATTGTGCCGCCTCTCCAAATCTTTCCCCGTAGAACTAGGGCAGCTGAGAGCGCCCATGAATTTACACTTTCTCCTCCACAATGCAGAACTTCTGCTTATCAGAATTCATTTATCCCCAGAGCTAATACTCTTTGGAATTCACTTCCCTCGAATTGCTTTCCACAAACTTACAATCTACAAATGTTTAAATCCAGTTGTTACAAACATTTTATGAATGGAGGATGCCTTTAGGCACATGGACCTTTTTGTTTTATCTGTGTTTTTCCTTCCTCCGTTCATTGTCTCTAAAAAAAAAAAAAAAAAAAAAAAAAAAAAAAAACACACACCAAAGAATAGTGTTGGCCGAAGCCGAAGTAATCCACCCTTGACTAAGAACTTAAGAAGTCCTCCACCCTCTACTTCGGATCGGCACTATTACGTTACGTTAATTAATAGTCCTTAAGCATCGAGCAAGGAATCTTCTGAAAAAAGTTAGATGCTTCTCGGATGCTCGTAAGAAGTACGTATCGGATTTTGAACAGTAATTCAATAAGCAAAAACACTGGCAATTAAATACTATTAAAGGTTTAAATTGGCATAAGAATAATTAAAAGAATACGCAATAGTAAATGGCAAACATTAAAAAGAAGTACTCCGCAAATGCAACGGCAATAGCCTACTCGGATTGTGCTCGTGGGCCACTAATCACTAAAGTAGCCAAGCTTGCAACACATGAAATCAATAGTGCATAAACAATATCATACATAAGGAAAGCTTCAATACTATTCTGTATCTACTAATCGAGTAAAGTCTAGCTGGGGTACTGTGGGCAAAAGGTAGCAGTGACTGAGCAAAAACGGCTCGTAGCCTAGCGAAGTCCTCACAACTGTTTAAAGTATTACGTTAAAACTAACAAGTGCACTTTGAGAAATCCAGATCCCTTGTATCTGGTTTTCTCCCGGCTCCTTGACAAAGTAAAAACAAACTGTTAATAAAATACAGGGTGGTTAGGTTCTTGCCCTCACGCACTGTAAATTATTAACTCGACACAGTCAGCCGCGAAGACAACCTAGGCTTCACTGAACCGAAACGAGTATGCAGGTTTATCGCTTAACCACTGCATCAAACAACAACTCGTAACACAGAAAAGCCTTACCCCAGTCTAGCATTACCTAGACTAGCAGAAAACAGGAATAATAATAATAACACACAGGGAAATGCATATACAAGTGCAACAAACATAAATCAATCCTATTCTAAGTTAACCCCTCCAAAATAGGCTATCTAATAGGCAAGTATCTCGTGAGAACTCAAGCGATAATACGTTGGCTGACTAGCTCTGCACCAACGGGACCATGGAAGTTAAAAAGGGTAGGGAAAAGAGGAGATAAGAATGTAAGGTAGTAGAGAAAGTTCACATCAGTCAGAAGAATATATATAGTTAGCAAGGGAAATGAGAAGTCGCTCTGCCTAATGAGTTCTGATGAAAAAATGGCTAGACTTCCCTTTTTATACCCGGCCCTCTAGTGAGCCCAACGTGAACTACTAAGGACCGCCCACTGACAACCATTACGTAATTTCTCTCTCTCCTCTGGGATAGACAAAGGCTCCCCTAGTACTGAGGGAGGGAGTGAGTTAGGCCCACCTCCCGCCTGGCGCACCCACTGACCCCCAACTGTGGCTGTTTCTCTTCCCATCATTACAAATAAGTTTTACACACAATACTTATAACTAATGATATAAAATAGAACTCGTTGACTCTGATGAAAACAAAATACATATTCATAATACTTATAGTACAACGGCTCACATGAACTAAGTTAGGAAACTCTTCATAGACTACAGCCAAAGTTCCTGCCCTGACGATCCTAGCGAGAGTGGGGCATGACTAGGCGTTCTGTACAGCATGCTCACACGTGGACATGCGTCACACCGGGCGGTAACGAAATGTGCCCCAAATGAAGTAACAACATATATGGCTACCCCGTATGCCGTGGCGCTAGCATCGCAAAACGTGTGTAATGTAACGTCACCGAACGCCGCCACTTTACGAGGTAATGGTTTAGTACATAGAATATCATACTCTTTGAACAACAATGTCCCTTGGTCATTCAAGTCCTCGGGCAAACTGTCATCCCATCCTATTTTGCGTCTCCAAACTTCCTGCATCAGAATCCTAGCTCTTATGGTAACGGACTAACGGGTAATGCTAGACCCAAAGGATAAAAAAATTGCGCAACTTTGCTCAACAGACTTCTTTTTGAGTGCGCTCCCGTCTGCTGAGCAAAAGACCTTGTTTGAAAAGTTAGTATGTCTTGTTTAGGTTGCCAGATCATCCCCAAATTTCTGGACTTTTCCTGGTTATGAGATGCCGTACCATCCACCTGTATCAAACTCTGAAGATCTTCACTATTAGTAACCCACTCGCGGATAAATAAATGTGCTTCTGTAAACAATCTAAGTGATTGCCAATACTGTAGTTATGTAACAAATCGTCCTGACTATCGCTAGAACCCTGCAAATTGTCTATATACAACCCGCGAGATAGTTTACTTGTGTCCTCATGAGTATCTGATAGATATTTTTTGATTGTGGCATTTAACAAAAACTGTGAACATGTAGCACCAAAGAGTACGACCCGAAAACGGTAGATTACGACCGGACTTTCAGAGTCGCTAATGTCTTCGAACCAAAGAAAGCGGGTAACATCTCTATCTTCCCCTTTTAGTTTGACCATCAAGAATGCTTTCTCGATGTCACTAGTAAATGTATACTGCCCCAGCCTAAACCGCAATAGATGTTGGGACAGATCTGACACCAAGGACGGACCTGTCAGCAGGCAGTCATTTAGACTGGGTTGTTGACCTTGGTGGGCAGAGCAGTCATACACCACCCATATTGGTGTGGTGACGCTGTCTTTCGTCACCCCACGATGGGCCAGATAGTGAACCCTTCCCTTCCTACTCAGTTCTTTTACATCGACTCTTTCAATGAAGCCCCTATCTTCATAACTCCGAAATACATCGTCATACGCCTGGCGCGTGCTCGGTTAATTTGTTAATTTACGCTGTAATGAGCGCAAGTGACCTAATACCAATCCATAGTTGGTTGGCAGGCTCATCTCACTGTTCTTCCAGGGTAAACTAACCTTGTATTGCTTGTCTGAGGCACAGTAGCTCACAGACTCTTCAAACTTCTTCAGCGCAATTTCCGAGTCATAATCGGTCTCCATAGGATTAATGCCTATGTGATCCAATCTCCACAATCACTCCAGGTCGAACTCGGCAGTCATTTTTGGGTTACTAGGTTGGGAATCCTCCCTTCCCAACTCCTCTGCCGCAGTTACATTCACTCTTAATATCGAGACCGTGTCAACCAGGACATTTGACTGTGTAGTATGCACCTTTCCGCTCATGTAATAGCCAAATTTAGTGGGGATTAAAATTACACCACACATTATTTTAAATCCAGGGTATACTACATCATAATAATGATCCACACCAAGTAGAACATGCACCTCACTCTGATCTCCCATGGGATCTGACAAGTTAACCCCTTTGCTACGTAATGCGTGTTCCACCTTCTTCACTCCTACAGATACATATTCTGGTAGGGTGTCTACTACGATACATGTCATAAAGTATCTGTTTTTACGGTAGAAATATGAAATCTCCGCTATCTCGTAGTCTTGTTTGTCAGCAACCCCTGTGAAGCCCTGCAATCGAAGAGTCTCAGCCCTTACGATTCGGTGCTTAAGTCCCATTAATACGGACCTTTTTATAAAGGATCGTTTAGACCCTTGATCAAGAAGTACCCGACAAACCTTGTTACTGTCATTACCTTCCATGGGAATCTGTATTGTGGGCAATATAGTAGTATCATTCGTGCTACCTAGTGTCAAAGTTGTAGTGCCCTCTGGTTTGACATCTTTGACTTTGTCTTCTGTAGGACACAACTTGTCAAATTGATGTCCTTTACAGTGGCGACAGGGCCTTAACGCCTTAAAAGCGGGTGGTGGAGTATATTTGACCGTACCGCCCAGCGTTTTTTTTTTACCATAAATGGCGTTGTTTCCGTGCTCTTTTTCATGCATAAACAAGAGCCAGAGCGTAATACAAGTATGTATCCGTGAAAGGGCGATAATTGAGCTTTCCAATGACACCAGAACCATCCTTCTACGATCACTGGTTGTCTTGCAACGATCGTGCAACCGAAGGGTAAAATTGCTAAAATACGGTCATTTTGTTATATACAGTAATTACGTGTGTAGCGAAGGAGTGAGGGTGGATGTATGGGGAGTACATCTCAGTCGGTCCACGGCGGCCGTGGCAAGCGGTCATGAGGTAACTCATGATCCTCCCGTCGCTCGTCTCTCTCTCAGAGCCAATATTGCGGCTAAATTGCACACGGACTAAAGTTCGCCCCCGCCACATAGTCCAAGTTTTTCGATACGGACTTAAGTCCGCCCCCGATGGTTATGTAGCAGTACATTGTCCCTGCTTACCATGTTCCTTGCTTAGACAACCTACACATAGATTCAACCTTTTTGCCTGTGTTAGTTTTGTCTCATTTGTTGGGTATTTTACACAGAAACTCCATTTATGTTTGTTATTGTTACATAGCTTACATAGAATCTGAGCAGGTTTCTTATAATTTATGTACGTACCCTCTTTCTTTTCTTTAGTCCCCACTGTCATGCTTACAGTTCCCCTCATCTCCACATTCCCACTCCCTCCCGACACATTCATTCTTCCATTGTTCAACTGTAGATTACTAATTTCTTTACTGAACTGAGTTTTGAACTCCCCCAGATCAAACGATCTAAGCTTGTCAAGTATTGCCATAGGAAGCTTCTGACGTAAGATAATGACTATCATTTCCTGTGTGGTGAGCCCTAGGGTGTCTAGCGATCGAGTATGGCACTCCATATCTGCCCTAAATTTTGCTAACTCCTCAACCTTATACTGTGGTTCTGCGAGCATTAATAAGGCAACGACATGGGCCATCTTCAACTGTTCTTGATCCCCGTATGTGGACTGTAATAGTTGTAAAGCCTCAAGATAGCTATCTCCTACTACCACAAAACCCTCTATCAAATGTAAGGCCTCTCCTTCCATTTGTCCTTTCAGGTAGTGAAACTTACGGACCTTATCCAAAGAGGATTCATATACTGTAGACCGAAATACATCCCAAAAAGCTAACCACTCAGTCAATTTGCCCCCAAATGTAGGAAGATTGAGTTTTGGGAGGTGCACAGTATGTTTCGGGTCAACCCTTCTATGGGTATCGTTCTCGCCTCCCTTCTTATTTGCGACAGCGCGCTGTAATAGGTGCTTCGCTTTAAAGACAGATTCATCATAGAGGGCGCGATTATCACACTCTGCAATTATCTCTTCCTCCTCTGTCATGCCTGCCACAATCACCTCACTTAGAGCCACAATACGACTGTGGGTAGCCTGGACATTGTCTAACCTAGCCTCTAATTCCTCGAGGTCAGCAGTAGTGATGAAAGCGTTGGCATCAATAATTAACCTATTTAATACTCCCCGAAGTCCCGTCCTCTGATTTTTAGGGGCTTTGCTCAGCACCCCACTAGACGGTGTCTCTTCCTGTTTACTCATTTTGTATTTAAGCCTGTAGGCTATTTACCTAAAATGCTATAATTACAACGGCAAAATAGTAGCCTAGTTAAGAGACGCCGACCGGTAGACTTCTATGTTATGGAGAAAAATACCACACAAAATAGCAATACCCACACTAAAGGGTCATATTGAACAAGAAAAAATGTTAGGTCAGGTCATGTGTCACAGGAAGTCTGAAATGAAAGAGAAAATTATTGGGGGAAGAGGATGGGTGGGATGCAGGACTTAGGCAGCCGCATCGATATCACCCCGGCGTCCCTCTCCAACCAACGCTTTGTTAGCCCTACAATTTTATTATATAGAACTTGATTTGTGTCTAAATCGAGGTGGACGCCATCCTCGTCGAGGTCCCGTGTGCTGAGGGTAATCGAGACAAAGCGGTGCCGCGTCTCTACCAGCCGACACCTCAGGGTTCGGTTGACAGAGTTTTTTATGGCGTGATACTCCTCCGCTGTAACGCCTCGGACCCTAGTCTGGCCCTCAATTGCTACAATCTTGCAGCTCCCTCCGGTCTCTCGCTCCAGATCCAACACCACCTCTTTGATAGCAATGGCTAACTCTCGGGGCACTGTACCGGGGCCAATATCGTTGCCGCCCAGGAACAAGAAAATCATGAGAGGCCTAAACTGGACCACCTGTCCCCACTGTGGGGAGGCTCTCAGGCTGTCGACGGTGGCTCCAGGCACCCCGAAGTAGGATAGCTCAAACTCTCTATCCCCCTCCGACGCCCTATACTGCACAGATCCTTGATCGGCTGCCCTTAGCCTATTGGCGTACGAATGCCCCACGACCGCTATCTTCTGAGGTACTGGCGCTGGAGGTATAGGAACATATCCAAGCCCCACCCCTCCGGGGTCCTTGCTCCTGCATCACTGGGCTAATCCCTTTCTCATTGCCTACAAAATCTCTTATTGTTAGCTAAATTCCCGGGTCTGGGCACCAATGTGGTATACTATCAATGGAAGTTAAATATCTCTAAGCTATAATAATTCAAACAAAATCAATCTAAATTAAATTACTCCATATCTAAATTGAATTCAATCTGAAACAAGCTAATTTATATCCAAAGGTCTCACATAATAAATTATATATAAAGAAAGGTTATAAGGGTTAATATTATCCAGGAATTAACTCACCAATATTTCCACGTGGCAATGAGACAAAGGAGAACATTTACCCAATATGGCGGACAATGGGGAAGCGAGACGCCGGCCCTGAGGCTCGGCTCAAGTGAAAGAAAGAATCAAATGATTATATGGGAATGGACATGAATACTATGCTTATCTGTCAGTCAGTCATGGCGTCGATGAGAGCGTCGTGATGGTGTAGATGTATGTATTGCTGTCAGTTTATTGTGATTAGAGGCACAAAAGCTCGATCAACTGAATGCGGAAATTAGATATTAACTGGTTGGTGTTCGTGAAGGTGAAGGCTCTGCTGCTTACAGCCCTCCACCTTGTTGCCGTGTCATATGCCAGGGCCCAAATTATTGTACCGATTCTATGTTGCTCAATACGATAAATTATGTTAATATATACGATAAATTCATATATCTATACTACATAAGACCATGTCAATATTGCTTAATAGCATATTAGGCCTTTTATAATCTTAACTTACTTACAATCTTATAATATACGATCTAATCGTCCTACGCCGTGCAGCGGGAACGACCGTGACGTCACAGAGACGTACGGTAGCACAAAAAGTACCGTACACTATCGTATTTACACGATAATGACAGTTGCTGATATGTCCCGGGTTGGATGTGTGGGAGGCAAAAGGTCACCATGGTGGTCCAGGGTCAATTTAGGGGATTAGGAGGACCCTCTAGAAGCTGGAAGGCAAGTGCTTTGATCATTGCGTGTAACAGGGGCGCGAGTGTTCTCTCTGATGCTGGGGGTAAGAGTCCTTCTCCTCCTGGCTGAACACGATTTTTCGTTTTACTCATTGTTGAGCATCGAAAGCTATTTTTATGGTTTTTCCGAGTGTAGTAGGACATCCTGATGTACTGGTGGCTACTCGGGCTTCTCTATGGTTGGAAAGGATGGATGTGTTGATGATAATTACATAAATGCTGGCTTGGATATTCTCGGGGGAAAACTGGGGCTGTATTCGCACTTGTGCTATTCCTCTGTGTTCAGATATCCTCGTCGGTGTCTTGGTACTTGTCTTCGTAGATGTCCTCTTGCTTCCCTTCGCCTTCTCGACTTTATTGGTAGTTGTCCTGGTAGATGCTTCCGTAGTATGTGTAGGAATGTTGGTTCAGATATTCTGGTTGGAAAACTGGGGTTGAACTTGCATAACTATTCCTCCGTGGTTCGTTGTCTTTGTAGGCATCTTCGCGTTTTCTTTGGTCCTCCCGCTTTTGTGGTTATCCGTCTTCACTGGTATCTTCTTGTCTTTCCTTGCCTTCTCACCTTTATTGTTCTTCATTTCTTCTGTCTTCTTGTTGGTGTGGGGTAATTTCGGAATACGTGGTAGGGTGAATATCCTTTGTTGTGTTGTGTTGGTTGATGCGGGTGTGTATTTTTCTAGGTTAGTCTCTCCTTTGCTCGTGACCGGAAGTCGTCTTCTCTGGTGGTAGCCATCTCGTTCTTGTTCCTTGCTCTCGTTCTTCTGATGTTTATTTCCTGTCTTCCTCTCCTTCTCGGCTTCCTTGTTCTTTTCCTTCTTATTCAGATCGGTTCTTCTGTCGTTATTCCTGGGGTCTGGAATGTAGTGTCTGGAGTTCGTCTTTCCTGGGTTTCCTTTATCTGCTTCCGTTGTTTGTTTTATTGTTGTCTCTCCTCTCTCCTTTTGTCTTCCCGCTTCCTTGGTCCTTGGTCCTTCCGACGTCCTCCTTTCTCTGTTTGCGGGTAACTGTGGTAATCCCATTATTTTATTTCCCACTTGGGCTTTGTAGGCACATCCTCGTGCCTCAAAATGGAATATAAATAAGTTACCTTGGCGGGTGAACGTTGGAAGGGAATGTAAGTATACCCACCAATCAAGGGAACGTTGATCTGGGGTCCTACTTGGGTCAGTGGAAATGTTGAGGAAAGATGACTTTTGTTCGATAATGGCAGCTGTTATAGCCTCGTCGATATACCTCATTTTGAAGGACCTCTTCTGATCTGGGGACCACTTTACCTTCTTGACGAATAGCGAGGAATTGGGCATGGTGGTGCGTGACATGCAGCTGGCGGTGGTACTTGTTGCTTTGGTAGTGGCGGATAGGTGAGTGATGACCTGGTTGGTGACCTGAGGGGTTTTAATAATTCTCGCGGACGCAAAAGTACCAGGAGACAGGCAACTGTCAAAATATGAATGTGAAATGGATGTATTTGTGTTTATTGCGGATGAGATTCGCAGTGCTTTAGAAGTGGTTGTGGGTGTTGTGTGTATTGCTTTGTGTGTAGGGGTTTGAAGAGAAGTTGGTGTAACTTTTGCTAAAAAAATTGAGGAGAAACGAACTGGTGGTTGTGACAGATGTCCGGATCTTGTGTTAAACTGTGGTCTGGGAGGAGGTTCTGGGCTGGTTTGAGGGGAGAATGAAGGGGTGGAGGGGGAGTTAGGGGGGCGAGAATTGGGGGTGGTAGGATGAGAGGGGAGGTTTGATATGGGTTGATTTGTTCGGAAATTGATGAATTTCTTTGAGATCTTCGGGGGTTTGTGGGAATAGTGGATGGGTAAGGTGATTGCTGAGGTGGGGCAAGGCAGGGGTTTTGGTTGTAGCTGGTTGTTGTGTGAGGTTGATGGGTTGGTGGGGTTGAGGAATAATCGTGGTGACTGTTCGGTGACGATGATGTTGAGTGAGGAGAGTGATGTGTGGTTGAGGGTGTTGATTGAGTTGGGGTTTGGGTTTGACGTTGTAGGTTTGTTGGTGGTGATTCAGGGTGCTTCCTTATGGGTAGAGGTTGGGGAAGGGTTTTTGGAGTTGGTGTAGGAGAGGGTGATGATGTTGTGGTGGACTTGGCTGAGAAAGGTGATGAGGGTTGTGGGGATGGTGTGGGCGTTTTCTTTTGGGTGAAGGTGGTGAGGATGTGGGGGGTGAATTTGATGGGCGTTTGTGGTGTGATTGATTTTGATGACTGGTTGTGGGTGGTGTGATTTGTGCGGGAATTTGTGAGGGTAGATTATTTTTTTTTTTTGTATGTGAGTGTTGTCTGTGGCATAATTTGTAGTGAGTGCGGAGAGAAGGTTGTGTGGGGCGTTTATGCTTGGTGTTCTTCGGGTGAGTTTAGTGGGTAGAGCGGGTTGAGTGTGGAGATGGAGAGAGTGGTGGTGGTGAATGTTGATATGGTGGAGGTTGAAGAGTTGGTTTGTTGGTGATATTTTATATATTGTGGGATTTGTAGCGGTGGTTGTTTCTCTCATCAGTGGTGGGGTGTCAGGTTGCTGATCTGGTTGCGTCGGGGTTTGATTATTATAGTCTCCATTACCAGACAATGGGCGATAGATTCGTACAAATATATTTTGGTATGTTCTGGTTTCCCCACGATGACTTGGTATGGGTTGGGGACTTTGCATATTTTATAAGGTCCTACGTAACGTGGGCCTAACTTGTTCACTTTAGGTCATTTCGATACCATCACTGTGTCGCCTATTGCGAAGGAATTGTTGGGGGTGGTAGCGTCGCGTTGTACGTCTTGACATCTTTGAGCAGTGTGCAGGGTGTTTTTTAGATGTTGCAGGGGATCAGTTGTGATGATGGAAGTAGATGGTTGTGCGAGATGATGAAACGGCAGTAATAAAGGGGCTCTACCATAGACTCTTTCGAATGGAGAGATGCCGTCTTCGCTTGAACATGTGTTCATTCCCCACTGGATCGTTTTTACCTGTGCTGGCCAGTCTGAAGTTTGCAATGCGATGATCCGTGTTCTTAGTTGAATGTTTATCGTGCAGTGACTGCACTCACAAACTGAGTTTCCTTGTGGCCAGTATGGTGAGGAGTGTGCTATTCTAATCCGCATTTCTGAGCGAACACTTTCCAAACTTGACCTGTGAACTCTGGGGCATTATCAAATAGTAAGGTGAGTGGCAATCCCAAATTGGGAAATATCTCTGTGGCTAATACTTCTGCGACGGTAAGTGCATTGTGATCTTTCACCGGGCAAGCAATCAGGAATTTGGAGTATTTGGGAGGTGTGGTGGAGTGGTCTTGCCACTGGCCTGGTAATCCAAAGGTCCCGGGTTCAAATCCCGATGTATCAATGGGAAGATATTATTGGGATGGAATTTGTGCTGTACCTAGTATCAGTGCATTACCACAAGCCCACCGAAACGTCAATAAAATACCCTCATTGTTCCCTGATTAAATAGCACTGTATGAATATTCCCATATTCAAAATATGCTATAGGGGTGCAATGCCTGGTGAGTTATCTGCTCAACAGGTGGCGTTGTGTGTGTGTAAGTGTGAGAGTCCGAGTGTAGGGGGTGAGACAGTGAAGCACGGGAACGAGGTGGCTTCAGAGATGGGGTCGTTTCGGGCCATGAGTGAGCACCGTGCCTCATGTGAAGGCAAGATGGCAGGTGCTCGTTGTACTCTACGTGCTTCACATGTCTCACTCCCTAGACTGGAACAAGACCTCACAGGCTTCACTGTTCATTGTAAAGCGGTGTATGTTAAGGCTCTCAGCCTATGCCCGAGAGGAAGTAAGTTGGAATATATAAAAAAATAAAACAAAATAAAAATAAAATATCGAAGAAAGTAACGATAAAACGCTTCCCATTGTTGACGGGAAAAGGTCCCATCATGTCGAGAGAGGGTGTTTGACACGGTATCTTTGCAGAGATTTTTCCTGTCGGCCCGGGGGTTTTACACATATCTTTGCCCAACGTACATGGCTTGCATGCTTCTGACACACGTTTGGCTATGAATGAGGGATTTGCAGTCCAATATGAGTCTGGAAAACCTTGATCATTTTTGCTTGGCCTAAATGGATCCCGTTTCCTTCATGGAGAACAATCATGACGTCTTATGCTTTTTGGGGTTCTAGGACTATGTGTCCAGATTCGGTGTAAAGCTGGTCTCCTGATTGCGTCAAGTGATAACAAATTTCTTTAGGTATCCATTTTGGTTTGACTTGGTTTTTCCATGATTGCAAAATGGTCGGTTCTGAGGTTGAAGTGGTTGGATTTGAATTTTGATTAAGGCGGCTATCCTTTCCTTAACGGAATCTGGCACCGGAAGGCGGGAAAGGGCGTCTGCGGTAGTATGCAATTTGCCGGGTCGAGAGTGGATCTCGAAATTGTATTCTTCGAGAGCCTCTCTCCATTGCACTAGTAGAGCTGAGTTGGTTTCGGCTCTCCCGTAGCCATTGTAGGGACTGATGATCAGTTATTGTATCCACTTTTATTCCTAGTACAAACGAACGAAAGTGATTTAGGGCCCATATGACTCCTACATATTTCCATTTGGTGGCCGCACAATTTTGCTGGGCGGTGTTCAAGGTGGAGCTAGCACATGCTAAGATGTGCTCGTTTCCGTCCTGTACCTGTGCCAATACGGGCCCTATGGCATATAGGGATACATCAGTGTACAGCCTGAAGGGTTGACGGTAGTCGGGAAATGCTACTGTTGGGACGTTTACAAGTTTGTCGTTTAATGTATTAAATGCTATATATCTTTCTGGAGTCCACATAAATTCGGTGTCTTTATGTGCGAGTTCATGCAGGGGTCTAGCTATAGTTGCAAAGTTTTGTACGAATCTTCTGTAGTAGGTGGCTAGATCTAGAAGAGATCTTACGCCTTTTACGGTGGTGGGAGGTTGTTGTGCGTTTATTGCTGATAATTTGTTAGGGTCTGGAGAGATACCTTTGTCTGATATGACATGGCCTAAAAAATCCATGGTCTTTCTAGCAATCTTGCACTTCGAGGCTTTAAGTTTTAGACCTGCTTGCTGGATGCGTTCTAATACTTGCCGGATTTTTTTTTTTTTTTTTCTATATGATTGAGGGAGGCAAAAGGCAGAACTGCCTATAGCGAGTGCCTCGCCCATAGTTGAAAGAGTGACAGGGCCAAAATCAAGGGATGTTCGAGCCAAAATGCCTGGACACACAGAGTTTGAAGAAATTTAAGTCATCGGAAGAGGGAAACACTGATTCTGGGAGAGAGTTCCAGAGCTCAGCTGTTGAGTAGAAGAAAGTTTGAGAGTAACGTTTCACTCTTGGGTTGGAGAGTTGCACAGAGTAGGGGTGGGATTGAGTTGCAAGACGGGTACCACGTGCCCTACGTAAAGGAGGTGGTATACACTGGGAAAGCTCTGAGGAACACTGATTATTATAGTAGCGATAGAATAGCGAGAGAGATGCAACATTGCGGCGGAGAGAGAGAGATTGCAGAGAGTTGGTGAGTGGACGGGAGTTAATGATATGAAAGGCCTTCCTTTCAACTTTGTCTAGGAGAGCAGTGAGAGAGGAACCTCCTCACAAATGTGAACAATACTCAATACAAGGATGCACTATGCCCCTGTACAGAGCAAGAAGCTGTGCAGGGGAAAAGAACCCCCTAAGGCGGTTGAGCACACCCAGCTTCTGGGAGGCTGCCTTAACAAGAATGGTAATATGGTCCTTCCAACTGAGAGCAGAAGAAAAAGAGACACCAAGAATATTGAGAGAAGATGAAGGATTGATTTTTGTATTGTTGAAGAATAAGGGATAGCCCGCTGGGAGTTCCTTACGGGTAGATAGATGGAGAAATTGGGTTTTGGAAGCATTAAAGGTAACAAGGTTTTCTCTGCCCCAATTGGAGATAGTATTTAGATAAGAATTTAAGAGTTCTATGGCTTCATTACGTTTGTCGTTGAGGGATTGCTGGCTGGGGCGTTCTGAAAAACTAATGGAGTAGTGTAAGGTTGAGTCGTATGCGTATGAATAGATGGGAATTGAGGTACAGTTGAGTAGATCATTTATAAATATTAGAAAGAGAATAGGAGATAGGACAGAGCCCTGAGGAACACCGGAGTTTATAGGGTGAGGAAGTGAATGATGGCCGTCCACAATTTCGGCTATGGAACGGCCGGAAAGGAAATTAGAGACAAAGGCACAGATGGAGGGATAAAAACTGAAGGAAGGTAGTTGTCCAAACTCTGATATGGACAGCCTTACTTTAACCCACTGAACCCCAGCTAGTTAATAATAAATGTACCACCCAGGATCAGCAGGTTGTGAAAACAAGTTTTTTTCCAGAAAACACCAGGAATGGGTTAGAAATGAAGGAAAACCCACAAAAAAAGATCACCTAGGTCATTAAGGGGTCCTACGGTGCACCCGAAAGTCGGAATTAATATGGGGAAATGGGTAGGCAAAAACAGGTTTTTGCGCGCTCACGTGCACGCGGTTGGACTTTGAGAGTTTTCAACCATCGGCATTGTTGCGTGGGATACTTACACACTTCCCATACAAACCTGAGCCCTCTAGGTGCCATAGGACTGGAGTAATTAACCACAACGCACCCTATGCGGCTCTGGGGTTTAGCGTTACAAACATTGCCGACGCAAACGTGTTATTGCTGTGGTTCTGTTAGACTGGTTGAATATCTGGAAAATGTGGCTATGTAAAAATCCTCAGGCATTTTAGAGTCAAAGTTGGCAAATAAGCTTTCCTAGGGTGTTTTTTGGTGCTGAATCCATTTTTGCTGTTTACCAAGCTGTATCTCTTGCGGTTTTGCTCCTAGCGGACAAAATCCAAGATGGCCGCCATTTTTCTAGAAAATGCATATTTTGAAGAATTGCTTCAAATATAAAATATATTAATGGATCTAATGCATTGTACAAGCTCCTAATGTACATATGATAATAAATAGGTAAAATGTGTGTCTTTGTGTGTAAATAAAGCATCATAAACAGTGAAAATCCAAGATGACCAGCAATGAATTCAGAGATACCATGGCTGCCTTTTTGACATCCAATGTAAACCCCAACTTCAAATACTGGTGGAGTTACATGGATATGGTCGAGATACTTCTGATGTTCACCCGTGCCCAGAGGGAAGGCAATTGGGAACTTCACTTGCATGCCTTTCAGCAAATGCTTCCCTACTTC
This sequence comes from Paralithodes platypus, assembly GCA_032716605.1. Lineage (NCBI taxonomy): Eukaryota > Metazoa > Arthropoda > Malacostraca > Decapoda > Lithodidae > Paralithodes > Paralithodes platypus. The sequence goes on along the minus strand of CM064510.1, from coordinate 38,761,870 downwards.
ATGAGATACGATCACACAAACTATACACGCTGGGGCACAATTTACATAAATGAGATGCACCACCTTCCTCCAGAAGTCAAGAGAGAATTTGATGCTGGAAACTTTGTTGTGAAGCGTACCAACCAAAGGTTCAATCAGGTTGATCCTGACCAAAGTCAAGAATGGCTGAATGGTATCGGGAAGAAGAGAGGCGGAATCATAGGCATAACCCAAACATCATCTGCACTGAGTAGATGGGCGCTCTCTTACAACCTACGGTCGCATATCTCCAACGAAACAAGAGCTGTTTACGGCCTGGATTATGATGATGACTACTCGCACAACGAATCCTTCAAAGGAAGGCAAACGCAAGACAGCCGTGATGAGGACAGTCTTTTGGCAGCACTGAAGTCATTCAATCTATTCTCAGATGAGGCATGTGACGATCAGCAGAACATTGCAACAAAGGACATTGCCACAAAGGAAATTGAAAACGACCTACTAGGTGCGCACTCAAAAGGACAGGAGAAGTTGAACAACTTCATCCAAGAGAAGTTCATTGCTCCAGAACCGAGACAGGTCAAATTCCGAAATCCTCTACCCAAAAACAAGGCGCTCACATTTGCTTCACTCTATTAAGTGAAACACAAAGATTCCAGACAGAAAGGTATTGAGAAGTCCATCAAAGCAGATAGGAAAATTATCCAGCGCCTGATCACTGCCTACGAAAGTGGCTGACGTGTAAACCTGTCAGAAGTACTGATGCATGAACTTTTAACAGTCCCCCAGGCTCTAGCTGAGACAAACGGTAGACTTCGATCTGGATCAAAAGCAGACTTGGCTCAAGTACTCACTTCAGGAATACAATGTCCTCCCAGCATAGGCGCTGCAGACCTTGGGGAAACAGCAACACTCGTAATTGATGGTCAAGCAATGGTTTGTTCCATTAGGAAACCACCCAAAGCAGCCACATTTGGAGACCTAGCTGACGTCTTCATTGGAGCTGTTCTTCAAGGTGGGACACTGTTTAAACGAATTGATGTAGTGTTTGACAGATACTACGAGAAGTCCATCAAAGCGGGAACAAGGACACGACGTGGTCAAGGATCACTGGCGATCCAACGTTTGATTGAAGGCAGGAATGTTCCACTCCCAGCAAAGTGGGATACTTTCATGGCACACCCTGAAAACAAGGCAGGCTTGGCCAATTTCCTCTCACAACAACTGATGCTGCAGGTTCGAGCAAACAAAACTGTTGTGGAATCTGGCGGATTCGTCGATGAAGAACAGGTGGAATCATGGGATCCAGAAGTGGACACAGACAAACTCAAAGCTCGGCACGAAGAGGCAGATACAAGAATGATTCTGCATTGTACGGAAAATCAAGCCTCTAGCATTGTGATAGCTGCACGTGACACAGATGTCCTGGTATTACTACTTGCACATTTCCACAAAATGCCCAGTGACAAAGTTTGGTTGAAGGCAGGAACAGCTGCAAACAGGAAGTATATTCCTATACACACCATTGTGGAACGGCTTGCTTTTGATAACGATAAGATGGAATCCATTACAGTATTTCACGCCATCACTGGTAGTGACACAACTTCATACCTCTTCGGGCGTGGAAAGAAAACTTGCTGGAAAGTGTTTCAAGAACACTCTTGCCTTCTTGAAGGTCTAGGTCAAGGTGAACTCGATGACGCGACAGCGAAGAACGCTGAATTATTCATCTGTAAGTTGTACAATGTCCCTAACGTCACAACAGTCAACAAGGCGGGTGAAATCCTGTTCGTGAAGTCCAGTGCTCCAGAGACTCTTCCTCCAACTGGTGATGCCCTTTCGTTTCACATCCAAAGAGCTCACTATCAAACAGCTGTGTGGCGACAGGCAAATGAACAGTATCCAGAACTACCTCAACCAGAGACGATGGGATGGAGGATGGAAGGTGCATCACTGGTGCCAACGCTGATGTCCCTACCCCCATTCCCAGACTCATGTGTGGAACTGATCACCTGCAACTGCGCCAAGCGATGTATGAGTGCACGTTGCAAATGTAAAAAGTCCCACTTGCGTTGTACAGCAGCATGCAAATGTAGAACATCCGATGACGATTGTAGCAATGTCGAAGCCCAACAATGACACTGTGTAAAACACACTGCCACTATACTATGCCTGTTCATCAATTTGCAATCTGCAACTTGTAATATAAAATGTTGAAATGATTCCTGTACCGTTAACGTTTGTTCATTTTGTCATGTAGCAATGTTTAAATGTGTTGTCAGCCATCTTGGATTTATGTTTGTTTATTGCTTAATTAAGAGAAAAGTAATATCAATAAAATAATTAATGTACAATGGCTTTTAATAAGGTTTTACGGTCGTCATAATGATATACGGATGAGGCAACACTTGTAAAAATTATGCTTTTGAGTTTAAGGTGGCCATCTTGGATTTACCCGTCTGGCGGTGTCAGCTTGAGAGATACAGCTTGGCAAACAGCAAAAATGGATTCAGCACAATAAAACACCCTAGAAAAGGTTATTTGCCAACTTTGACTCCTAAATGCCTGGAGTTGCCCAAATACCTGAAAACCGGACTAGTCTATGTGGGTTAAGTATTACATTAAGTTTTTAGTATTAAGTTTGTGGGATTATTAATTATATAGAATAATTAATTATGTTCTGTATTGGATAATGGGTAATCTATCATTCCTATGAACTTAGGTAATTATTATTTGGTGAGAAAATATATACCTACCCATTCGCGCATGCTTGATATTGGCGGACCTCCCGCGAATATTGCGAGGGTCCTGCACTCACTCTCTCCCTAGCCGCCACATCAACCAGACCGACTGCCTATACACTCTCGTGTTTCACCTCACCTTTCGCCCCATTAGTGATAGTACTTAGCTCATCAATTCTCCATCTATCCATACTAATCCATAGATCATTAATCATCATTCCCATCAATCATTCAATATAGTGGCCCCCTTCTTTATGCATTAACTCTATCCTCTTAACTAACACTCCCGTTTCCCACACTCCATCTTGTAACGTCGCCATGGCTCAACAAGGCAAGTAGGTCCTACAACACTAGTACCATTATTCAGGTGATATAATTTATTGTATGGTATTCAGATACAGTCCACTCAATCATTTTAACCACGAATATCCAAATAATATATGGTTCTTCGTCCGTCCTAGTGTGTTTATCTGCCGGGCACCCATTGTTTACTTGGCGGTGTGTATATTGGCGTCACCTCTTTGCTAGTTTTTCGGCCGCGAGGGTTTTCCTGGTTTGCCAAAATGGCACATGTTTTTTTTTTAGCACGGGGCAGCAGGAGGTGGTTTAGGGGAAGGTTTTGAGCCAGAGAGGGCTATTTACCCTGGCCTCGTCAAAAAGGTGGCCATAATAGGCCATTTTTATGTGCGCGAATTGTACATAGATAAGCATATCTACCACCCTCACTACACAATCAAATCTCTTGCCGCCCCAGGGGCTCACCTTGCGTAGCACTGAAGCGTGGGGCCATTTGGTTAGCTGGCATCCTGACTTATCATACCTGGTAATAGGTGGTAATGATATTAGGTCAGGCGTTGCCCCTAAAGAACTGGCCAATCAAATCCAGGAGTTGGCCAGAGATATAGAGAGTCAAACAGGAGGTCACTGTTACATAATCGGCATAGAGAAGCGCCAGAATCCACGAGGAGTCGAAGCAGACGAGGTTAATCGTATCCGAAACTCCATCAATCAGTGGCTTAAGCGCAACCTGCCATGGACCCGGAGCCGATACATGCCCATGAATACCGCAGCGACTGATTTTGGGTGGGACGGAATCCATCTCACACCGCCCGGCTTAGATCGGTTGTTCAGCGAGATCATGGAGTAGGCTCGGAAGTTCTTTGGTGCGGACGCTGAAGCTCTGCTTGACAGATCATTTGTGGAATGGAATATGCACTAAATTTAACTAACCCATTAATTGCATTTTTTCTGATTAACTAAATTTAAAGTTCAATAAGTCTTGTTTTTCTGATTAGGCCTAACTACATTTAAAATTTGTTCTTCCTGATTAAGCCTAACTAAATTTAAATTTAAAGATATCTAATGGCATTTCAAAATTATTAGTAAATCTTGATGCATCTAATTTAACCCTGTTTTTCAAAATTTCTGTGATAGCCTAACTTTTCAATTCACATTGCGGCATCCTAATTCTAAATTTTGAAGGGTTGTATTTTGGGTTTAGACTTTTAATGATTTCGGTACTCGGCGGGCGCGTACATTTAATTCTACAGTACTAATGCCACCCATGTTCTGATAGTTTGCCATTTATCCCGTCGCTCGCGTTTAGTGTTAGGTCCGAACCCGAGTTTGATCGGCTATTAATCACCATATCTTGTTAATATATATTTTTTTTTCTCTTTTTTTCTTGGTTGCTCGCGTTTAGTGTTAGGACCTGAGTTTGATCGGCGGAAGATTTCCTGTTTCGAGTAAACTGTCGTAAAAATCTAAGATTTGCAATTTCCATTTGTTTTAGACTAAGGGTGACAATATGGACGCTCTAGCCCAAGGCAAACGCCGTAGGGCAGGTCTTAAAGGTTCATTGACTGTCCTGTCAGAAGATTTGGATGAGTTCTTGGAAACCGCAACTCGGGTAGAAGTCGAGGCAAAACTACATAGCGTGCAGAACCAAGTGACCAAGTTTGAAGCCAATCAAGAGGTCTTGTTGTCGCTATATACCTCAGACGATGAATATTTTAAAGAGAACCAAGCGGATACCATCAACTTATTTGATAGCTATGGGATATTGCCAGTTTAAAGGAGAAATTGGGTAAACCACTAGAAGGGCAAACTCGATCTGACAACAAGAAAGGATCGGGAGTTAAATTGCCACACCTGATCCTACCCACCTTCGCTGGCGACACCACATTATGGACTGGGTTTTGGGACATGTTCAGATGAGTGGTGATTGAAAGGACTGACTTAACTGCAATTCAAAAATTAACATACTTAAAGGGTCAGTTAAAGGGGGATGCCTATAAATTAATAGAAGGCTTCAAGGTTGAGGGTGCAAGTTACGCCCCTGCCTTAGACTTGCTTCAAGAAACCTTCGGGCATCCTGACAGGGTAAAAGCGGCACATATCATGCATTTCCATAACCTTGTCGCCCTTAAATGTCAGGCCGTAGAACTAAAGGCTTTCTACGCCAACATGGAGAGTGCGATGAGATCTATGACTAGTCAACAGGTGAGTCTGGAAGAGTTCTGTGTGGTTACATTACTGAATAAATTGCCATCACCAGTTAATTAGGCGGGAGATGGGCGAGCAAAGCCTAGATTACAAGACGTTCACACAGTGTTTTCAGGCAGAACTGTATAACATGGTTGGTCAGGACTCCCCAGGAAAGAATATGCCTGTGGCTACGGCTGCATTCTCAACACAGAGTGGTAGTAGCCGGTTCCCATGTAAACTGTGCGGGGGGAATAACCATCCCTTGTATAAATGCTTTAAGCATAAAACGGGACCGCTCAAAATCAAAAGAGCTCGGCAACTACGACTCTGTGCGGGATGTCTCTCCAGTGATCATGGTAGTAATGGGTGCACTAACCCTAACATAAAAAATTGTAGGTATTGCCAGGGTAAGCACTTTCACTCCCTGTGCCCGAAACAGAGAGAGGCAAGACCGGCAAGTGGGGGTACTACTAGGGAAGAGTCAACACCTACAACCTCAACAACAATGTCCGTAAGTATGAATAAGCAAAGTGTGATCCTACCCACAGTTCAGCTGCCTGTAAAGGGTAGACACAGGAAAAGTATAAAGGTCAGATCGCTACTAGACCAATGCTCACAGAGGACCTTCGTGAAGAAATCCGTGCTACCGTCCCTTCCATACGAAACCGTGGGGACGGAAGAATTTCGGTTTCATGGTTTCACCGGAACTCAAACCCCTCGTGAGTATACTATTGTAGCACTGAAATATTTACATCGGGGTAGGTTCCATCGTCTCGAAGCAATTGTGGTTGAGGAACTTCCCGAACATAAAGGTGAGTCTAGTCTTAATGCTGAAATGACTAGTTTAAAGCACCATGGCATTAAATTAGCCGATTCATGCGTCACAGAGACAGCACAGCTGGAGGTACTAATTGGTGCCGACTATTACTACAACATAGTGCGACCTGGTTATAAATTGGTAGGTAATTTGGTTTTACTTCCAACCAAATTCGGATATGCACTGAGTGGTTCTTATGAGGCATCCACATCCAGTTCCAATACTGAGGTTGTAACAATTCTAAAAGTGGCAGTAACTCCAGTGGACCAATATATGTCTACTGGACAGTTCCCGTGCAAAGAAGAACTGAATGCTTTGTGGGATTTAGACCACATTGGCATATCACCCAAAGAACATTCGCAAGCCGAACGGCAAGCTTTGATCAGTTATGAGGAGACAGTCACCTACGAGCCTGAGAGTAAAAAATATCAGGTACGTCTGCCCTGGACTGAATTGAAAGAACAGTTGCCCACCAATAAAGGTTTGGCTGTTGGGAGATTACGAGGTCTACAAAAGAAATTTATAGCTGAGCCTAAGTTTTGTGACCAATATTCACAGGTAATTTCTGATCAACTGTCGCGGGGTTTCATCGAGGAGGTTCCTTTCGATGACTCTGTCTCATGTCATTATCTGGCGCATCACAGGGTCATAAAACAGAGCAAGACTACACTGGTACGTATTGTGTTTGACTGTTCCGCCAAAGTCGTCAAACACAAACCCAGTCTAAATGACTGTCTACATACGGGACCCTCTTTAGTATCGGACCTTGCTCAAGTTATGTTACGATTCCGTCTGCATCAGTATGATTGGGTCAGTGACATCGAGAAGGCTTTCTTGATGTTGAAACTTCATGAAGATGACAGGGATTACACTAGGTTTATGTGGCCGAAAGATCCTCTACAATTCGATTCTCCTCTAATCTGTTATCGGTTCAGGGTTGTCCTTTTCGTTGCTACCTGTTCTCAATTTCTCCTTAACGCGACCATCCTTAAGCATCTTTCTCTTGTTGATGCAGACCCGGAATTGGTGCAGGAAATTAAGGCCGGGCTATATATCGATGACCTCCAAGGTACGGGGGATAAGGAAAGTTCCCTCGTCCATGCTTACGATATGGCTCGTGAAGTAATGGATAATGCCCATTTATTCCTGCGCCAATGGGCCACAAATAGTCCCGTCTTGAAAAAGGTGTTGCAGAGGGATGGTGTTGCTGCGGAACAACAGGATTTGGTGAGAGTACTTGGCCTGGTGTGGAAAACTGACTCAGATTCTCTTTCCTTTGGAGTTCAGTATGCTCCTTTTGAATAGGTTACAAAGCGTGAGTGTTTAAGGTTTTCTGCCAAACTCTTTGATCCTTTGGGTGTTGTGTTGCCAATATCAATAAGGTCTCGAATCTTTCTCCAACAATTGTGGAGACTGAAATTGGGTTGGGACGATGATCTCTCTGTGGACCTGCAAGCGGAATGGCGGGGGATAGTGGATAACATGGTTCTCTGTAGTTGTATTGAGTTCTCTAGGAGGATCTGTTTCAGACAGACTGTTTCCCAGCATGCATTTGCTGACACAAGCAGTGTCGCTTACGGGAGTGCTATATATCTAGTGAGTCCAGAGGGTAGCCACTTGGTCATGGCAAAGGCTAAGGTGGCCCCCATCAAGTCCCTTTCCATCCCTAAATTGGAATTGACTGCAGTTCTGCTAGCCACCAGAATGATTAACTTCGTTGAGAATGCCTATGAAGATAAACTTCATATCTCTGAAACCTATGTGTGGAGTGACAGTCAAATTACGATACACTGGATTCACAGTCAAAAGAAACTGCCAGTGTATGTCACTAACCGCATCGACGAGATACATGCCCTAGTCCCGACTGCTTATTTCCGGTATGTGTCGACTAAAGAGAACCCCAGTGATATGGTATCTCGAGGCGTGTCTGCTAGATGTTTGAGTTCTTCTGCGTTATGGTGGAATGGGCCTACTTGGCTCCCGAAACCCGATGGATGGCCAGAGAATTTAGATCTCCAACAGCAGCCCGCTGGTATCGTGACCCAAATTGTAGGCACAGTGCCCCAAGATGACACACAGTTATGGGACTGGCACAAATATAGCAGCTATGAAAGATTGCAGCGTGTCACAGTATGGGTGATACGTTTCGTAAATAATTTGAAGGTAAAAAGAAATAGCCTGCCCCCCACAGGTAGTGCTCATCTCAACGTACATGAAATTAGAGCCGCAGAAAATGTTTTACTCAAATTATGCCAAAAAGAGACCTATTCGCAGGAACTTGAAATAATGGTGAAGGGTAAACAGTCCAGAAATAACTTAATCAACCAGTTAGGACTACACCTGAAGGGAGGTATAACTCATTGTGAAGGCAGATTGAGGTTAGCGGCTATCTCAGAATCATGAAAGTATCCTAAACTTCTGCCCTCCAAGCATCCCTTGACCCACCTGATAATTGATCGGTGCCATCGGCTCTGTTGCCATTACGGGGTCGGTCACGTGGTTACCTATGTTCGTCAAAAATGGTGGGTGCCTAAACTCAGGCAGGTGGTGAAAAGCGTACTGGGAAAATGTCTGAAATGTCGTCGGGTAAAAGGTAAGCCCTACGACTATGCAGGACTGCCACCTTTACCAGCCCTGCAAACCACCCCTGGAGACCCGTATAAAGTCACTGGGGTGGACTATAGCGGAGCAATCCCGAGCAAGGACTCGCCGACCATAAAGGCTTACATGCTTTTATTTACTTGCGCGGTCACCAGAGCGATTCACATCGAAGTAGTCACCAACCTCACATGTGACAGCTTCCTCCACGCATTCAGGAGGTTCTGTAGTCGACAGGGATTTCCCCGGATCATTTTAAGTGACAATGCCAGCACTTTTGTTGGGGCCTCTAGGTACTTGTCGGACATTTGTAATCACCCTAAAGTTCAGTTCCACCTTGGCAGTGTTCAATGTGAGTGGCGGTTTATCCCGGCTAGGGCGCTGTGGTTCGGCGCTATATGGGAAAGGGCCATCAGCATCGTCAAGGCGGGGTTGAAGAAGGTGTTGGGACGTGCCTTAATTTCCTTTGAGGAATTGACTACTCTACTGTTGGAAATTGAGGCCACTATCAATGATCGTCCCTTGTATTATGCTTCCGGCGACCTAGGGGATCTTACCCCAATAACACCCTCTGTGTTGGTGCGGGGTCATCGGTTGCGAGATCTTCCTGATGATAATGAAGTGGAGGATGGGTTGGAAGATCCAGACTACATAAATAAAGATGTCATTTCAGCCAGATATCAATATATTCGCAAACTGTCGAAAGATATCTGGCGACGCTGGTCTAACGAGCATCTGGTGACCCTCAGAGAGGCGCATAAGTGAAAGCTGAGACCAATAAATGGTCGGTGGCCAGGTATCGGTGATGTCGTCACCATCCATGACGAGGGTCCACGCGCTTTCTGGAAGTTGGGCCTTATTGTCGAGTTATTACCCGGTCGAGACGGAGAAGTCCGAGTGGCTAGAGTCCGGACGAAGACGGGAACATACGCGGCCGACAGTCCGTCTGTACCCTCTTAAGGGGGACGTTGAGTTCAAAGAGGACTCCTCGGAGACGCCTGGAGACATTCCCACAGTGGCTACCTCGACCGATCAACCGGTTGACGTACCCAGTGGACGTCCTAGTCGACAGGCGGCTCAAGCCTCCTCCCAATCATGGAGGGATAAAATAGCCTCTGGGCTTTTGTAGATACTGTATTGTATAAACCTGGTGGTGGGAATATGTCCAAATTCTGATATGGACAGTCTTACTTTAAGTATTACATTGAGTTTTTAGTATTAAGTTTGTGGGATCAATATTCATATAGAACTAGCAGGGGTACCCGGCATTGCCCGGGTAATCACCATAATCACCATCACTACTACCACCACTACTACTACCATAATCACCATCATCAATAACTACTACCACAATCATCACAATACTACTACTACCATAATCACCGACCTCGACCTCCCTGTGCCTCATTAAACGGCGACCTCGATTTCGGCCGCTAAATGACCTCCGATTTTGGATCTGACCTCATCCGTACCCCCATTTTTGGGGGCTGCGAACAACTTTCGTTCCATACACCTTTTCGATCGGAGGCCTCCTTCTGCCCCAAACGGACCTTTTTCCGATTTCGCGCCCATTTTCTCCGTCCCTTTCACCCTGGGGAATTATATTTTGGGGAATTATATTTTTATAAAACATGCCTAGGGACCACCTTACTATGCATACCAAGTATGAACGCTCTAGCTTAAAAACTGTGGCCGCCTATTAAGAACAGACACACACACAGACAATCGCAAATATTATATTATAGATAATTACTTATGTTCTGTATTGGATATTGGGTAATCTATCATTCCTATGAACTTAGGTAATTATAATTGGGTGGAAAAATATATACCTACCCATTCGCGCATGCGTGATATTGGCGGACCTCCCGCGAATATTGTGAGGGTCCTGCACTCACTCTCTCCCTAGGCGCCACATCAACCAGACCGACTGCCTATATACTCTCGTGTTTCACCTCACCTTTCGCCCCATTAGTGATAGTACTTAGATCATCAATTCTCCATCTATCCATACTAATCCATAGATCATTAATCATCATTCCCATCAATCATCCAATATAGTGGCCCCCATCTTTATGCATTAACTCTATCCTCTTAACTAACACTCCCGTTTCCCACACTCCATCTTGTAACATCGCCATGGCTCAACAAGGCAAGTAGGTCCTACAACACTAGTACCAGTATTCAGGCAATATAATTTATTGTATGGTATTCAGATACACTCCACTCAATCATTTTAATCACGAATACCCATAGTAGTTTAGAAATTAAAGATTTGTGCCAGACTCTATCGAAGGCTTTTGATATGTCTAGTGCAATAGAAAAAGTCTCACCGAAGTCCCGAAAGGAGGATGACCAAGAGTTAGTAAGATATGAAAGAAGACCACCAGTAGAGCAACCCTTAAGGAAGCCATACTGGCGTTCTGAGAGCAGATTATGAGAAGAGAAATGCTTAAGAAATTTGGAAGCAAGAATAGTTTCAAAAACTTTAGAAAGACAAGAGATGAGAGCAATTGGACGATAGTTGGAGGGTTGAGAGCGGTCACCCTTCTTTGGGACTGGTTGAATGTGAGCAAACTTCCAGCATGAAGGGAAGACGTTAGAGGATAGACAGAGACGAAAGAGTTTGCCTAGGCAGGGAGTCGGCATGGAAGCACAGTTTTTAAGAACAACAGGAGGAACACCGTCCGGACCTTATTAGTATTAAGCCCAGAGAGGGTAGAAAGTACATCTTTAGAAGAGATTAGGATATTAGGTATAAGTAAGAGAGAGGAGGGTGGAGAGGGAGGAATAACACCGGAATCATCCAAGGTGGAGTTTCTAGCAAAGGTTTGAGCGAAGAATTTAGCTTTGTCAGAGGAAGAAGTGATGGTTGTGCCATCAGAGTGGGAAAGGGGAGGGAAAGACGAGGAAGAGAAATTGTTGGATAGGTTTTTGGCTCAATGCCAGAAAGCTTGGGAAGAGCTAGAGTTGGATAGTTCAGTGCATTTATTATTGATGAAAGAGTGATTGGCAAGTCGAAGAACAGTTTTCGCTTGATTCCGGGCAGAAACATAGGAAGAATGAGAGTCTTGAGTTTTAAGGCGTCGGTACCGTTTGAATGCTTCCTCCTTATTGCGGACAGCAGTAGAACAGGCGTGAGTAAACCAAGATTTTTTAGCATTAGTCTGAGAGAAAGAGAATGGAATGTATGCTTCCATGCCCGATAAGATTACCTCGGTAATGCGTTCAGCACTCTCCGAGGGTCCCCGGCCACGGAAGCAGAAATCATTCCATAGGAAATCAAAGAAGTACTGCCGGAGAGTCTCCCAGTCGGCAGCGCCAAAGTGCCACAAGCGCCGCCGGCTAGGAGGATCGGGTGGCCGTACTGGAGAGATAGGACAGTTGACAGAGATAAGTTTATGGTCGGAGGAGCCCAAAGGAGAAAAAAGATCGACAGTATAAGAAGAAGGGTTAGAAGTTAGAAACAAGTCAAGAAAGTTGGGCCGATCTCCGATGCGATCCGGGATACGGGTTGGTTGCTGAACTAACTGCTCTAGGTCATTTATGATAGAAAAGACGTAGGCTTGTTCACCATGTGGGTCAGTAGTGTGAGAGGAGAGCCGTTGGCAGTGGTGAGCGTTGAAATCTCCTAAGATGGAGATTTCTGAGAAAGGAGAAATAGATAGAATGTGTTCCACTGTAGAGTTTAGATAGCCAAAGAATTTGGAAAAGTTGGTAGAGTTAGGGGAATGATAGACAGCACAGAAATATTTAGTAAGAGAATGACAGGAAAGTTTGAGCCATAAAGTTGAGAATTCAGAGGAGTCGAAATCGGGAACACGAGAGCAAGTGAGTTTGTTGTGTACATATGTACAACATCCGCCTTTGGCTTTGAAACTAGGATAGAGAAAGTAGGAGGATACAGAGAAGGGGCTGCTGGATGTTGCTACAGACTCCTGATTTCGGTGAGGGAGAGAAGATCAGGTTTGTAGGAGGAGAGATGGTGTTCAACTGAGTGAAAGTTAGAGGAAAGTCCGCGAATGTTGCAGAAATCAATAGAAAGAGTAACAGGCCGAGGTCCAGGTAATTTTGTGGGGTCGTCAGGGGATGGTAGATGTTCCGGCCAGGATTTTGCTTAAACGATGACGTCATCCAGGTATGCGAAGCAAGTTTCCCAAGTCAAACCTCATAGTACCGATTCCATAAGGCGGGATAAGGTGGCGGGGCCATTACATAGTCAGCAGGTAACACGTTTAACTCGTACAAATGTCCTCCGCTAGTGGAAAATGCAGTCTTTTATTAGTGTTCGGCTTTTATGGGGACCTGCCAATAACCTGCTTGTAGGTCGAGGGTGGTAAACCATTTGCAGCCGTGCAATGAATCCAACGAGTCATCTATACGAGGTAACGGAGTTGCGTCCTTAACTGTTGCATCATTTAAACGTCGGCAGTCTAAGCAAAACCGTATAGATCCGTCTTTTTTCTTTACCAAGACGACTGGAGAAGACCAAGGGCTGATGGAAGGGGTGGCGATCCCTGTGTCGAGCATCTCTTGAACTTGTCGGTCTTCCTCTTGGCGTTGCAGGGGATTCTTCCTGCGGGATGGTTGACGGATGGGCGGCCCTGTAGTGTGTATAGGATGTTCTTCTAGATGCGTTATTCCAATTTCGGTGGGGCTTGGGCGAACACGTCTATGAATTCGTGGAGTAACTGTTGCATTTGATGATTTTGAAGGATAAATGGTATAAGCTAATACAACATAAAGATACTGGATTCGAGCACAATCAAGGATCTAGAAGGAGCTAAGGTATATATATCAAGTTTAGATGTCCTCTAGCACAATACACAATAATAATAGTTTCTTGGAATACTGAAAGTCGGATAATACCTATGTATAAATTTACTTATGCATATAATCACTATGAACACACCTTAGACGAGGTTTTACATTGAGTTGATATCATGAAATCAAATTTCCTTAATGTACTGGTGGAAGATTAGACAGAGTCAATATATGAGACTCGAATTTCATAAGTCACCTTGCGCACTGGTGAGACTGAGATAGAGTCAGTATGTCAGGGACTCTAACTGAATAACATTGGTGACAGAATTTATGTTGGGACTCTAATGTTATCACGCTGGTGGTAATTTATTCAGAGTCAACTTTTGAGGCAAGTAAATTGTTACATAAATTTAATCATTTTAGGGTCAATTATTGTGACTGTATTCTAAAATTTGACATAAATAATTTTAATCAAGCATTTTTAACTTGAAGTTTCTTGTATAAACTCTGCTTGCTTTTTGTCTGTTTGTATTTATTGTTTTTCTTTTTCTATTATTATTATTGATGATTTTTAAAAATTAATTGTTCTTGTTAAAAGAGTACTCTTTGTTTAAATCTGTTGTTGCTTCTTCATATTTTGTAATTATTTGTCTTTATATCATATCTATTCATTGTCGATAGTATCAATTGCTTGCTTTTGCAATTTCCTTAGTTTATTTGTACAATAAATGTAGGTTAATTGTAGGGTAGCTATTGATAGGGGTCACTTGAGGCACGCTATGCTTAGAGCTACCTACCCGATAGCACTATCGTTAGTGAGTGCTATATATATTTGTTTGTAATATTATAGATATCTTATCAATATTTGTATTTTGTACTATTGTTAATGTCTTGTCATGTTGCAAATTTGATTTTAAATACCATTTTGACATTTTACATTTAGTTTCTTTATTCATGCAGAGTTTAGTCAAATTTACCAGAACGTCCCTGACTTCCCAAATTGACCAATTCCTTGAACCTGAGGATAGTGCGTTGTTATGTGTGTGATTAGTTTGCTTGGGACCCAGATTAACTTGCTCATGTAGTAATGTACACCGTATGTGGTGGATTGTGTTTTCTTTGTCCCAGTTTTGGTTTGTTTAGTTTGCAACTTTTACATTTTAATGTATACGTCACCTTGCGCACTGGTGAGATTTAGGCAGATTTTATATCTTAATGACTCTAATTTTAATATACCTCGTCACTGGTATCGACTTTATTCCGATTTCTATTATAATTTCCAAAATTAACACATGGAGTAAAAGTTGAGGTAGCAGCTTGTAGTCTTCTGGGGCTCCGTATTGCCGTCCAGCTTGGCCTGTCGTGTGAATCAGTTGTTTAGTTACAGATGGAGAAATGGGTATAAGATCTTAAATGAGGTTCCGTGGTATCATGACACTGGGCATCTCATCGGACTAACGCGAGTATGTTTTACGTACTCGGCTATCCTGATCGTTATATTACTCGTTGATGAAATTCTGTTCAGGTACTCTTGGCTTTGGGTCTTTAATATAATGCCTGTGTCATGACACAGTGGCAGGATATTGGGCTAACGCAAGTAGATAGTATGATCATGACCAATACTATTTTCCTTGACTGCCTCTGAGGTTCAAAGAACTCCTTTCGATGTTTAAACCTTTTGCTTACAATTGCCAGCCAACATGTCAGTGGACAAAAGTAAAAAGGACTTTTGTATGCAGAGTGCCTGTTACAATATCTCGCAAAGCCCTGAGCTACTTAGAGAATTTTAGCATGCCAAGTATCCTTTGGTAGTTGGGGAAATACGGTTTTAATAAAAGGAGTCAATTGGGGACATGTCCTTCGAGCTTAGACTTCTTTTAATTAAAGGTGTATGCCTATTAATGATTTCTATGTTGATATTGTATCATGACACGTAAACCACAAAGATTCTTCAATAGGTAATAACTCCTCAGACTTGGGGGATATTAACCCGCTGAGCCCCGGCTAGTTATAATATTTTGTTCACCCCAGTCCCAAGCCATTTTCACTTTTTGTTTTTATTTGCTAAAATGGAAGACAAGGGTGAGAAATGAAAAAAAAAAAAAAAAATCACCTCGGATATTTTGGGGGGTGGGGGCCCCAGTGGGGGGTTGGGAGGGGGGGGGGGGGATGCCTCAAAAAAATTTGTTTAGCCAAAATGGAAGAGAATGGTGAGAAATGAAGAAAAAAATACCAAAAACTCACCTCGGTCATTTGGGGGTCGGGAGGGGGGGGGTCGAAAGTTCGTCTCCCCCGCATGACCACCCGCCCGGGAGCACTAGGGTGAAAACTGAGTATGGCATTGTACGGCATACATCCTAAGGAGTGTCTCACATAAATCTCAAGCCTCTAGCTCCCATACGACCAGAGTAATGAAGGTTCAAAGTGGCGGTGAACTAAGGGTGTAAAGTATCCCCACTAAGCCCACCACCACCGGCCGCGCGGCTGTCTTGGCCTGCTCACACCTATCGGCCCTGCTCGCACACACACTACGGTACCTCCCCCTCCTATTCTCCCGCCATTTCCTACCTTACGAGCCACGTAACTGATTTTAATATGCCGGACGCACGTGATGCGTCGCTGGGAGCTGGTGATCAAACACTGCCGATGCATCACGTGCGACGCTGGGATCCAGTGGGTTAAGCATACCTTTTATTCCATTGAATGGGAGGGTGATTTTAGGACTACAAATCACTAATATGTCAGTGTGCTTTGAAGCCCTAGAATTGCTTGACCCTTTTCAGTTTCTCTAGCATAGTAATGACAGTTGCTGATATGTCCCGGGTTGGATATGTGGGAGGCAAAAGGTCACCATGGTGGTCCGGGGTCAATTTAGGGGATTAGGAGGACCCTCTACAAGCTGGAAGGCAAGTGCTTTGATCTTTGGGTGGAACAGGGGTGTGGGTGTTCTCTCTGATGCTGGGGGTAAGAGTACTTCTCCTGGCTGAACACGATCTTTCGTTTTACTCGTTGTTGAGCATCGAAAGATATTTTTATGGTTTTTCCGGGTGTAGTAGGACATCCTGATGTAATGGTAGCTACTCGGGCTTCTCTATGGTTGGAAAGGCTGAATGTGTTGGTGATAATTACATAAATGCTGGCTTGGATATTCTCGGGGGAAAACTGGGGCTGTATTCGCACGTGTGCTATTCCTCTGTGATTAGATGTCTTCGTCGGTGTCTTGGTACTTGTCTTCGTAGATGTCTTCTTGCTTCCCTTCGCCTTCTCAACTTTATTGGTAGTTGTCCTGGTAGATGCTTCCGTAGTATGTGTAGGAATGTTGGTTCGGATATTCTGGTTGGAAAACTGGGGTTGAACTTGCATAACTATTCCTCCGTGGTTCGATGTCTTTGTAGGCATCTTCGCGTTTTCCTTGGTCCTCCCGCTTTTGTGGTTAGCCGTCTTCACTGGTATCTTCTTTTCCTTCCTTGCCTTCTCGCCTTTATTGTTCTTAATTTCTTCCGTCTTCTTGTTGGTGTGGGGTAATTTCGTAATACTTGGTAGGGCGAATATCCTTTGTTGTGTTGTGTTGGTTGATGCGGGTGTGTGTTTTTCTAGGTTAGTCTCTCCTTTACTCGTGACCGGAAGTCGTCTTCTCTGGTGGTAGCCATCTCGTTCTTGTTCCTTGCTCTCGTTCTTCTGATGTTTATTTCCTGTCTTCCTCTCCTTTTCGGCTTCCTTGTTCTTTTCCTTCTTATTCAGATTGGTTCTTCTGTTGTTATTCCTGGGATCTGGAATGTAGTGTCTGGAGTTCGTCTCTCCTGGGTTTCCTTTATCTGCTTCCATTGTTTGTTTTATTGTTGTCTGTCCTCTCTCCTTTTGTCTTCCCGCTTCCTTGGTCCTTGGTCCTTCCGACGTTCTCCTTTCTCTGTTTGCGGGTAACTGTGGTAATCCCATTAGTTCAATAAGTATCTGATTCAGACTGATTGAAAGTACCTCAAAATAGTTAATGTCAACTTACAGTAAAGTCAGAACACCTTCCATGGATCCCACTGCCTGGCCACCTTCCCTGCCAGGCACCACGTTTTCTCCTATTGAGCTGAATTGCTGGATATCAGGGTATTAGAGGCCAGAAACATTTGAGCCCTTCAGTAAATCACGTGACTCGAAAGTGCTTCACCAGTGCCATCCCCCTCCTCCTCCACCCCAACCCTCACCCACTCACGATATCCCCATGGTGGGAATGGGGCTTTTGTATCTGCAGGAAAATAAAACAAATAGGAAATAGCCGCCCATGACAGATTCTCTGTTACCTGCTCTGAACATGACTCTCCACCTGGAATTACAATAGTACAGCAATAGTATGGAGAGTCTGAGGAAATTGGAGTAGAGGTGAAACCTGTAAGATAGACGTGATACAGACAACCTTGAAACTGAAGCAGTGACACCAATAGAGACGTCCCCGGGAACAGCAGTTTGAAATGCAGAACAAAGTAGTAAAGCAAACGGCTGTGGCAACAGTCGACTTTGGTGTACATATTTTAAGTTCAGGTCTACACTTGACTAGAGTGACTATTGACTTAAGACTTCAATCTCCACACCCAAGGAAATTACCGTCATCACCTTATGCCACATTGGTACCTAGTATGGAATAAATGTTGGTAGATTCTTTGGTATCATGTTTGAGGAGACTACTGTTGTCGTCTTGGATGTCACTTGTTAGACTAGACCAACCTACAGGCACCAGTAGTGAACCCCCTCACTCCCCTTAGTATGGGGATTTCATACTGGAACAATCAATTATACAATAGGGGCAAATCATATAAACAGTATATTGAAAATCTCTAGCAAGAATGCTGCAGAATTGAAAACAAATGTGTGAGAAAGGGCACAAGCCATATTATGAAGATGTCAATAGCAACAGAACGGTACGCCTTACGGTCACTATCGTTTTCATCGATATATTTCATTGTATGTTCTAACATTCTGTGTGTCACTAAGTTGTCTACTGGTGGTTACGGGTATAACCTATAATATAACCTATAAAAAAAAAAAAAAAAAAAAAAATTGTGTCCTATTAAATATACAACCCCCCTATTTGTGATAAACCCTGTTGGATGTGCACATTTCATTTGGTAAATATGATCTTCTAGGACACACATACAGTACTCACACACATACACAAAAAAGATAAATTTACAGTACATCGCTTTGTCCAATATTCAGCGTGTGCAAGTGTGAGGTGGGTTAAGGAGGTTACTAGTTCACTATGGCAACAAGAGTCCTGCCAGGACCTGCTCCACCTATACTCCGCCACCACACACCTCCTCCTACACCTCTCTACACCAGCCACCAACCTCTACATAACCTTCCACCAACACCCAGGTAAGGCATGGTATTTATTACTTCGTTGTTTGACTGGCTATACCATGTTCATCATGGGTTGGCCAGAAATCCTGAGCCCAACCTCTTCTAACTCAAAAGGGACCATAGTAATCGAGCTGATATTTCTACCATTTTGGAGAAGTCAGCCAGGGAATAGGTGTGAACATTTACAGTTCATTTGCTCTAGCCCTTTTTTATTTACAGAGGTTAGGGGTTATGGTTAATTTAGATGAAGTGGACTGTATATATTTAATTTGGAAGATTAACACATATAGAATATTTATTTACCCTTTATGATGAACTCAGCTGGTGATTGAAAGATGGCGGAAGATAGGCTAGTTGACTTGAGTGGGTTAGTAGGATAAAGAAGCGTATGGAAAGAGGATAGAATAGGCTAGGATAGGTTAGATATTTACGTTACATTTTGTGATAACTAACAAAAGATGATGATGTAGTGACTATATGAAATGAGATGATAGTGAAGCAAAAACACCTAATATATGAACTATGAAGAAGGCTTAGCGTGTGTATCTGGGATGGAGGTTGGTTGGAGAGTGAGAACGAGAGCCACGTCTTTGTGTCTCTCGTGACTATCCGCGCATGCGCATAGCATATGGAAAATGTATCCCATCTTTATACAATGAGATACTTATAAACAATCTTAATAAATAATACACAAATATATATATGGGAATTATAATCCTACAATACTTTCCCATATACAACTACAGAATAATATATACTTCCCAATTGTGGATGTCCAACCTAAGGTTACGGAAGCGTTCAACTTAGGACTACGGAAAGCGTTCAACTTAAGACTACGGAAAGATACGTAACGCTAAATCAACCCAGATTACGTAACATCGAGACTGTTCATACTAAATACTAAGTAAGGACATATTCCCGCCAACAGAAAATATAAAAAATTTACATGATTAGATTTGCCCGGAGGCAATCTTATCCCGCCAAGCTTGGGAGGATATCTGGGCAGCCTGTCGACTGGGGCGTCCACCGGACGCGTCAACAGGCTGCGCCGAAGTCGGTGCCAGGGAGGGGACATCTATGGATAACTGGTCCAAGGGGGTGTCCTTGCGTTCGAGGTCACCTTCAAGAGGATATAGTCGTACTGTTGGCCGTGTGATTACTCCAGTCCGGGTGCGAACTTTTGCTACCCGAACCTCGCCATCACAACCTGGTAACGACTCCTCTATCCGACCCAATTTCCAGAGTGCACGCGGGCCCTCCTCATGGATGGTTACCACGTCACCTACCCTAGGCCAATGACCATTTAATGGTGTTAGTTTACCTTTTTGCGCTTCTCTCAAAGTTACCAGATATTCTGTCGACCAGCGATGCCAAATATCTCGCGATAATTTACGGACACAGTTTCGTAAACTATAGACCAGTTTCACTTACTAGTATTGTATGCAAGATTTGTGAAAAGCTAATTAGGAAGAGATGGATGAAAATGTTGGAGAGAAAGAAAATAATAACCCCAAAGCAATTTGGATTCAGAGAAGGGACATCTTGTGTTACCAGTTTGCTATGTTATTACAGTAGGGTGATAGATGTACTCCAAGAAAGAGGCGGATGGGTGGACTGCGTCTACTTAGACCTTTCCAAAGCATTCGATAAGGTACCACATAAGAGATTGTTATCTAAGCTTGAGACGCTAGGATGTGTCAGGGGGAGTTTGCTGAAATGGATGGAGAGCTATTTAACAGATAGGGAAATGAGGACCAACATTAGAGGAACTTACTCATCGTGGCGGAAAGTTGAGAGTGGTGTGCCGCAGGGATCTGTGTTGGCACCTCTCATGTTCCTTATGTACGTGAATGACCTGCCGATAGGCATAAACTCTTACATGTCAATGTTTGCAGATGACGTAAAAATTATGAGACAAATAACAAATAAAAGTAGTTGTGAGGAGCTGCAAGGGGATTTAGATAAAATATACGAATGGAGCACCAAGTGGAAAATGAAATTTAATATAAGTAAATGTCATGTGTTAAATATGGGAAGAAGTGTGAATAGACCAAATTGGGAGTACAGGATGGGAGATAATAAAATTAGCAAGGCCGAAAAAGAAAAAGATTTAGGGTTGATTATACAAGATAATTTGTCGCCAGAGAAACATATTAACAAGCTCTTTAGCGGAATGTATGCAATGGCCGGGAATATGAAAGTTGCTCTGAACTATTTGGATGAGACCATGGTAGCGAAAATTATGAAGAGTATGATTAGACCAAGATTGGAGTATGCAGCAGTGGTGTGGTCCCCGCATCTAAAGAAGCATATTCACAAGTTAGAAAGAATCCAGAGAGCAGTCACTAGATTGGTTCCAAGTCTCAGAGAACTGCCATATGAAGGGAGGCTAGACAAATTAAATCTACCGAGTCTAAAAGAGAGGAGAGAGAGGGGAGACATGATAATGATGTACAAATGTACCCGGGGGCTGGAGAGGCTGGATAGGGAGGATATATTAATTATGGATACAGGAATAACTAGAGGCCACAGCTACAAAGTAAAAAGACCTACCTGCAAGAACGATATCAGGAAGTTTAGCTTCCCCTATAGATGTATTGACAAATGGAATGGGCTGGAGGAGGAGGTGGTAGGGGCAGGGAACATCCATATTTTCAAGAAAAAATTGGATAAAAAGTAGACTGAGAGACGGGACAACACGAGCTTAGCTCAACTCCTGTAAACTACAATTAGGTAAATACATATTTGTAACGGGCCGATATCACATCCTTACTTGTGTAGTCTGGATCTTCCATAGTATCCTCATCATGTTCTTCAGGACGATCCCGCAGTCTGTATCCACGTACCAGTACTGAGGGTGTGATTGGGGTAAGGTCTTCCAAATCACCAGAAGCATAGTATAGAGGGCGATCATTTACGGTGGCTTCAATCTCCAAGAGTATGGTGTTGAGTTCCTCAATCGATATGAGAGCTCTACCCAACACCTTCTTCAGACCCGCCTTCACGATACCTATGGCTCTTTCCCATATGGCGCCAAACCAAGGCGCTCTGGCGGGAATGAAACGCCATTCGCAATTTACATCCGCAAGGCAGGTCTGAATCTTGGGATTGTTGCTCACTTCTTTGAGATATGTAGATGCCCCTATAAAGGTCTTTGCATTGTCACTCAGCATGATACGTGGATATCCCTGTCTACTGCAGAATCTTCTAAAGGCATGTAGGAAGCTATCACAAGTGAGGTTGGTGACCAGTTCCAGGTGAATTGATCTGGTAACGGCACAGGTGAAAAGTATCATATACACCTTAAGATTGGGTGAATCTTTCACAGGGATTGCTCCACTGTAGTCAACCCCGGTAACTTTGTAAGGGTTACCTGGGGTGGTTCGCAGGTTTGGTAAGGGAGGAATTCCGACGGGATCATAATGTGTTCCCTGTACCCGCCTACATTTTAAGCATTTGCGAGGGACTTTCTTGACCACCTGCCTGATTCTAGGCACCCACCATCTTTGTCGGACATAGGTGACTGTATGACCAACCCCATAATAACAACAGAGTCGGTGACACCTTTCGATGATAAGATGGGTGAAGGGATGTTTGGGGGGCAGTAGTATTGGATACTTACTTGCCTCAGAGAGTGCTGCCAATCGTAATCTGCCTCCGCAATGTATCAAATCCCCCTTCAAGTGTAAGCCCAACTGGTTGATCAGGTTATTCCTAGACTTTGCTCCCTTAACCAGTAATTTATATTCCTGCGTATATATTTCTTGTTGACAGAGCTTATGTAATAATTTATCTGCAATTCTAATCTCCTTCACATTGAGGTAAGCACTACCTGTGGGCGGTGTGCCTTTGATATTTGCTTTTACATTTTCTACAAATCGTATCACCCATGATGTAACACGTAACTTCTCATAGCTGCTGAATCTATCCCAGTCCCATAACCGTGTGTCTTCGTCAGGCACCGAGTCAATTACCGGTGCCACAATAGCAGTGTGTTGCTCGCTCAAATCTATTTTTTCTGGCCATTCGTTGGGATTATTAAGCCAGCATGGGCCATTCCACCACAACGCAGAAGATTCGATAAATTTAGCAGATACACCACGAGTAATGCAGTCACTTGGATTCTCTTTGGTAGACACATACCGGAACTGTGCGGTTGGGAGCTGGGTATGAATTTTGTCGACACGGTTTTATGACGTACACAGCTGGTAGCTTCTTTTGGCTATGTAACCAGTAGAGCGTAATTTGGCTGTCACTCCATATAACTGTCTCCGAGATATTTAGCAAATTTTTAAAAGTTTCCTCGATAAAGTAAACGAGTCTAGCAGCCAACAGAACTGCAGTTAGCTCCAATTTTGGGATGGAAAGGGATTTGATCGGGGCGACCTTCGCCTTCGCCATGACTAGACGGCTGCCACTTGTGTCAACAAAGTATATGACGGTGCCGTACGCGACCTTGCTAGCGTCTGAGAAGGCATGAATGGAAACAGGATGCTCCATGACAACTTTCTGAGGAAAATTAAAATCCTTACGGAGACGAAAATCCGAAATAATGTCTTCCCACTCCTGAACCAGATTGCCAGTCAAAACCTCATCCCAACCTAATTTTATCCTCCATAATTGCTGAAGGAATAATCTTGATTTGATCGACACCGGTAGAACTATCCCCAAGGGGTCAAAAAGTTTAGCCGTCATACTCAAGCACATCCGTTTTGTAATCTGCGTATATTGCGCGTACTGAACGCCGAATGAGAGGGTATTTGTGTCCGTCTCCCAAAACAATCCCAGCACCCTCACATGTTCCTGCTGTACCGCCGCCACACCATCCCGTTGCAGTACAGTCCGCAAAACAAAACTATTTGTCGCCCATTCATGCAGATGTAGATGGGTGACATTCATAATTTCTCGGACTTCACCATAGGTATTAATCAGGAAATCTTCATCATTACCTGTACCCAGTAAATTGTCGATGTATAGCCCTGACTGAATCTGCTGAATAACCTGCGGATCTGCATTGACATTTGACAAGTGATTTAAAATGGTGGCGTTTAAAAAAAATGGGGAACATGTAGCACCAAATAAAACCGCCTGAAATCTGCAACAAATTAGGGGGGAAGCTGCCGTGGAAATTTTGGCCACATAAACCGAGTATAGTGTTGGTCGTCCTCATGGAGTTTTAACATCAGAAACGCCTTCTCAATAACAGACACCCAGGCATACTAATCGAGTGTAAACCGGAGTAAAACCTGCGCTAAGTCTGGTACCAGTGAAGGTCCAGTATGCAAGCAGTCATTAAGACTAGGCTGTCGATCACTCACCTCGGCTGAACAGTCGAAGACGATACGCACTGGCGTAGTTTTGCTCTCCTTGACCACTCCATGATGAGCCAAGTAATGTCCGGTATCTGAATTGTCAAAAGGCACCTCTTCTATAAAACCACGGGACACCTGATCCTTTATGACTTTTGAGTATTCCTCACACAAGTCAGGCTCTTTGATGAATCTTCTCTGAAGACCCCGAAGACGGCCTATGGCCAAACCCTTGTTAGTTGGCAGCTGATCCTTGTAATTGTTCCAGGGTAGTCTCACTTTATATTGTTGGCTGTCAGGATCGTAGGTAACGGTATACGACGATAGTGCTTGACGCTCAACTTGTGAGTATTCCTTAGGGGTTATCCCGATATGATCTATTTCCCACAAAACATTTAAGTCATTTTTGAATGGTGGAATATTACCAGTGGACATGTATTCGTCCATTGGGGTTACTGCTACTTTCAATATAGTAATTACTTCAGTGCTGGAGCTGGTATGTTGTGCCACATATGAACCACTTATGGAGTATCCGTACCTGGTAGGAAGCAGAATTAGGCTACCTGACCTTTTATACCCAGGTCGCACTATATCGTAGTAGTTATCCGCACCGATGAGCAGCTCCAATTGATCTGTGTCCGTTGCATGAGGATCGGCTAATTGTATGCCTTTACTTTGTAGACAAACCAGTTTAGACTTTATGCTAAGTTCACCTTTATGTTCTGGTAATTCATCAACCACTATTGCATCTAGATGATGAAATTTACCTCTGTGTTTGTATTGCAGTGCCACATTATATTCCCTAGAGGCTTGTTTTCCGGTAAATCCGTGAAGACATAACTCCTCAGTTCCTTTAGAATTGTAGGAAAGGGAGGATAGAACAGAAAACTTCACAAAAGTCCTCTGAGAACATTGGTCAAGTAGCGATCTGATTTTAATACAATTATTATCCTTTCCCTTTACCGGCAGCTGTACGGTGGGCAAGATTACTGTATTTTTACCTGTGGCAATGGACATTGTAGTCGAAGTAGTAGCAGTATGCTCTCTCTTGGTGTTATCCTCCGCTGGTCTACTTTCCTTCCCTTCTTTATGTGTACATAGTGTTACGCTGGCCAGCTTGCCAGAATGTACTCATGACTCGCTAGTACTCTCTGCGGCAGTGAAATGGGCTATAATAATCGTAGAACGATATTCTTTCTTTCTTAGTATTCGTGTTGTCACAGACAGATCAGTGTTTGCCTTTATTCTTGTCTGTGACACTTAGAAGTATTTTATATCCATAGTAGTGATTATAACATGCAGCGCGTGAGAGAGAGAGAGTTTGAGATCGAGGAGGCAGTGTGTGCGTATGTACGTGTGCATACCTCGCTCGGTGGGCCCACCCGCTCGCTATTGGTCGGCGTGCCTAGCGTGGTCTATGACGTCTGCTTTTCCTGTGATGTAGTGGCCTGTGGTTGGTCGCCGCCCTCCTTTGCCCAGTGGTGGGGCTCCTACCCTTCTTCTCTCCTCAGAGCATGGCATTGTGCGCTTGGCCCTAGATGTCCCTCGCATTCTGTCTCCAATCTAACCCCCTTTACTGCTGTTCCTCTCTCTGAACTCCTTCTTTCCAATACTTCTTATCTTTATTCAATTACCCATCCCTTCTGGTTCTCGCATACGACTTCCATAGTCGGCCAGTCGTATTACCAGCGCCTGTTCTCACATATATGTTTTGCACTAGCTTTAGAGGTTATTAGAATCATAGTCATATGGATTCATATTGTTGGGTGCTTCTAATTATTTGGTTGTTCTTTATTACTAGTTAATGCTAGACAGTGGAGGGTATCTTTGGTCGTTGTCTGAGTTATGTATATGGCAAGTCAGAGCCTGTCCGACTTCGACGGAGTTAGGTAGCCTGTAGTACACCCTTGTGCATATTTTCCTTTGCGAGCTTAGCAGTATACAAGTGAAGGGCTTTTGCCTACTCTTGCTTGTATGCTTGCATACTCATTTTGTTGACCTTTGAGGAGTGCCAGGGTAAGACCAGATACTTGAGATCTGGACTAACCAAGAGAGCCTCCTAGTCACTTAACGTAAGATAAGGGAAATCTGTTCAGGGGAGACAGTAGGCTGCGAGCATGCTTGAGCTCTGCCTAGGCTCCCTGTGCCTTTATGCTGCTACTAGACTTTATTAGTAAGAAAGACAACACTTTGTTTATTAACTTTAACCGCGTATGTTTTAGCAATTATTCACGTATTGTTTTAGCCTAGGTTGATGCATAGTGCACAACCCAGTATGGCTGTTACTTTGGCTAAGGAAGTACTATTTTTGAGTTGCTGTTGTTAGTGCTGTCACAGAGTTGTTGCACTCCCTTGTTTCCATATATATGTATCCTACTTTTAGGTGTATTTAAGATACACGCTTTGGTGTCCTGCCCCTTCATTATTTCTGTTCTATATTCGACGAGCATCTTAGAGCATCAGACGTTTTCAGAAGATTCCATATCTGTTTGCTGTAGGACTAGACTTCAAGTGTTTTCATAGAGCATTGAAGAGTTTAGTGTTGAGTTCAGACTCACACTAAAGATAACGTAAGCATATAACCTTTTTATTAAATCTTGTCATAGTTTATTTAAGCATTGTTATTACTTGAGAGCTTTTATTAACGTAATTACTCTTGTTGTGAGTAGGCTTTGCCGTCACCGGAAAGCCTTTGTAGAAGTACACTTAACCCAGTTAATTGATACCCCGTTATCCAGTAGATTAACTCTGGAGGGTTTAAGTGTTTTGTTCACCGGCTTAATAGTTCGAGGGTTTGAAATTAGCGTACCGTTGTTGCAGATCTAGCCTATCTTATAGTCCGATATTAAGTGCCCTTGTTTATTTCGTTGTGCCGGTCGTAACAATAGGGAATGAAAGTGTTTGCCCTTACAAAACTTGCAGCTTCTTATGTTAGGATTAGTACAACCCGAATGGCCATGTTCTTTTGACAAGCACCCAGTGCAGTGTTGACGGGCTCTTTTAACTTTAATACTTCATACACTTGTACCACAAATGATTGGTGCCACTACACAGGACACAGTTAAATTTCCTGTATTCACTTTGGGCGGTAAATGTTGCCGTAGTCCTACTTTGTCTTGACCTGCCAAATTGTACACTTCAGCCTGGAAGCAATGGGTGAATTTCTTATAATCCAGGCTCAAGTCTCCCATTTCCCGTTTTATGATTTCTTTTAGTGGTGATGGTAATTTATTGATAAGAGTCACTACACAAAACTCTTCCCAATTGTGGACGTCCATCCTAAGGTTACGGAAGCGTTCAACTTAGGACTACGGAAAGCTTTCAACTTAGGATTACGGAAAGATACGTAACGCTAAATCAACCCAGATTATGTAACATCGAGACTGTTCACACTAGATACTAAGTGTAATGCCCTCGAAAATATCCCACAACCCCAATAATGTACTACCCGAGTTGACGTCAGGTATAGTCTAAAATAGTCGTTGATGGGAAGTCCAATAAACTCATCACGTGAAACACCACGAGACTATCACCTGGTTCTTACAAATGTAATGCCCTCGAAAATATTCCGCAACCCCAATAATGTACTACCCGAGTTGACGTCAGGTATAGTGTAAAATTGTCGTTGATGGGAAGTCCAATAAACTTATCACGTGAAACACCACGAGACTATCACCTGGTTCTTACAAATCGGACTAAGGTTACTATACTTTTGTACGTCCGT
Organism: Paralithodes platypus; assembly: GCA_032716605.1. Classification (NCBI taxonomy): domain Eukaryota; kingdom Metazoa; phylum Arthropoda; class Malacostraca; order Decapoda; family Lithodidae; genus Paralithodes; species Paralithodes platypus. The sequence continues at coordinate 38,734,102 of CM064510.1, read as the reverse complement.
GGTAGTACAGTGGGTTAGCGCACGGGCCTGGTTGACCTATGGAGGATATGCTTACTAACCAGGGTTCGAACCCCACCCAAGGCATCTCAAAACCTGTGGGTTTTTAGGAGGGTTAAATTCCCTTCAGAGGGATGTAATGTAATGCCCTCGAAAATATCCCGCATCCCCAATAATGTACTACCCGAGTTGACGTCAGGTATAGTGTAAAATAGTCGTTGATGGGAAGTCCAATAAACTCATCACGTGAAACACCACGAGACTATCACCTGGTTCTTACAAATCGGACTAAGGTTACTATACTTTTGTACGTCCGTGGTAGTACAGTGGGTTAGCGGGCGGGCCTGGTTGACCTATGGAGGATATGGTTACTAACCAGGGTTCGAACCCCACCCAAGGCATCTCAAAACCTGTGGGTTTTTAGGAGGGTTAAATTCCCTTCAGAGGTTCGAGCCCCGCGCCAGGCACCAGGAAAGGTTGACCCTAAGTGTGCCTGGGGAGTTTTCAGGAGACCATGAATTCCCTTCACACCCAGCATTTCACTAAGTATGGACAGGGGTCACGATATCTGGCCTTTATATAATGAATGGACTATGGTTGTTTAAATGAACTAGTGATTGATTGGTTGATTGCTTGATGGTTTGGATGTGTAAGTGTGCGGTGGGACAGAAAGATAATTGAGGTGAAGGTGGATATGATGGAGATCGTTAGTTCTCCATGGCAACTAGAGTCCTGCCACAATCTTGTTCAGCTATACTACACCTCTACACACCTTCTACACATCTCCACACCAGCCATCAACATCTACATCGCCTTCCACCAACACACATGTAAGACTGATCAGTTTAATCGTTGTAGAATTAATGAAATTGGATGGTAGCTTGTGTCAAAACTAGACAGTATTTAAGCATTCAATTATTATAGCTTAGTTACCCTTAACATATACATTTTCTGATATATCTGGTTACTTCATATTATACGTTTTCTATGTTGTAACCTTCCATAGTAAATACATAATACAGTAAATACATAATTATACCATGTATAATAAACAAATATGTATGAATAATTACAATATAAGATAGCAGGATATTTGCTTATAATTAGGATACTGTGCTAAAAAAAATGCAATATATAGCAGATGCTTTGATTAATTGAAATATTCATATGTTGAGTTAATTCAATGTTTAAACAATATACTCTGAATTAGTTAGTTATGACACATCTGGTCAATGTATATCAATGCAAAGTTATGCCTAAGAAATTAATCATTAATAGTTTAAGGGGAGTCACCGTTTTTTTTATATTTGTCTCCTTTTCTCTCTTTCCCTGGCTTTTATCCATTCGGCCCTATTCAGCCAACTTTTTAAATACATTTATCCCCATCCAGGTGTCGATTTCTTCCTGGAGAGTGATAGCGAGCCAGCATTGTATGGAGAAATCCGGCTTCGCCGGAGACATTTTCTATCGAAAAATGTACAAATTTAGTTTGTTGTCAAAACAAAAATATATATATATATATGCTGGCTCGCTACCACTCGCCAGGAAAATATTGACACCTGAATGGGGTTAAACATCTTAGAACACTAGGCTGAATGGGGCCGAATGGATACAAGCCAAAGAGAAGAGGGAGAGAAATATAAAACGAAGCAAGGTGTGCTCCCTTAAGGGAACCGAGTTATTCTCCCGGATGTAAATAACGATCACTCACTCTCTCACAATTTTCCACATGGAATCACGTCCGCCAGTCCAATGACCTATAGTCTATTCGCTGTAGGTAGGCGATAAATCATTACCTCTAACCTCTCAAATCTAAAAAAAAAACACAAGAGTATTTGAGCTAATATTTCTACCATTTGGGAAGAGTCAATCATGGAGTAGATGTAGACATATACAGCCAATTTACTCTAGCCCTTTTTGAGTTACAGAGGATAGAGGTCATGATTTCTGGCCTACTTACAGCGAATAGACTATAGTTTATCTTCAATAATCACAGCCATCCAGCCTTCGCTTTAATCTTCTCTACTCTACCAAAGAGCGAAGACTCTTATATAGAATAGCATAATCAATGGGCCTATATTATGTATTAAGATCTTATAGACTATGAAATTTACATCAAATAAGAAGGTAATTTTCAAATATTATTTATGCTCCTTTCTCCTAATCTATATACTATTTGTTGCTAGAGTCCCAACAGCTTGTTTGCTTGATTAGTTGTTTGGTAAATTGATTGAATGGTTTATTAATTAGTTGATCGACTGATAGATTGATTAACTGATTGTTTAATTGATTGACTGACTGACATACATGGGTTTAAGATCACTCCTACGAATTGCAGAATGTATTTTTTTTGTTTTCATTTATATATATATAGAATCACCTACAGTATATGCAGAATTTACCTTCACTTATAACTTTCCACCAATTTGCAATCCACAACCATTCAGATCCAATTGTTTCACATTTATCATGAATGGTGAATGTTATTAGGATCGTATGTTTAATTTCTTTCATTGTTTTTTGCTCCTTCAATATTTTATGTTAACAGGTAAGATGCTATAGTTTATCCTTTAAAAAATAGGTCAAAAGTCTCTACCCCAAAACGTTTGTACCTCAAGAATGTCTAGAGCAAACGGGGTTGAAATTTTCCACACATATACATTGATTGACTCATCTCTATTGGTAGAAATGTTAGTTTGATTGCTCTATTCCCTCTGTAGATTATAAGAGTGTTGTGATCAAGATATATCTGACCTCATTATAATGAATAGACACTACATGATGTTAAGTTGTTCCCCCAGACGAGTGCCTGCTACGGCTGGTGTGGGATGCAGGGGTGCCGGTGGGTGTGTCTGGTGATGGTGGTGGTGGTGGTGGTGATGGTGATGGTGGTGATGATGGTAAAGGGAAGGTGTCAAGGTGGCTGACTGGTGGTCCTGGCTCTAACACCAACAACTACTACACCTCCACCCAGCACGTCCTGGTCGGCCCTAAACACTGGATCATTGACACCATCACACAGGTACCAACACTAGGTCAATAGTTTGATCTCGTTGGAGGTTAAAATGGACAGACAGCTTTGCCTTTTGTTTCCTTAATACAAAAATATAAAACATAAAACAAATATATGTATGATAACAAAATAAGAAAAAAAGGGTTTTGACTTATTCGCAACCAGTTGAGTGGGCTCTTTGTCTTATGAAATTCAAGCTATTAAATATTATTTGGCTTCATACACTTGCATTCATACAGGAATGAGAGATATATAAAACAATTATCCCAGATGGGACTTCACAAAAGTTATCCTACGTACCCTGGAAAATAATGTTTGTCATAATAATGTAAGTTATATCTACTGTATATGCCTGCCAAATTATAATTCATGATATGGCCAAATTTGTCTTAATATGAAATTGATCCTAGCTCATGTATAAGAATAGACTTGAAATGGATCTTTATGTATTAATATATTCGTTACATAATATAATTAACCATTATGGTTATGTAATTTTCTCCGAAGTACACAATACTATGCACTTATTGATGAAGTTGATCACCTATTGACTCTGTGAAAATAATACTAAACAAATAATTAAATAGTTAACCATACAAAAGCAGATATTCCTAATTTATCAAAATATACTCCCAATTAAATGTGATACTGTATATTACGCAAACCGATCAAGTGCACAATTTATGTAGCTATCTATCTATATACTTCAGGCCCAATTCCCACTTTCCCTATTTGTTTTGTTTAATTGTTTTTGTTTTTGTTTTTTGTTTTTTTTTGGGGGGGGGGCTACCACACACAAAATATACATTATGCCCATCAAAGCCCGTGAACATAAGCACTATAAGACTACATACAGGTACACTATATATGGTTACATACAGGTACACTATATATGGTTACATACAGGTACACTATATATGGTTACATACAGGTACACTATATATGGTTACATACAGGTACACTATATATGGTTACATACAGGTACACTATATATGGTTACATACAGGTACACTATATATGGTTACATACAGGTACACTATATTTGGTTACATACAGGTACACTATATATGGTTACATACAGGTACACTATATAAGGTTACATACAGTTACACTATATAAGGTTACATACAGGTACACTATATAAGGTTACATACAGGTACACTATATAAGGTTACATACAGGTACACTATATGTTACATACAGGTACACTATATGGTTACATACAGGTACACTATATAAGGTTACATACAGTTACACTATATAAGGTTACATACAGGTACACTATATAAGGTTACATACAGGTACACTATAATTATATGGTTACATACAGGTACACTATAATTATATGGTTACATACAGGTACACTATATAAGGTTACATACAGGTACACTATATATGGTTACATACAGGTACACTATATAAGGTTACATACAGGTACACTATATATGGTTACATACAGGTACACTATAGGTTACATACAGGTACACTATATAAGGTTACATACAGGTACACTATATAAGGTTACATACAGGTACACTATATATGGTTACATACAGGTACACTATATTTGGTTACATACAGGTACACTATATATGGTTACATACAGGTACACTATATAAGGTTACATACAGGTACACTATATAAGGTTACATACAGGTACACTATATAAGGCTACATACAGGTACACTATATAAGGTTACATACAGGTACACTATATTTGGTTACATACAGGTACACTATGTAAGGTTACATACAGGTACACTATATAAGGCTACATACAGGTACACTATATTTGGTTACAGACAGGTACACTATATAAGGTTACATACACGTACACTATATAAGGCTACATACAGGTACACTATATAAGGTTACATACAGGTACACTATATTTGGTTACAGACAGGTACACTATATTTGGTTACATACAGGTACACTATGTAAGGTTACATACAGGTACACTATATAAGGTTACATACAGGTCCACTATATAAGACTACATACAGGTACACTATATAAGGTTACATACAGGTACACTATATAAGGTTACATACAGGTACACTATATAAGGTTACATACAGGTACACTATATAAGGTTACATACAGGTACACTATATAAGGTTACATACAGGTACACTATATAAGGTTACATACAGGTACACTATATAAGGTTACATACAGGTACACTATATAAGGTTACATACAGGTACACTATATAAGGCTACATACAGGTACACTATATAAGGCTACATACAGGTACACTATATAAGGCTACATACAGGTACACTATAAAAGGCTACATACAGGTACACTGTATAAGGCTACATACAGGTACACTATATAAGGCTACATACAGGTACACTATATAAGGCTACATACAGGTACACTATATAAGGTTACATACAGGTACACTATATAAGGTTACATACAGGTACACTATATAAGGTTACATACAGGTACACTATATAAGGTTACATACAGGTACACTATATAAGGTTACATACAGGTACACTATATATGGTTACATACAGGTACACTATATATGGCTACATACAGGTACACTATATAAGGCTACATACAGGTACACTATATAAGGCTACATACAGGTACACTATATAAGGCTACATACAGGTACACTATAAAAGGCTACATACAGGTACACTGTATAAGGCTACATACAGGTACACTATATAAGGCTACATACAGGTACACTATATAAGGCTACATACAGGTACTATAAAAGGCTACATACAGGTACACTATATAAGGCTACATACAGGTACACTATATAAGGCTACATACAGGTACACTATATAAGGCTACATACAGGTACACTATAAAAGGCTACATACAGGTACACTGTATAAGGCTACATACAGGTACACTATATAAGGTTACATACAGGTCCACTATATAAGACTACATACAGGTACACTATATAAGGCTACATACAGGTACACTATATAAGGCTACATACAGGTACACTATATAAGGCTACATACAGGTACACTATATAAGGCTACATACAGGTACACTATGTAAGGCTACATACAGGTCGCTGCAACAAGTCAGATATGGTAACTACAGTATTATACAGAATAGCCTACATACTAATTATAAACATACCGTATGCATAGTACACATAAATTCCGGCTATCATTATAAGATTTTATACAGTTTAGCAAGGAAATGTGGGAATTATAGGGGTAAAGATGATTTCAATTATCCCTCTGACTTCCATATGCCTCTCGTAATCTGAATACAATCGTCAAATAATAGCCAGGAAAAAGAAATGAAATGCGCAATAATATCTTGAAAGGCTTCGAACCGCAATAAGCGTAACTGAACAATATTTTTTACTATTGGGTCAAAAATAAACATTTCAGGGATGATCTTTTTAAAGGTGAATTCCAGGGATGAAACCTATTCAAACTACAATGTCCATTGGGATCTGCTTGGTTTTAGGTATATGATTCTGAAGAACTTTCATCAATTTGTTTTAACAACATACTGTAGAAATATAGCTTATCTAAGTTATTTTATGTGGCACGAACTGGCGTGTTTACCATGACGTAACTGTAGCCAATGGCGGGAACTCTCAACATGGGAAATGGGTGAATCTGTGTTTTCTTTTTATTTGAGAAACTCTTATAATTTGTATGCATGTTTACAGCTCAACATTTGGCTTCACCGCTGTCTGGTCAAGGGACCGCGATATATAAATTGAACAGAAAACTATATTATCATTACGAAATTGGTCTTAGAACCGAGTTCCCTCAACTCTGGACCAGGCTAAACATGCGTAAACACTGCATGGATGTTAATTGCTGGCGAGCTGGGATTATTTCTTGATGTGCACCACACCATCAGGACGTTGGTCGATCTTTTGCAGAGCTTGAGTATTGAATTGAAAGGTATTAATTACGAAAAACAGACCTCACTGTTCAGGACGCATATCTTGTTTACAAACGGCGTCTCTACACAATGGAGTCACTCCAGCTGGCTGAAAATGCCAATTCGTCACCAACGACTATATACTGTATATTAGTATTTTGTTCTGGAGTTTAATGGAATTATATCGATATTGCCCATATACATATTACAGTATATTCATGCCAAGTTATGACCCTGCATTAATCTTTGTTTTTTCGTTCATCCCTGTAGTTCACCTTTAAAGGGGCCCACCTCGTTAGTTTATCTCTCTGGGTTGTATCCATTCGGCTCCATTCAGCCTACTATTTTAAGACGTTTATCCCCATTCAGGTGTCGACTTTTTTCGGGCGAGCGGTAGCGAGCCAGCTTAAACAAAAATATAAAACATTGACACCTTGATGAGGATAAACGTCTTAAAACAGTAGGCTGAATGCATACAACCAAGAGAAAGAGAGAAAAGTATAGAAAAAAGCAGGTCACCCCCCTTTAAAATATAAGGTTGTCATCTCTCTCATATATTATCTATCTATCTGTTGCCGGACGCCGTGATCTCCGAAGGGGTGGCCACGAACGAAACTCCCCCATTCATCTGTCCCCAGACAGTCGACGCCCCTCCTCCAATCCAGCACCGCCTTCACTCATATACTTCTTAACTCCATCCTTCCACCTCTCCCTCGGTCTACCTCTCCCTCTCTGTCCTTCCACCTCACACTCGTACACTCTCTTAGTCATTCTCTCGCTTCCCATACGTTCCACTTGGCCGAACCATCTGAAGGTGTTCCTTTTCACACTTTCCAGCACATCTACATCAACACCACACCTCTCTCGTACTTCCTCATTGGTCTGTCGATCCCTCCATGTAACTCCGCACGCACTTCTCAAGTAACTCATTTCCACCCCTCTCACTCTTGGTCTGAGTCTCTCCACCAACGTCCATACGTCTCCTGTAAGTCAATGTCGGGATTACCACACTGTCATGGAAGGATTTCTTTATTTCCATGCTGACCACCCTAGGTTTTGTTACTGCTTTCGGCATTTTTACAACTCTCTTCCCCTGTTGCACCCTCTCCCGCACTTCTTCATCCATAATTCCCATCTTTACTCAACACACTGCCCAGATCCTTAAATGAGCTGACATTCTCCATACCCTGACTCTCAGAAAATCCGATGACGCATTTCTTTCCTATTGTGTAGCTATTGGTAGACGATTTTATTCAGATTGGGAAAGGTATTAGGAAATCAGATTGAGATACTCTTTTCCATCATAATTCCCACAGACCCTTCCTAAGCTGTATAAAATCTTCTAATAATAGCCAGAATAAACCGTCATAATACCATAATGTTCATAGGGTTAAGTTTTTTTTTTTCTGGACCCCCTTCTCCCTCATGTTTAGCTCCATTAGTTTCCAGATTTTAAGATGTTCACCTATATATATATATATATATATATGTATATATATATATATATACATATTCTCTTTTAAACAGACGAGGTTAAAAGCAATAGCAGTTTCAGCATTCAGGATTTTATTGTTACAGCTTTCAATAGTTCTAACAATTTTCCTCTGGGGTTCAGAGATGAGGTACAAAAGGTTAGCAAAATTCATGGTGGATCCAACGTTTCACAAGTAAACATCTTGCATCTTCAGGGAATGGAGAGGTAACATATTTATACAAAATTCGAGGATCAAGTAGAGGGAGGTGGGCGGAGCTACTGGGTGTGTGGTGGCTGTTCATTGGTGGAAGGCAGTCTATTCACGAGATGGGCACTAAATCTTATTGGTGGTTGGTTGTTGGCTGTGGGAGGCTGTGATTGGTTGGTGTTGTCAGTTGTGTGCTGAGCGTGGAAGCGTAAGGGAGGGGGGCGCGGGGCGAGAGGAGGGGGGGGAGGCAGCATGCCTGTAGCGCTTGCCTGAAGGAAGAATTTGAAGGTCTTGTGTTTGGTTGTTGATGCTGGGGTTGAGTGTTTGGATGTATAGAGCTTCTAAAATAGCTAGTCTTCTGGGGTCTGATTCTTTGTCGAGTATGGTGGTTTGTTTGTCTAGGTCGGCGCGAATTAGGGCAAGATGGTGGGGGGCTTGATAGTGATCTTTTATAGCGCCAGATTGAAGGTGGAGGGTTAGTCGACGGGAAAGGCGAGTCTGTGTCATTCCAACATAGGACAGGGGTCCAAAGTCCCCAGAGGTGCAAATATGCTGGTATATCACATGATCGCCTTTCGGTTGGTTGGTGGAAATGGGGCGGTTACGGAGGACAAGGTTGGAGGTCTTAGGATATTTGTAGTAAATAATGAGTTTGATTTTATTGTCAGGGTTGGTGGGGAGGACGTTTTTGTTAATTATTTCTTTCATAATGGATTCGTCTGTTGTGTGGTCGGAAGACATGTAGTTTCTGTAGAAAAATGTAATGTGATTGGCTGGGTTGGTGCTAGAGGGGTCTTGTTTGTACCATTTTTCTAGGTGGTGGTTGATGGCATTGGTGACGTCAGTGTTGGAATACCCATTGTTGACTAGGACCTGGGTGAGGCTTTCCAGTTCATTGTGTGTGTCATTCCAGGTGGTGCAATGGGTGAGGGCTCTCCTGACATAGGCGGCGATGGTGGACTGTAGGTATCGTTTAGGGCATTCACTTTCCCCATTAAGACATTGGCCATTGTTAGTAGGTTTGGTGTACACGGTAGTTTTGAAGCCGTGGTCGTGGAGGGAGACAAGGAGGTCGAGGAAGGGTAGATGTCCATCGGTGGTTTCTTCGTATGTGAAGTGGAGTCCGGAGGCGGCCATGAAGCGCTGCTGGAGGTCCCTGAGTTCGCCCAGGTCCTTCACCCGCACGAAGATATCATCGATGTACCTGCAGTAGACAGTGGGCCGGTGGGCAGCCAGGAGTTCCTCTTCGATAGTTCCCATGAAGAAATTGGCGAACAGGACCCCCAGGGGGCTTCCCATCGCTACACCGTCGATTTGCTGGTACATATTCCCGCGGGGGCAGAGGAAAGGGGACTCCTTGGTACATAGTTCCAAGAGCGTCTTCAGGGCCTTCTCCGGGATGTCCAGGGGGGGCGTATTAGGGCAGTGGTAAACTCGACGTAGGATAAAATCTATGGTCTTGTCAACGGGCACGTTGGTAAACAAACTCTCTACGTCACCACTCAGTTATACAACCGCCGCCCTTCATCCGTCACCAGTCTGGTATAAAACCACCGCCTTCATCCGTCACCACTCTGTTATACAACCGCCGCCCTTCATCCGTCACCACTCTGTTATACAACCGCCGCCCTTCATCCGTCACCACTCTGTCATACAACCGCCGCCCTTCATCCATCACCACTCTGTCATACAACCACCGCCCTTCATCCGTCACCACTCTGTCATACAACCACCGCCCTTCATCCGTCACCACTCTGTTATACAACCGCCTCCCTTCATCCGTCACCACTCTGTTATACAACCGCCGCCCTTCATCCGTCACCACTCTGTCATACAACCGCCGCCCTTCTTCCGTCACCACTCTGTTATACAACCGCCGCCCTTCATCAGTCACCAAAATATTTGTGTCTGAGGGAAGAAGTTGAATTCATCAACCTCTGGGACAACTTCTACAACCAGCCTTCTCTGTTCCGCAAGGATGGCACTCATCTAAACCCTGTGGGTTCAGCACGCATGGGTCGTCTGCTACACGAAGCAGTCCGCAGCCATGGATAAAAAAACGCCATCCGAGAAGAAGCTGCAGTGACATAAATCATCCAACGCCAAGAAAAAAACAGAGGCAACCGAGGACCACCAGCGATAAGGACCGAAGACAGCGAAGACCGAGGACAGCCATGAACATAAATGTAGATCCGACAAGAACCAAAAATATTATTAAAGAGCGTTCCGTGAGTTCCAAAATATCAAATTTAAAGGTTTTCTATGCAAACGCTCGTAGCATACACAATAAATTTTCAGATTTAGAGGAGCTAGTGTTTACAGAAAATTATGATGTGATTGGCATAACAGAATCTTGGCTCAATACAGAAGATAGAGACTTTTTAGCAGAGTATTCACTTCCCGGTTATGTAATGTTTGAGAAAAGCCGAATAAATCGAAATGGAGGTGGCGTTTTACTTTATATCAAAGAAAGTCTTAACCCTACCCTCTTGTCAAAACCTCAAATTGTGAACGTCAACGCATCTTTTGTGCTAATAAAGAATAATATAGGTACAAAAATAATACTTGCATTAATATACAGACCTCCAGCTCAATCAGTGCAAACTGACCGAGAAATTTACGAACAAATTGCAGATGTAAGTAACTCACAAGATACCGTAATTTTTGGCGACTTTAATTTACCTGTGACCAAGTGGGGCGATACTCTTACTTCACACTCCGGACATGACTTGTATACGAACTTGCAAGAGAGTTCGCTTTATCAATTTGTTCGAACGCCAACCCGTGGTAATAACGTTCTTGACATTGTACTTGCAACAAAAGAAGAATTAATAGAGAATTTGAATGTTGGTGATGAATTCAATAACAGCGACCATCGTACGATAACTTTCACTTTAAAGTTTACTAGTAACGAACGAAATAGTAGCATCGAAAAAGTCCCTAATTTCAAGAAAGCAAACTTCCATAAACTTAGAGCGATGTTTAAAGAAACTGACTGGAGCTTTTTAATTAACAATAACGACATAAATACATCTTGGAAGTTATTCGAAACCACTTACCTAAAAGCAGTGCAAGACTGCATACCATCGAAAATACGGCGTCCAGGCCATAATAATAAGCCCAAATGGTGGAATAAAGATATTTCAAACTGCCTGCTTGCTAATGATAGATTAAAATCCTCACAAAATGACGAAGAACGGGTGAAATTTGTAGAGCTACGACGCAAAGCCAAAAAGTTAATTAAGCAAAGTAAAAAGACCTTAGAGTTACATATTGCGAATCAAAGTAAAACAAACCCGAAAGAATTCTATAGTTATATCAGAAAGAAAAAAGTAGTTACTTCAACTGTTGGACCGTTAGTCGATGAAAATGGATACACCAAAGACGAAATACAAATGAGTAATGCCCTGAATACCTTTTTTGCATCAGTTTTTACAACAGAAGACCTCAGTGATATCCCTACACCATCGCCGATTCAGATTGATAATTCAGATGTTTTAAGCAATATCACCGTTACAGAGAGAGAAGTATTGAATTGTTTAGATAAACTCAAGGTAAATAAAACGCCTGGACCTGATACAATCTCGCCTAGAGTTCTAAAGGAAGCTAAGGATGAGCTCTCCAAACCACTGACATTACTATTCAATAAATCCTTGCAGTCTGGAACTATGCCTGATCAGTGGAAGCTAGCCAACGTAACACCGATATTCAAAAAAGGCAGCAAATCCCTACCCAGTAACTATCGTCCAATTAGCTTAACCTCAGTTGTATGTAAAATGCTAGAAACGGTTATACGAGACAGAATCGTAAATCACTTAGAAGAAAATAACATACTTAAAGATACTCAACACGGCTTTCGTAAAAAACGTTCCTGTTTAACAAACCTCTTAGACTTCTTCCACGATATCCTCAACCTCTACGATGAGAGTAAAGCTGTAGATATTATATACCTTGATTTTCAAAAGGCCTTTGACAAAGTTCCCCACAAACGTTTACTGCTAAAACTAAAAGCGCATGGAATACAAGACGGTGTGTTGAAATGGATAGAAAATTGGCTCAGCGACAGAAAGCAAAGAGTAGTCATAAACGGTAAGGCATCTAAATGGACCAATGTAAGTAGCGGGGTACCCCAGGGATCGGTACTAGGACCAATTCTCTTTCTAATTTACATCAACGACATAGATGAGGGTCTCACCTGTACAATCTCAAAATTTGCTGACGATACAAAAATTGCAAATAGCGTACTCTCAAAAGAACAAGTTGACGATATGCAACACAATCTAGATAAATTGTCATGTTGGGCCCAAATTTGGCAAATGAGTTTCAATGCGGATAAATGTAAAGTACTACATATCCGATACCTAAATGAGAAAGCAAACTATTCAATGAATGGCACTCAGCTTAAGAATGTAAACAGAGAAACCGATCTGGGAGTAACAATATCGAGTAACCTAAAACCGAGTCAACAATGTTCAGAAGTTGTTAAGAAGGCAAACAAAATAATTGGCTTTATAGGCAGGTCATTTGAGCATAAATCCAAAGAAGTTATCCTAACCCTTTACAATTCCTTAGTCCGCCCTCTTCTGGAATACTGCGTTCAATCCTGGTGCCCTTATTACCAAAAAGATATAAACAAGCTAGACGAGTTCAACGTAGAGTTACCAAAATGATACTTAGCCTAAAGAACAAACCATACGAAGAGCAATAGCGTCTTAGGGAATTAAATCTATTTCCTTTAACCCAGCGCAGATTAAGAGGTTACTTAATTCAAGTGTTCAAAATCATCAAAGGCATCGACAATATGAACTGTAGTAAGTACTTCACTATCGACCAATCTAATTACACGCGGGGAAACGGTTTCAAAATTATTGGTAAATCTTTTAACTCACACGAATCTAAGAATTTCTTCTTCAATCGAGTTGTCAACTTGTGGAATGGGCTTCCCCGAAACGTTATAGACTGCATCACCGTTGATTCATTTAAACTCCGCGTAGACAAATATCTCGCATCAAACCCGCGACTGACTGCGTTTGTAAATGAATAACTTTATTTTATCCCCCCCTCAGTTACTAACCCATCTGTCCCCTACTAACTTCCTAATCCTGCCACAGACATTAGTTCCAGGGCAGTAATTCCCTTTCCAATGTTCCCTTACCCACTCTACACCACTGTTTGGACGCTTGATCCTCAGTGTTTTGGAGGACAAGCAACCTAGAAGGGTCACTAGATCTGTTGTTGCTTGATTTCCTTTGTACTTCCTTTGTACCACTCTGTTATACAACCCCCGCCCTTCATCCGTCACCACTCTGTTATACAACCGC